>CAWUFW010013023.1:0-341893 GCA_963921515.1 Calotriton arnoldi | reverse complement strand
TGTATAGATATATATATATATATATGCCAAGGTGTATTGAAGAATGAGTGGGTGTATAAGTGTCTGAATGGATGATTTAGTAGGTGCATGACTGACTGTATAAGTGAGTGATTAAACGTGTTTTACTGAATGCATGGGTTAGTGACTAAACTGTGTGAATGTCTGTATCAGTCTGTCAGTTGGTGTGTAAGAGGCTGCATGGGTTGGTGAGTAGCTACATGAGTGTCTATATGGGTTATTGATTGGTTGTCTGAGTATCTGTATGGGTGTCTGTGTGTGTGGGTGGGTGGGGGCGTGTGACTGTGCATAGATGTGTGAGTGGGTGATTCACTGGGTGTATGGGTTCAAGAGTGCATCTGTGAAGGGCTGTATGGGTGGGGGAGTGTGTGTATGGGTGTGTTGGTGAGTGAATGGATGGATGTCTCAGTGGTACATGTGTGAGTACCTACATATGTGAAAGGCAGTATATGTGAGTGTTGGAGAATATAAATGACTATATGTGAGAGTGAGTGATTGTGAGAGTGGCTGTATGGATGAGTGTGTGCTTTTATCAGTGATTGTATAAGAGAGTAAGTATGTGTTAGTATCTGTATGAACAAGTGAGGTGGTGTGTGTATAACTGTATAGGTGAGTAAATGGGAGTGTGATTGATTCTTTGCATGTTTGACTAGGTGTGTGAGTAACTCTATGGATGAGTGGCGGAGTGTGAGTGTCTGTATAGGTGTATGAGTGCATATGATAGTGCTGTATTGATGAGTGACTGCATGTATGAGTGACTGTATGGGTGAATGAGTGGATGTGTGTGTAGACCTAAGAATCAGTGAGTGGTTATGTAGTAACTGGTATTGGTGTGTCTATGGTTTCGAAAATGGTAGTCTGTATTTTAGAGTGGGTGTATCAAAGGTTATATTAGGGTGTGAGGCGGTGCATCAGATGATCACGTGGATGATGTCATCAGTGATGTCACTGACCATGTCATGAATGATGTAATATGTGACGTCATCAGCAGTGCATTGCGGGGGCGCGAGTAATAGCTCAACTAATTATAACGGCCGAATTTCTCTGGTTTTGTACGAGTGAAATGTCCAACTAACTATAACGTCCTTGAAACCTGTTTTTTTCAGTGAATTTCTAAGGTTTTTTAAATGCTAATTTCTAACTATAATGTCCCTGAAACCTATGGTTTTTTCAGTGAATTTCAAAGGTTTTTTAAATGCTAATTTCTAACAATAACGTCACTGAAACCTATGTTTTTTTCAGTGAATTTCTAAGTTTTTTAAATGCTAATTTCTAACTATGCCTACTGAGGTAGGACATGTGCAGAAAGAGGAAGAAAGGTGCAGAAAGAAGCAAGAGGTATGCAGAAAGAACCAACAGAGGTGCAGAGAGAGGCCTTGTTGCAAAGTCATCCTGTGCCCTGGGCACCCCCCAACGTTTTGCTGACTGGTTCTGGTGGTAACTGACTCTGACTGACCCTGGGCTCTGCCTAACCAGGCCCAGAGCCAGTGCTATGCTGAAAGACACTTAGAATACAGTGAAAATACCTATATACACTAGGGCACACTATGGGTTGGGGTACCCCTGTCATTGGCATGACCTTCCCTGTAAGGCCCTAGTACATAATAGGTCAGGGGGATTAAAACTACCTCTAAGTCCCTAGCATATAATAGGGCATGGCAGTTTAGAGGCCAGCAGCCCCTTTCTGCACTTGCATGTGTGCACTGCTGAGCCTGAGGTCAGTTTAAAAGTAGCCCTGTGTGTGCAGAAAGAGGCACGAGAGGTGCAGAAAGAGGCAAGAGGGGTGCACAAAGAGGGAAGAAGGGTGCAGAAAGAGGCAAGAGGGGTACAGAAACAAACAAGAGAAGTGCAGAATGAAGCAACAGGGGTGCAGAAAGAGCCAAGAGGGGTGCAGAAAGAGGCAACAGAGGTGCAGAAGGAGGCAAGAGAACTGCACAAAGAGGCAAGAGAGTTGCAGAAACAGGCAAAAGAGGTGCAGAAAGAGGGAACAGGGGTGCAGACAGAGGCAAGAGAATTGCAGAAAGAGGGAAGAGGGGTGCAGAAAGAAGCAAGAGCAGTGCAGAAAAAAGCAAGAGATGTGCAGAAAGAGGCAAGAGATCTGCAGAAAAAGGGAAGAATTGTACAGAAAGAAGCAAGAGAAGTGCAGAAAGAGGCATGTGAGGTGCAGAAGGAGACGAGAACTGCAGAAAGAGGCACGAGAGTTGCAGAAACAGGCAAGAGAGGTGCAGAAAGAGGGAAGATGGGTGCAGAAAGAGGCAAGAGGGGTACAGAAATTTGCAAGAGAGGCGCAGAAAGAAACAAGAGCAGTGCAGAAAGAAGCAAGAGAAGTGCAGAAAGAAGCAACAGAGGTGCTGAGAGAGGCAAGAGGGGTGAAGAAAGTGGCAAGAGAAGTGCAGAAAGAAGCAACAGAGGTGCCAAAAGAGGCAAGAGAGGTGCAGAAACAGGCAAGAAAGGTGCAGAAAGAGGGAACAGGGGTGCAGAAAGAGGTAAGAGGGATACAGAAATTTGCAAGAGAGGCGCAGAAAGAAACGAGCAGTGCAGAAAGAAGCAAGAGAAGTGCAGAAAGAAGCAAGAGAGGTGGAGAAATAGGGAGAAGGGGTGTAGAAAGAGGCAAGAGGGATGCAGAAATTTGCAAAAGAGGTGCAGATAGAAAGAACCAACAGAGGTGCAAAAAGAGGCAAGATGGGTGCAGAAAGAGGTAGGAGAGGTGCACAAAGAGGCAAGAGGGGTACAGAAAGAGGCAGGAGGGGTGCAGAAAGAAGGAAGAGAAGTGCAGAAAGAGGCAAGAGAGGTACAGAAACAGGCAGGAAAGGTGCATAAAGAGGGAACAGGGGTGCAGAAAGAGGCAAGAGAGGTGCAGAAAGAGGGAAGAGGGGCACAGAAAGAGGCAAGAGGGGTGCAGAAAGAAGCTAGTGAGGTGCAGAAGAGGCAACAGAGGTGCAGAAAGACGCAAGAGAGGTGCAGAAACAAGCAAGAGAAGTGCAGAAAGAGGCAAGAGAATTGCTGAAGGAAGCAACAGAGGTGTAGAATGAAGCAAGAGAAGTGCAGAAAGAGGCAAGTGAGGTGCAGAAAGAGGCAAGAGAGGTGAAGAAAATGGCAAGAGCACTGCAGAAAGAGGCAATAGGGATGCAAAAAAGAGAAGAAGGGTGCAGAAAGAAGCAAGAGAAGTGCAGAAAGAAGCAGCAGAGGTGCTGAAAGAGGCAAGAGGGGTGCAGAAAGTGGCAAGAAAATTGTAGAAAGAAGCAACAGAGGTGTCGAAAGAGGCAAGAGAGGTACAGAAACAGGCAAGAAAGGTGCAGAAAGAGGGAACAGGGGTGCAGAAAGAGGTAAGAGGGATACAGAAATTTGCAAGAGAGGCGCAGAAAGAAACAAGAGCAGTGCAGAAATAAGCAAGAGAAGTGCAGAAAGAAACAAGAGAGATCGAGAAATAGAGAGAAAGGGTGTAGAAAGAGGCAAGAGGGATGCAGAAATTTGCAAAAGAGGTGCAGAAAGAAGCAAGAACAGTGCAGAAAGAAAGAACCAACAGAGGTGCAAAAAGAGGCAAGAGGGGTGCAGAAAGAGATAGGAGAGGTGCAGAAAGAGGCAAGAGGGATACAGAAAGAGGCAGGAGGGGTGCAGAAAGAAGGAAGAGAAGTGCAGAAAGAGGCAAGAGAGGTGCAGAAACAGGCAGGAAAGGTGCAGAAAGAGGGAACAGTGGTGCAGAAAGAGGCAAGAGAGGTGCAGAAAGAGGGAAGAGGGGTGCAGAAAGAGGCAAGAGGGGTGCAGAAAGAAGCAAGTGAGGTGCAGAAGAGGCAACAGAGGTGCATAAAGACACAAGAGAGGTGCAGAAACAAGCAAGAGAAGTACAGAAAGCGGCAAGAGAATTGCTGAAAGAAGCAACCGAGGTATAGAAAGAAGCAAGAGAAGTGCAGAAAGAGGCAATTGAGGTGCAGGAAGAGGCAAGAGAGGTGAAGAAAATGGCAAGAGAACTGCAGAAAGAGTCAAGAGGGATGCAAAAAAAGGAAGAAGGGTGCAGAAAGAAGCAAGAGAGGTGCAGAAAGAAGCAAGAGAGGTGCAGAAAGAGGGAAGACGAGTGCGGAAAGAGACAACAGGGGTGCAGAAAGAAGCAAGAGAGGTGCAGAAAGAAGCAAAAGACGCGGAGAAAGAAGCAACGGAGGTGCAGAAAGAGGCAAGAGGGGTGCAGACAGAGGAGAGAGAAGTGCTGAAAGAAGCATAAGAGGTGCGGAAAGAGGCAAGAGAACTGCAGAAAGAGGCAAGAGCAGTGAAGAAGGAAGAAAGAGATATGCAGAAAGAGGCAAGAGAGGTGCAGAAAGAAGCAAGAGAATTGCACAAAAAGGCAAGTGAGGTGCAGAAGGGGGCAAGAGAACTGCAGAAAGAGGCAAGAGAGTTGCAGAAACATGCAAAAGGGGTGCAGAAAGAGGGAACAGGTGTGCATATAGAGGCAAGAGAGGTGCAGAAAGAGGGAAGAGGGGTACAGAAAGGCAAGAAGGATATAGAAATTTGCAACAGGTGCAGAATGAAGCAAGAGCAGTGCAGAAAGAGGCAAGATGGGTACAGAAAGTGGCAAGAAAAGCGCAGAAAGAAGCAAAAGAAGTGCAGAAAGAGGTAAGAGAACTGCAGAAAAAGGCAAGAGAGGTGCAGAAAGAGGCAGGACAGGTGCACAAAGAGTCAAAAGGGGTACAGAAAGAGGGGTGCAGAAAGAAGCAAGAGAAGTGCAGAAAGAAGCAACAGAGGTGCTGAAAGAGGCAAGAGGGGTGCAGAAAGAGGCAAGAGACGTGCAGAAAGAAGCAACAGAGGTGCAGAAAGAGGCAAGAGGGGTACAGACAGAGGAGAGAGAAGTGCAGAAAGAAGCAAAAGAGGTGCAGAAAGAGGCAAGAGGGATGCAGAAAGAGGCAAGAGCAGTGCAGAAAGAACAAAAAGATGTGCAGAAAGAAGCAAGAGAAGTGCACAAAAAGGCAAGTGAGGTGCAGAAGGAGGCAAGAGAACTGCAGAAAGAGGCAAGAGAGTTGCAGAAACATGCAAAAGGGGTGCAGAAAGAGGGAACAGGTGTGCAGACAGAGGCAAGAGAGGTGCAGAAAGAGGGAAGAGGGGTACAGAAAGAGGCAAGAAGGATGCAGCAATTTCAACAGAGGTGCAGAAAGAAGCAAGAGCAGTGCAGAAAGAACCAACACAGATGCAGAAAGAGGCAAGAGGGGTACAGAAAGAGGCAAGACAAGTACAGAAAGAAGAAAAAGAGGTGCAGAAAGAGGCAAGAGAACTGCAGAAAAACGCAAGCGAAGTGCAGAAAGAGCCAGGAGAGGTGCACAAAGAGGCAAAAGGGGTATAGAAAGAGGTAAGAGGGGTGCAGAAAGAGGCAAGAGAAGTGCAGAAATAAGCAACAGAGGTGACCAAAGATGCAAGAGAGGTGCAGAAACAGGCAAGAAAGGTGCAGAAAGAGGGAACAGGGGTGCAGAAAGAGGTAAGAGGGATCCAGAAACTTGCAAGAGAGGTGCAGAAAGAAGCAAGAGCAGTGCAGAAAGAAGCAAGAGAAGTGCAGAAAGAAGCAAGAGAGGTGGAGAAATAGGGAAGAGGGGTGCAGAAAGAGGCAAGAGGAATGCAGAAATTTGCAAAAGAGGTGCAGAAAGAAGCAAGAGCAGTGCAGAAAGAACCAACAGAGGTGCAAAAAGAGGCAAGAGGGGTGCAGAATGAGGTAGGAGAGGTACACAAAAAGGCAAGAGGGGTACAGAAAGAGGCAGGAGTGTAGTGTAGCTCCTATTTCCCTAATAGGCTCTGCGCATTGGAATAATATATCCTATAGGTTTGACATAGGACTAAGGTCAGTATGTCCCTATCGAGTATATTAAACTTAATTACTTGTGCCAGCTAGCTCAGAGGCCACTAGAAACTCCTTGAAGACAAGAAGGGAGTAGTTTCTGGCAGCCGCAAGACATGACCACTTTGTTTCCCTTTAGAATCAGAACGTGTCCCAGAGTCGTGGAAACAATAGATAACTATTTCACTCAGCTCAGTCGTGCATGCTTAGTTTTCTCCAAGTTACACAGAAAGAACAGATGGGCGTTTCAATAAAAGATTTATTGAACAGTCTTGTTTCTGGTGTAAGTAAAATGTGCTGTTACGATCACAAGACAGTATGCGAGATAAATAATGTACAGTGTGAGCAGTAGAAATAAATAATACTGCGATAGCATTATCTTTTAGTATAT
Source organism: Calotriton arnoldi (assembly GCA_963921515.1). Lineage (NCBI taxonomy): Eukaryota > Metazoa > Chordata > Amphibia > Caudata > Salamandridae > Calotriton > Calotriton arnoldi. The sequence continues at coordinate 335,672 of CAWUFW010013023.1, read as the reverse complement.
ATGCATTTACATAAATGACACAGACTAAAAATGCGAGTACTCATACGATGCGTTTCTAAACTAGTTCTACCCCAATGCACCTAACCTAACCTAGGTGTAGGGAGAGGTATGAAGTAGGTGAAGTATTCCTTACTATGGTATACTAAGAGTATGTTAAGCCTAGTATGCCTAGTATGCCAAGAGTCCCTCTAGGTTCTAGTCAGCTCCATACCTGAAGAATGAGAGAGGTAGGAATCTCTTTGTCAGACTCGAACTCCAACACCCTGTGAGGGAAGTCAGATCACTGGAAGCTGGACTCTCTGCGTGCAGGGATGACAGCGTCTTCTCAGTGCGTCAGGCCGGGAAACGGGCTCCTCTGAAGTCGAGGTCTCCTCTGATTTACAGGGGCTAGGGAAGGTATATTTATACCTGAGAAGTACCTAAGAATGTTAGCATTGACGTGAGTCGGACAGCGGAAGACGTCATGAATGAACCCCTAAGGAATAATGGTTCATGCATAATATATGAGTCCTTGAAGAAATCAATAGTCCTGGGCTAGGGAAACTCCCGCAGCCTAAGGGTCTGTTCTTCATGACCTCGTTGTGACGTTAGGGTGGACGGATGTCAGAGACCATGCCTGTATTTGGAGTGCACGGTTTAATGCCTAAATAAGGGCTGGGATTTTATGCCTATATAAGGGCAGGGCGAATTTTGCCTATATAAGGACATGATACTGGAAAGCCCGTTTATGGACACCCTAAGAGGAATACAACACCCACTCCACTTTCGTGTGTACGATAATACTAAAATGCTAAACATTTAAAATGCTAAACATTAAATGGAGTACCGCATATTTAAAAAATATTTCTTAAAAGCATTAAAAAACATAGTAAAAAATGCAAAAGCTACTGTACATCTGAAGCAAATGCTTTTCATTTCAGGCATAAAGTTAAAAAATAAATGCAATTGGAATGAAAATAAGCACTAATATTTACATGTGACAGAAAATGATCGATAAGTTGTTAAAAAATCAAAAGTCATTTCATGTCATGAAAATTAATGAACTGTTCTAGACACACAAGATGACTAAGTGTCTGTGGAAGTACCATGAAGTCTGTACTATAAGGCTAGTTCTACTTTAAGCAGATTGAAGTGCCATTTTTGTTCTAAAAATGGGAAAAAAAGTTCAATTTTGGTAGAGTTCCAAGTTTTTTGAAAAATGAAGGCCAAATTGTTACTGCATCTCTGGAACACTGTATGCTGAATCAGAGTCAGTTTACGGGTCTGGTGTAAACATGAGATCATCTATTTCTATAGACAAAACATCATCCACTGAAGTTGGTGTCAGTTGGAACACCTCGCGTAGTAGATTAATTGCACAGAGATGTGAAGCATCGCTTCCAGCATAGGATTCCGCAGCAATGTTCGCGTCCGTTGTTACCTGTGTGCCTGTAGATCTTTCTCGTACCTCAGCAGCAGCCGGAAGCGTCTGTGAGATCTCAATGAATGCTGACATCAGGATTGGTAGCCTCTGGGGACAACACAGAGCATGGGCCGTTATCGGGACCAGCAAAGTATCGACGTCCGTTGGCGTTGCTGATGGAAATGTTAGACAAGTGTCCAACACGCATTCTTCACCGCATAGCAGGCATCGTAGAACAGGTAAGATGCAATCTTGCCAGATTGGTCTGAATGACAGGAACCACGTGGTATTCAGGTCCCGTAGACGAGTCATGCCCAATAGCTGTACTATTCGCTCACGGCACTTTCGTTCAAGGAGAGCTTTCTCCATTTCGCTCGGAGTGATGTCTGCGAATAGGCTGGCCATAGCGCAATAGCAGGAAGAGAAATAGAATTCCGGCAACAAGTGCTAGAATTAATGGTATGCCACCAAACACCGAATGTGCAAAGTTCGGGATGATTCCGAGTATTGCCTGGAAAGGTACTAACAGACCGGAGCAGATGCTCTTAAATACATGTACAATTCCGGTTGTATCAGACATATTGAAGATACGTCCTATCATTTCTACGAAATGTATAGGGCAGTTTGCACGTATTAAAGTCTGTATCTCAGCCGAAGTCCTTGCTACTTGTAGATCATAGGTTTCTTTGGCCGAGGTCAAAGGCACTGTTTGCTGTAAAAGCATGGCTTTCATTCTGCTCAAAGTATCAAATCTTATAAAAGAGACGTTCAGCGAAGGCCATAGAGGCGACTCCCTGACTGTGTCTATTGGGGCAAACAATACTTGCATACAGCAAGTGACCCTGGAGTTGACCGTTACTAGATATGGGATGCCTGGCAGCATGCCGCAGCAACTCTGATCATTCAACATGAGGTAACTCCCATTAGAAAGTTGTCCAAACGTTGGATTAATCACAGCAGCTGGTGTACCCTGCTGATGGCAAGACAAATTTGCCACAGAACCATTACAAGCCCCGTGTAAAGAAATGTCCTGACATATAAGTGAACCGCTCAGTGCACGTTTACAGTGTGTACCGCTCAAAAACACTTCACGATCCCCACTCCAACATCTATATGTATACGGTAAATCCCAAGATGTCTTAATGTATTCCTTACCCAACCTTTCATATTTGCCTGCTAGCATTTGTCTTAGGCAATACTGAAACTGAAAAGTAGTCACAGGTAATGTTATTTTGCCATGAATAAGCCATTCTGTAGCTGGTTTTTCTGCCACTGTGAATGGTAATTTTTCCAGTTTTTCAATGCTCAGCACTGTATACCTTGCTCCTCTTTGTGCCAATTCGATCTGTTTATCAGTCAGATTGTATTCTGCAAACAGAGCTGACGTGTTGATAAAACGCCAAGGCACATAGCCCGCTCACAAAGATTGCAGCGTCCAGCTTAATAACACAATAGAACGTAATTGAGACTGACATTGTTGTAACATCGCCAAATCTTGTTCTAGTATGTCGATAGCAGAGGATACAATGCCATCCAATGAATATATTCTGGATGACAAAGTTGTTAACCCATTGTCGACCACAGAGAGTGTTTTCTCTAAATTAATACGATCAAGTTCACGTATTCGTTCTGCGGCCTCCATCTGTGATACTTTCCATGCTTCATTATAGGCAGCATAAATGCCGGCATATATGAAACGTTTTTGACGCGGTTTTCTTGGTCCAAGCAAGAATTCCCTAAGGTCTGCGTCCTTTTTAAGTAAGGATAAGTGTTGTTTCATATCCTGTAGTGTAGACTTATGCAGCCAATCGAGGCATAATTTTCCTACACTGTATGTTGTTACTACCCCCAGATGCTGTCTTTGGACGTATCTTGGGTCTGGCCTATTAATAGTAAAGCCCTGAGTTTTATTCAGGAATCTTTCCTGACAGTTATTCGTGTCTGTGGGCCAGATCAACCATTTTTTCCAATCAGGATTAGATCTGTTGAGTTGTAGTATATTGTCAACTGTCACCACTGCCTGTGTATCGTTATCACTTGCAGGTGTTGGTACAGAAGATGTTTTTATCTCTTTGAACTTGGCTAATCCAAGACAAGATGTTTGTTGGATGGTTTCATTCAAAAACATTATTTGTTCAGGGATGATACAGGCTCTAAATAAAGCTTCTATCCCCTGCACTTGCCAATCTTTAGTACCCCAGACAGTTTTTGTGTCTATTGTGTCTTTCCATAAGTCGAAACCCTGTCTAGACAGTTGGGCAATAAATGCTGCAGAGTGAATCTGTTTCGTATTAGTTAACATAATTTTCAGTCCTGTCTTGTTTACATTTTTATAGTAAAACGTTTCTGGGTCAGATGTATTGTAACCTGAAAAATATGGAAACTTGTTAGCAAATGTTCTTGAACTACCCTGTGGTGGTGTAGGAAAATGCTCCCATTGGTTATACATAAACACATTTCTTGGATATGCAGATTTATGCAAATAATGATGACCATAGTGGTTAAAACAATATAGTTGTTCATAGTCTGATGAACCCTCTAAATATTCATTTTTAGAAAATGCAGCAGATTTTTCTAGGTCAAACATAATGTCATTAACAGTCTCAAAGTCCCAATCATCTGAATAGGTACTGGACGTAATGAGATCACTTAGTGAAATTTTAAACAAATGTGGAATGTTCAATTGTTTTGTCGGGCCGAAGATGTCATAATCTGTTTTGTCCCACACTATACCATCCTTTATAGGAACAGCTGTGATGTTCACTGATGACAAGTCTCTTGCTTCACGATGGGAAGATTTATGAGGTTTCAAAAGTACGTTCACATCTTTTCCTTCAGTGTTCACATGGATGTATCTGCCACTTATAAGCATGCTCACAGTTGTTACCAAAGCTAGCCAGAGCAGGAAAACAAATAGTCCAGATATCATCCAGAGTTCAATCCATGGAGAAACCAAATAAGTCTTTTTCAGAAAGTGAAGAAAGTCTTGTACTTGCTGCTTGAATGTTAATGATGCTGGCGTCGTTTCAGGTTCACTCGGATCTTCTGAGAACGTATCAAAGTTAATGAAATAGCCAGAAGCAGTTCTATCAATTGTTGGAATTGCATCAGGATTTGTAGAAATCGCTGGAACCAGTTGATCACTTGCTACATTGGTGTAGACAGGCGTATTTGGACGAACTGTTACTTGGTTGTCAAGAGGGATGAGTTCCATAGCGTTGTTGCTTAGTCCTTCATCTGTTACTGCTGAAGTCTCGATGGTTATCAGTCTTTCAGTCTGAACCTCTTGGATAGTAGCGAGAGGAGTGCGTCTGCTACTAGGTTGGAGTCCACGAGGCCTACTGTTTAGTATTGGCCACATACTGTGGTTTGATGAGGTCAATGGACACAAATCTTTTCCCCTTTCTTCCAGCAAGGGGCGGCAGAAGTACTGTTCTTGTTCCTTGAACGCTAGGACAGGTACTGGTTGTCTGTAAGAAGGTCCAAATTCCTTCTTGTCTGCAATTTTTTTCTGACTAGATCCCCAACTTTTGGAATCCAGACAGGCCTTGCTGGGACCGCCGATTTTTCCCCAGTGGTGGTTGGCTGTAGGAATACGTTGCTTTGTTTCGTTCTTAATTCATTCAGTTCCTGTAAAACAGCCAAACGATCTTTGATATCGAACGGTTTATTTTCCACCACTGTACCTACGTGTTCAAGGTCTGGTACCCACATTCTTGTCCCAAATAGGACCTCATATGGAGTGACCCCCCCTAGAGAACTTCTTGGCAGATTGTTCAATGAGCGTTGGACCCCATTAAGGTGTTTGACCCACCCATCACCCGAACCTAATACCCTAGCTGTTATAGACTGCTTTATGTCCCGGTTTTTCCTTTCCACAACCGAATTTCCCTCAGGTTGGAATGGAGAGGAGTACCGGAATGCAACACCCAGACTGGCCATGGCTTCTTTGTAAGCCCGAGAGCTAAACGCAGGACCCTGGTCAGAATGTAGCGTGCCTATTGCGTATGTGCCGATAAAGACATGCAAATCTTTTATAACAGTTCGAGCGTCAGCCGAGCGCTGAGGCCATATCCATAGGAACCTAGAGCATGAATCCACTGCAACCATGATATATTTATAGTTACCGTCCCTTTGCAAGGGACCGCAGTGGTCCAGGTAAACACAAGCTAATGGTTTGTCTGAAATTAACAGGGGTTTCTGCGCAGGACGTTTCACTGTTGAGACTTTCATCTATTGGCAAATATCACATTCTAAAACATAGTTCTTTGTTTGTTTCCGAATGCCAGGCCACCAATATCTTTGCTTGAGTAAAGATACTGTCGCTGAAACACCTGCATGGGCAGAAGCTATCCCTTCGTGTGCTGCTAGGATTAGTCCTAATCTGCGTTCCTTGTTTGGAATGACCCTATCCCCCACTCCAGGGATTCGAGTAAAAGGAACGTTGTTCGCATCAATTACATAAGAATACTTGAGTGGAAACTTTTTTGGTAACGCTGCACTGCTGCCCTTGCTTGAAGCATTGACAGCCAACATTATCTCACCGTCTATTTTCGTTTTTGAACGAGTGATCGCAGCTACGGAAGCCGTCTGAACAGCCCCTTTGCGGCTTCGTCAGCCAATGAATTCCCTGCAACGTGAACGCCATCACGTTGATGACTCAGTGTGTGGATCACGTGAGCCTTTGGTAGTTTGTTTTTCAACTGAACTACTTGTTCCCAAAGCATTTTATGCTTTATTGTGCAACCTTTCGCATCTTTGAAACCATTTTCAAGCCAGTTTTGTATATAGTCATTATACGACTGAACACAGTAAAAGGAATCGCACACTATTAGTGTCGGGAATTCTCGATCTGTACTTTCAAGTGCCAGTTTGAATGCTTGTAGTTCAGCTCGCTGAGCTGTACAATCTCCTAGAGATTGAGTTTTTGTGACCATAGGTCTGAAGATGCCATTTCGCATGCGACCTTTAACGATTGCACACGCTGCACTGTAAGCTTGCTTACTCCCTGTTGTGGGTTGTGCGGATCTGTCAGTGTAAATTATGAATTCGTACTGATCGAGAGGCAGAATTTCAGTAGGCAGAGGACATTCTTGTTCATATTGCAGGAATGCTTGTGTTTTTAAATCAGGATCGAAAACATATTCAACATCTGTTGCAGCAAGAGAATTAACCCACTGTATCCATCTTGGATGTAATGCTTTAGCATTTGGAATGCTTGCTTTTGTGACCGCTTCTAAAGCCGGTACTGGGGTTACGACAATAATGCGTTTCCCTTGGGCTAAGGCTCTTTCTTTTGCTACAGCGGTTTGAACTGCTGTCAGAATTTTTTCAGTTGAACTGAAGCGCATTTCCGCTTGTGTGTACAAATGAGATTTGTATGCGATTGGGATTTTCTCACCCTCATTGAAGGTTAAGTAGGTGAATCCGCAATGACCCGAAATTATTCGGATCACCAAATTACGTTGACTTACACGTGTCTGTAAGTGATTTGTTGCTAACATGTTGGCCTGGAGTGAACGCAAGATTTCTGTGTGTTCCTGTGTCCAGTTTCTGATCGAAAAATCAGGTTTGATTAATGCGTAGAGAGGTTTAACCCTTTCTGCGTAATTTAGAATGTATGTTCTTCCAAAATTTAGGAAACCCAGGATGGATTGTAAGTTTTTTAGCGTTTTTGGAGGTTGGAGCAGCGCACATTTCTCTAGAAAGTTAGCTGCCTAGCTCTTGCCTTCACTTGAAAGCTCATATCCTTGAAATAGGACATTGAGATGGGCAATTCTGGACTTTTTAAAGTTGAATTTGTAGCCCTCAGAGGCGAAGCCCAGTATAATGGTACTCACCCTGTTCAAGTGTTTGTCCAGGTCATCGTCTGTCAGATAGATGTCATCGACATAGGACAATGCCTCATTGTCATAAATTTGTAGTAACTCCGTTACCCTCGCTGAGAATAAACCTGGGCTGTTCTTGAACCCTTGTGGGAGTCGACAAAAGTGACGCTGGGTCCCCATTATGGAGAATGCTGTTAAGTACCTGCTTTCAGGTGCTATGTTTTGACAAAAGAAACCATTTGAGATGTCTAATGTTGTTTTATATTTTTTACGCACAATGTTATTCATTAATGATGTGCTATGTGCATTTTGCACTGCAAAAGTTTTAGAACAAGTGATTAGGTGTCTGTAATCCAAAACTAGACGATATGTATTGTCTGGTTTGGAGACAGGAAACAAAGGATTGTTCATTGAGGAGGTGCATGTTTCAATCACCCCTTGATATTCAAGTTGATCTAAGATCTCCCTGGCTTGTTTCTTAGCTTCTTGCTTTATTGGATACTGCCTTTGTGCAGTTGGTTCATGTTTCAGATGTATTTTATGGTGAGGTGAGTCCTCATCCCATCCTACATGATTTTTATATAATGCTGGGGCCTGGGCCACTGCCCATTTCCTGGCATATGTATATCTTAGGTGCATTGGTATATGGTTGGAGAAGGCAGGCATAATAATGTCCTCGCCATGTGGGCACTCCCTGACAAATTGTGGTGGCCAGTCCTTTTCTGCTAGAAGTATGTCATAGCCCTTTGATAGTCTTTCCCAAAAAAGTGCTTTCACCTGTCTAGGTTTATCTCCCTCCATCCGGAGTGTTATTTCATATAACTTTTGTGGAGTACTAACCCTGGTGTCTACAGTCTCTACTTTAATGTACTCATTCAAGTCCACTATCTCCAGAAGTTCCTTCAGGTTCTGGCGAGCTATTGTGACTTCTGCTGCACTGTTCAGCATTGTCTGAGCCCATTCTCCGTTCTTGAGTTGTGTTCTCAGTATTCTCGGCATGTCTGATCTTTAGACCTGCTACTGTCTTTTTGGAGAATTGAGGTTTTGCTTTAGTTTTTGGAGCGTGTTTTTCGTCTTTTGATTTCACGCGTTCTTCTCTATGTTCCGATCGTCCTCTTCTTTCCGAAGTCTGTGATGAGATCTGAAAGGGACGAGAGGAACGTGTATCAGTATCTTGATACCTGTCAGGTTTTCTCAAATTATCCCTATTCCTGAGGTTATACCTCCTTTCAGAGGGCTCCTTTTGAGGAGACCTACCTCGGGATTGAGAACGTTTCTCTGAATTATTTTTATTAGTTTTCCACTTCTTTTTAGAAGATGTAGGAGTTTGTTTAATAGAGTCCTTCTCAGGACTTTCAGATAGTTTTGGCTTCACTGGTCTTCCACCCAAACTATCTCTTCCTAATTCTGCATAAGATTGTTCTATAATTCTGGGTAGTTCAGTTTGATGTTCTGTAACATCGAATTCCCTTAATTTTTGGCGGATCGCCACTGCTGCTGCCTCCCCTTTAATATTAGATAATATTATTGTTGAGACCTGGTCAAAATTTTTCAGTAATTTCATACCTAAATTTAGAGCAGGCTCTGCCCCGTATTCGTTTTGAATTTGTTTCAGGACATCAGGTATTACCGCAATTGACGGAATGCCATGTGTTTTAGTATAGATGGCAGCAAAGACTGAGCCCCAAGTGGTGCAGTCTTCCAGTTGTGGTGTGATCCCCATCGGTAAACTGATTGTCAGTATTCTGTGTTTCTCATATGGGCTAGTATTTGGAAATACTGCTTCTATTTGAGTAATTTTTTGAGCTATCCAGAATGGAATTTGCTCACGTTTTGTGGGCATTTTACCCATGACTGCGTATAGAGTCTGTGGTGTAATTTTTAGTGTATTCCCCTGTTGGGGAGTTGCATTTGGAAGTGTCAATGGTGGTTGGACTGTGAAAGTCCGCATGACATATTGGACCAATTGTCTGTAGATTTTTATTAACTCTGTGAGTTGAGTAAGTAATTCCTCGTCTGACATTTCTTCAATGTCAGGATGAGGTGTGTAGCCGGCTAGAATCGGCCATGTTGCTCCTGGTCTACCTAGTGGACCGAGCCTGGTAATGTTTTTGTGATGTTTTAGGGCGCCTTTAAACCAGAGCTGATGCTCATGGTATGTTAATGGAATTTCAATATCCTCGAAAGGAATGTATTCCTCTGGTGGATCATCTTCTTTGTAGAAGTGAAACATGTGTGTTACTGGATTGGATTCAGGAAATATTACCCATGAATAGAATACCTCTGTCTGAAAGGATTTGTGTGCCTCTATCACGAAAACTGCTCTACCTCCTCTTGGTGGTAGGCCATGTTTTATGAGTTTTAGAGTGATGGCTCTTCTTAAGTTTGGAGTGATGTCTATAACACCCTCCTCGGTTTCATTTAAACCTGTAATGTTAAAAACTGCTGCTTGGGCTGGATCAGCCGCAGCTCCACCGTTTCCGGCGTCATTGTCGGAGTCAGGCATTTTTGTTTTTGGAAAAATGTAGAACAAGTTTCAAGGAGACAAAGATAAGGTGCACAATATTTTGGAACACTGTATCCTTCAACGTTGAGCAAACCAAACAGCTAATATATAGGGTGCTGCCCTATGTAGCCTTGGTGGATACTTAACCCTGCCCACTCCAGACGTCTATTGGAGTATATGGGTGGGGGTCTCTGAGAGAAAAAAGCACGGCTGAGTTACTCAGTATCTAACGTTGAATTACCGCCTTACCAAACCGTTGGGCGCCATGTAGTGTAGCTCCTATTTCCCTAATAGGCTCTGCGCATTGGAATAATATATCCTATAGGTTTGACATAGGACTAAGGTCAGTATGTCCCTATCGAGTATATTAAACTTAATTACTTGTGCCAGCTAGCTCAGAGGCCACTAGAAACTCCTTGACGACAAGAAGGGAGTAGTTTCTGGCAGCCGCAAAACATGACATTTTGTTTCCCTTTAGAATCAAAACGTGTCCCAGAATCGTGGAAACTATAGATAACTATTTCACTCAGCTCAGTCGTGCATGCTTAGTTTTCTCCAAGTTACACAGAAAGAACAGACGGGCGTTTCAATAAAAGATTTATTGAACAGTCTTGTTTCTGGTGTAAGTAAAATGTGGTTACGATCACAAGACAGTATGCGAGATAAATAATGTACAGTGTGAGCAGTAGAAATAAATGATACTGCGATAGCATTATCTTTTAGTATATATGCATTTACATAAATGACACAGACTAAAAATGTGAGTACTCATACGATGCGTTTCTAATCTAGTTCTACCCCAATGTACCTAACCTAACCTAGGTGTAGGGAGAGGTATGAAGTAGGTGAAGTATTCCTTACTATGGTATACTAAGAGTATGTTAAGCCTGGTATGCCTAGTATAGTGAAATTCTGAAATGTGGCTAGGTCATACCCTGCGCAGTACCATTTTAATAATCAGGAGTATCAAAAATATCTGAGAAGTGCTCAAGGGAACAGTGAGGAAACGGCCACCCTCGTATACAAAAGTCCTCTGTGCCCGCTGGCACACAAAGAACAAGTCACAAAACAAGATCCCGTTCCCGAGCAAAAGAAACACGAATTTATATCATCAGAAAGTCAGTCCAAGAAGATTTCAATCCAAATATTTGTATAATATGTTTCTTCTTTATTTTCTTATCATGTGCAAAGCCATAATTCTTTACAAATGGCTCATAGTAGCCAAAGAACGTAGCCAATATAGTCGAGATGTAGCCAACACGTGTTTCGTCTTGGGTGTGTCGCCCATCGACTTCCTCAGGGCTACAATGATAACAATAAAAGACAACATTCAAAAAACGTTCAGTTTTGTTTATCCACATAATGTTATAACTTAAATGCCAGTCAACTAGATGTTAAAGTTGTATGGCCCAAGAGAAATCCACAATGTGAATAAATAGAAAAAGAGAAAAACGAAAAAAGACCACCAGAGAATCCACCCAGTGAAAAGAGAGGATTTTACAAGAGTGCTAGAAATAAAGGTCGCAGAGGAACTGTAAAAATTATTATTTTTTTTTTTTAAATCAAGTGCCAAGAACGGGAATCAATAATTTTATCAAAGTGAATGATGTGTTAGACCAACTGAATTATTATACACATATTCAAGCAAAAAGGAGAAGGAAATGATTAACAAAGGGGTGGACACCAAATACGAACAGTGACTCGAAGTGCACGAATAGAGGATCATGACATCACAGAAGATAGTGATAGTACATAATCCATATAATGCGCAGACATCTCACTCACCAAGCGTAAATTCTATGGCCGTTCTGCCAGTCTACAAATAAAACCTATAAATAGTCCCATTCAATATGGGTCTAAAAAGGAAAAAAGGAGAAGAGGAGAAAAGGAATTGGGGAAATAATTTTTAAAAGTCCGTACCGGTTTAAAGCCAACAAAAGTGATGCCACTGTATATATCTATATATATGCTTAGTGGCCTAAGAAATGTATTCCAAAAGGTATACAAATATATAAATTATTAATCCCTAAAAAGTTAATACTCCTGCTGTAGGGGATAAGTAAGTATCACCTTAGTGAAGCTCGTATCCCAGGAAATACCGCAGGGCGTATGAGCAAATATCTAGAAAAACACACATTCATGCAGAGAATCAGAACACCATTAAACAATAATAATTGTCAGTCTAAATTATTTAAACGCATAGAGCGAAGATATATCTAGCTATGTGGTACGCAGCCACATTATGGCAAGTGAGGTACCGGTGTCATCAACATACTAGATAATGGGAATTAATCTCACAAGAAAGAGCATGAAAAGTGTCGGATGGTAAAATGACTATGCGTCTCAACCTCCTACGTATAGTCAATGTCTAGTAGGAACAAATCAACCCGATACATATTAGGGTTCTGAGAAATGAAATATTTTTTACCTCTTAAACACTTATGATCCAAGTAAAAGACGTTTAAATGTATATCTGAAATCAAAACAAAATGAATTAAGACACACCTATAAGTGTGAAGTTATCTTGTTATATTAAACATAAATAACTGTCGAGAATAGGCAGGACTACCTGAACAGTTCTAAAAACATAGTATCAAGATATATATCCAAGCAATAACCAAGATACACAGGGTCTAATAATCAGTTCTTTTAAGATAACGTCACCAAACGATTCAAAGATTGTGTATAAAGGTCAAATGCAGATTCCGAGTTTATAGTTCCTGCAAGTAATAGCTTACCACAACCAAAGGGAATATAATATGCGCTACTCAATGAATTTGGATATCGTGAACATTAAAAGAAAAGGTTATTTATAAAATTTGGGCAGCAAGTTTCCATTTGTGGACGATAGGCATTACAAAGTCCAGCCCACATATTTTAAAACATGAGGGACCAGTGGCCGATATTATTGCAAAAGTGTTGCATATTACTCGGAAAGTCAATCAAACAACTACAAACTTATTAAAAGGTGCTACACGCCAATTAAGAAAAAACTCCGACATTTAAGGGTGACATAGCCAGACTAAGAGCTAATCCCCACATTAACAGAGAGTACTAGTATCATGGGCATCAAGCATATGGGCTTACCAGAGATCGGAGAGTACTCCCGTCGTAGTAGAAAAACCGGATTCAAATGAAATGAAACCCAGAGTAACTCCCGTTTAAATAGGCAGGAAAACCAATTAGCATCTATGTTGTTACCAACAGGAACAAAAGACGGACTATTCCCCAACATCATTCCCAATAGTCGCCATCTTGAAGTGGTAAAGCATATGCCTAAATTATAGAGAAGACCAGATTTTAACTCAAATTATTATCAATTACACATCTACATCCACTCTAATACAAAAGAAAAGTACTACGCTGAGATAAAAAATCCCAAAGAATGAGAAAAAATGGGATAAATAACAGATATATGGAGAGTTGCTAGAAACACCCATGCATCACTCGCATGCCGCGCTATGTCAATATAACCATATCGGAAGAAAATCAACATTCCAATATAAAACAAAATATGATATAAAAGACCGCACTAGACATTGTCTAACATGTCCTAATACAAATGCGGTGCCAATATAACTATAAAAGGCGCTTTAGAAATGGGGCTGTTATCGAGGCAATTTTGTCAAATAAGGAATATAATTATTTACATCAAAAAGATCTCTATCCTAGAGAACATGGGAAAGCAGATCGCAAATCTATTCGATCCGTATATAAAAGACTGAGAGGACTTGGGAGAATATTACCCAAAATAAAAAGGAGATACATCAATTCACGAAAACTCAATAAGATATACAACATTGCCTGTTTCTATTCAGGCCGCAAACATATTCCTGGGACGAAAATCCATATATATGTAAGTGCAGGCAAAGAATCAATATATAAAGAAAGATAAATCAAAGTCTGATACATAAGTGAAGCCCAAGATGATAAAAGCATACATTACTTAGTAGATGTATTCAGACCAGAGTTCAACAATTAACATATATTATCTTCGATATCTAGACCATTCGGCATGAACAGCAGATACAATTCATATTTCTTCTCACAGATGAACATTAGGCTGTTAACAAGGCACATTTATGTACATTTAAAGAGTCACCAGATAACACATGTACATTCACCAACATTAAAAAGCAAACAGAGAAAAGACAAATATGAGTGCTAAGTAAATATGTGGAGAGTGACATAGATATTAATACAGTAGTGTGGTTAACAGGATAAATAAAATGCGGATTACATCATTTATGTAAAAAATAATGTAATTCATTGTCCACGTTAATCCCACACTCCACTGCCCGTAGCTTCATGATCCAACGGGCCTCACACTGTCTTAGTCTCAATTCTCGATCACCACCTCTAGGGTCGGATTTAACTATTTCTATGCCATGGAATTGAAACCCAAGGGATATTTTCTGTTCAGGGCATTCACTAGCGTGACTGCCTATCGGGTATCTAATATCCAGATTTTTTAGAACACGGAAATGTTCAGCCATACGGTCTTTGAGTGGGCGAATGGTACTGCCAACGTAAATTTTATCACATTTACATTGTATTACGTAGACCACATATTTCGTCAGGCAGTCTATATGGTCATGGATCTGAAATTTACGTGAGCCATTAAATTCAAATTCTTTCACCCCCTTCTTGGCCAGTCTACACATACTGCAACAGCCAAAAGGAAATGACCCAATATTAAGTTGTTTGAGCCAGGTGGTTTTGGTTTTGGTTTGTGATGGATAACTGGGGCTGATAATACTTTGAATCATTTTGCCCTTCCTGTATGTAATACTAGGCAGTCTTGATATATATTGTTCCAGAGACTTATCTGCAGTAAGCAGAGGCCAGTTACGTTTTAGTATGCCATACAGTTTATGTGACCAAGGATGGTAATTGGTCACCAATCTCACAGTTCTATATACCCAGAGGAAACAATTCGGAGGACCAGAGAGAGAGCTATACGTTTAAAACGGCCAGACACTTTGAAAAATACCCCAAAAAGATATAAAGATAAAGCTAGAACTGTGAGATTGGTGACCAATTACCATCCTTGGTCACATAAACTGTATGGCATACTAAAACGTAACTGACCTCTGCTTACTGCAGATAAGTCTCTGGAACAATATATATCAAGACTGCCTAGTATTACATACAGGAAGGGCAAAACGATTCAAAGTATTATCAGCCCCAGTTATCCATCACAAACCAAAACCAAAACCACCTGGCTCAAACAACTTAATATTCGGTCATTTGCTTGTGGCTGTTGCAGTATGTGTAGACTGGCCAAGAAGGGGGTGAAAGAATTTGAATTTAATGGTTCACGTAAATTTCAGATCCATGACCATATAGACTGCCTGACGAAATATGTGGTCTACGTAATACAATGTAAATGTGATAAAATTTACGTTGGCAGTACCATTCGCCCACTCAAAGACCGTATGGCTGAACATTTCCATGTTCTAAAAAATCTGGATATTAGATACCCGATAGGCAGTCACGCTAGTGAATGCCCTGAACAGAAAATATCCCTTGGGTTTCAATTCCATGGCATAGAAATAGTTAAATCCGACCCTAGAGGTGGTGATCGAGAATTGAGACTAAGACAGTGTGAGGCCCGTTGGATCATGAAGCTACGGGCAGTGGAGTGTGGGATTAACGTGGACAATGAATTACATTATTTTTTACATAAATGATGTAATCCGCATTTTATTTATCCTGTTAACCACACTACTGTATTAATATCTATGTCACTCTCCACATATTTACTTAGCACTCATATTTGTCTTTTCTCTGTTTGCTTTTTAATGCTGGTGAATGTACATGTGTTATCTGGTGACTCTTTAAATGTACATAAATGTGCCTTGTTAACAGCCTAATGTTCATCTGTGAGAAGAAATATGAATTGTATCTGCTGTTCATGCCGAATGGTCTAGATATCGAAGATAATATATGTTATTTGTTGAACTCTGGTCTGAATACATCTACTAAGTAATGTATGCTTTTATCATCTTGGGCTTCACTTATGTATCAGACTTTGATTTATCTTTCTTTATATATTGATTCTTTGCCTGCACTTACATATATATGGATTTTCGTCCCAGGAATATGTTTGCGGCCTGAATAGAAACAGGCAATGTTGTATATCTTATTGAGTTTTCGTGAATTGATGTATCTCCTTTTTATTTTGGGTAATATTCTCCCAAGTCCTCTCAGTCTTTTATATACGGATCGAATAGATTTGCGATCTGCTTTCCCATGTTCTCTAGGATAGAGATCTTTTTGATGTAAATAATTATATTCCTTATTTGACAAAATTGCCTCGATAACAGCCCCATTTCTAAAGCGCCTTTTATAGTTATATTGGCACCGCATTTGTATTAGGACATGTTAGACAATGTCTAGTGCGGTCTTTTATATCATATTTTGTTTTATATTGGAATGTTGATTTTCTTCCGATATGGTTATATTGACATAGCGCGGCATGCGAGTGATGCATGGGTGTTTCTAGCAACTCTCCATATATCTGTTATTTATCCCATTTTTTCTCATTCTTTGGGATTTTTTATCTCAGCGTAGTAATTTTCTTTTGTATTAGAGTGGCTGTAGATGTGTAATTGATAATAATTTGAGTTAAAATCTGGTCTTCTCTATAATTTAGGCATATGCTTTACCACTTCAAGATGGCGACTATTGGGAATAATGTTGGGGAATAGTCCGTCTTTTGTTCCTGTTGGTAACAACATAGATGCTAATTGGTTTTCCTGCCTATTTAAACGGGAGTTACTCCGGGTTTCATTTCATTTGAATCCGGTTTTTCTACTACGACGGGAGTACTCTCCGATCTCTGGTAAGCCCATATGCTTGATGCCCATGATACTAGTACTCTCTGTTAATGTGGGGATTAGCTCTTAGTCTGGCTATGTCACCCTTAGATGTCGGAGTTTTTCTTAATTGGCGTGTAGCACCTTTTAATAAGTTTGTAGTTGTTTGATTGACTTTCCGAGTAATATGCAACACTTTTGCAATAATATCGGCCACTGGTCCCTCATGTTTTAAAATATGTGGGCTGGACTTTGTAATGCCTATCGTCCACAAATGGAAACTTGCTGCCCAAATTTTATAAATAACATTTTCTTTTAATGTTCACGATATCCAAATTCATTGAGTAGCGCATATTATATGCCCTTTGGTAGTGGTAAGCTATTACGTGCAGAAACTATAAACTCGGAATCTGCATTTGACCTTTATACACAATCTTTGAATCGTTTGGTGACGTTATCTTAAAAGAACTGATTATTAGACCCCGTGTATTTTGGTTATTGCTTGGATATATATCTTGATACTATGTTTTTAGAACTGTTCAGGTAGTCCTGCCTATTCTCGACAGTTATTTATGTTTAATATAACAAGATAACTTCACACTTATAGGTGTGTCTTAATTCATTTTGTTTTGATTTCAGATATACATTTAAACGTCTTTTACTTGGATCATAAGTGTTTAAGAGGTAAAAAATATTTCATTTCTCAGAACCCTAATATGTATCGAGTTGATTTGTTCCTACTAGACATTGACTATACGTAGGAGGTTGAGACGCATAGTCATTTTACCATCCGACACTTTTCATGCTCTTTCTTGTGAGATTAATTCCCATTATCTAGTATGTTGATGACACCGGTACCTCACTTGCCATAATGTGGCTGCGTACCACATAGCTAGATATATCTTCGCTCTATGCGTTTAAATAATTTAGACTGACAATTATTATTGTTTAATGGTGTTCTGATTCTCTGCATGAATGTGTGTTCTTCTAGATATTTGCTCATACGTCATGCGGTATTTCCTGGGATACGAGCTTCACTAAGGTAATACATACTTATCCCCTACAGCAGGAGTATTAACTTTTTAGGGATTAATAATTTATATATTTGTATACCTTTTGGAATACATTTCTTAGGCCACTAAGCATATATATAGATATATACAGTGGCATCACTTTTGTTGGCTTTAAACCGGTACGGACTTTTAAAAATTATTTCCCCAATTCCTTTTCTCCTCTTCTCCGTTTTTCCTTTTTAGACCCATATTGAATGGGACTATTTATAGGTTTTATTTGAAGACTGGCAGAACGGCCATAGAATTTACGCTTGGTGAGTGAGATGTCTGCGCATTATATGGATTATGTACTATCACTATCTTCTGTGATGTCATGATCCTCTATTCGTGTACTTCGAGTCACTGTTCCTATGGGGTGTCCACCCCTTTGTTAATCATTTCCTTCTCCTTTTTGCTTGAATATGTGTATAATAATTCAGTTGGACTAACACATCATTCACTTTGATAAAATTATTGATTCCCGTTCTTGGCACTTGATTTAAAAAAAAAAAATAATAATAATTTTTACAGTTCCTCTGCGACTTTTATTTCTAGCACTCATGTAAAATCCTCTCTTTTCACTGGGTGGATTCTCTGGTGGTCTTTTTTCGTTTTTCTCTTTTTCTATTTATTCACATTGTGGATTTCTCTTGGGCCATACAACTTTAACATCTAGTTGACTGGCATTTAAGTAATAACATTATGTGGATAAACAAAACTGAACGTTTTTTGAATGTTGTCTTTTATTGTTATCATTGTAGCCCTGAGGAAGTCGATGGGCGACACACCCAAGACGAAACACGTGTTGGCTACATCTCGACTATATTGGCTACGTTCTTTGGCTACTATGAGCCATTTGTAAAGAATTATGGCTTTGCACATGATAAGAAAATAAAGAAGAAACATATTATACAAATATTTGGATTGAAATCTTCTTGGACTGACTTTCTGATGATATAAATTTGTGTTTCTTTTGCTCGGGAACGGGATCTTGTTTTGTGTAGTATGCCTAGTATGCCAAGAGTCCCTCTAGGTTCTAGTCAGCTCCATACCTGAAGAATGAGAGAGGTAGGAATCTCTTTGCCAGAGTCAAACTCCAACACCCCGCGAGGGAAGTCAGGTCACTGGAAGCTGGACTCTCTGCGTGCAGGGATGACAGCGTCTTCTTAGTGCGTCAGGCCGGGAAACGGGCTCCTCTGAAGTCGAGGTCTCCTCTGATTTACAGGGGCTAGGGAAGGTATATTTATACCTGAGAAGTACCTAAGAATGTTAGCATTGACGTGAGTCGGACAGCGGAAGACGTCATGAATGAACCCCTAAGGAATAATGGTTCATGCATAATATATGAGTCCTTGAAGAAATCAATAGTCCTGGGCTAGGGAAACTCCCGCAGCCTAAGGGTCTGTTCTTCATGAACTCGTTGTGACGTTAGGGTGGACGGATGTCAGAGACCATGCCTGTATTTGGAGTGCACGGTTTAATGCCTAAATAAGGGCTGGGATTTTATGTCTATATAAGGGCAGGGTGAATTGTGCCTATATACGGACATGATACTGGAAAGCCCGATTATGGACACCCTAAGAGGAATACAACAGGAGGGGTGCTGAAAGAAGGAAGAGAAGTGCAGAAAGAAGCAACAGAGGTGCTGAAAGAGGCGCAAAGGGTGCAGAAAGAGGCAAGAAAAGTGCAGAAAGAAGCAACAGAGGTACAGAAAGAGGCAAGAGAGGTGCAAAAACAGGCAAGAAAGGTGCAGAAAGAGGGAACAGGGGTGCAGAAAGAGGCAAGGGAGGTGCAGAAAGAGGCAAGAGGGGTGCAGAAAGAAGCAAGTGTGGTGCAGAAAGAGGCAACAGAGGTGCAGAAAGACGCAAGAGAGGTGCAGAAACAAGCAAGAGAAGTACAGAAAGAGGCAAGAGAATTGCTGAAAGAAGCAACAGAGGTGTAGAAAAAAGCAAGAGAAGTGCAGAAAGAGGCAAGTGAGGTGCAGAATGAGGCAAGAAAGGTGCAGAAAATGGCAAGAGCACTGCAGAAAGAGGCACAATGGGTGCAAAAAGGGAAGAAGGGTGCAGAAAGAAGCAAGAGGGGTACAGAAAGAAGCAAGTGAGGTGCAGAAAGAGGCAACAGAGGTGCAGAAAGAGGCAAGAGAGGTGCAGAAAGTAGAAGAGATGAGCAGAACGAGGCAAAAGAAGTGCAGAAAAAGAAAGAATGGCGAAGAAAGAAACAACAGAAATACAGAAAGAGGCAAGAGAGGTGCAAAAAGAAGCAAGAGTGGTTTGCACACCATTAGTACCAATTTAATACCTAAATTTAGCAATAAGTAACAGGTGACCATTCTAGGTTTGCAAAGGGCCTTCCACCACGCTGTAACACTTGTCGCTGCATTTTTGGTAACATTTGAGCAGTTTGAGCTAGATACAAGGTTTTTTTTTTCAAATCTGCAGATTATGCAGCAGATAATGGATTATGTGGCAAATGCGGAAAAGTTATAATTGTGCAAAAGTCGGTGCAGCCAAGCAGTCGCATAATTCCAGTGGCCCTGCTCATACCTCTGACTAGGTCCAGAAGTGCTCCTCAGTGGTTCCTTCTTTTTTTTGTCTCATTGAGTTAATAGTTTACATTCTATGGAAACGAGGAAGACTAAACCTGAGATTACCACTCCACAACACAGACTATAACACCACACAATTACTCTCCATAACACATAATCCCACTCTACATAATTCCTATACACTAAATACCACATACTTTCTATCCACATAATTTCACTACACAACATACCACATAATTCCACTACACACAACCTACATCCACTCCACTCCAAGAAACATTAATAAAACACTTTTACATTTACAATGCCAATAGCTCTAACTCTCACAAATGCGGAAACTATTACATTGTAAATGCTTCTTTAACTAGTAGTCACGTTTGCAGAGAGGTGGAGAAAGGGGGCTGGGCCTCCGACCACCGCTCAGGAATTCCACTGCGTAGGAGTTACAGGAGGTACCAGGAGGGCTTCTTGGCCCCCAAAGTCCCTCAGGAGAAAAGTGGACTTCATCCCCCAACCCGTAGTGTGCCAGGAGGCGCGTTTGCAGAGTGGTGGAGAAAGGGTGGCATAGCCTCCGAAGACCTCTTAGCAAAACCACTGTGTGGGACTTACTGGAGGTAACAGGAGGGTTAGTTGGCCCCCAAGGACAACCTTGGAGGCCAACTACCCCTCCTATTACCTCCAGTAAGTCCCACACAGCAGCATTAGTAAGTTCTCATAGCAGGCCACGCCCCCTTTGCCCACCAGTCTGCAAACGCGCTATCTTGTGCACTTTTCGAAGGGGATTAAAGTCCCCTTCGCTGCTGGGGGTGGTTAGGGGCCAACTAGCCTACCTGTTACCTCCAGTAAGCCCCACACCGTGGGATTGCTGTGAGGTGGACACAGGCCACGCCCCCTTTGTCCACCACTCTGCAAACGCACCTCCTGATGTGCTCTTGGTTGGGGGATGAAGTCCCCTTGCCTCCTGAGGGTCCCTGGGGGCCAACTAGCCCTCCTGTTACCTCCAGTAAGCCCCACACAGCTCAATTGCTGAGAGTGGCCCAAGGCCACGTCCCCTTTTTACACCACTCTGCAAACGCGCCACCTGGCACACTGCTGCTCAAGAGATGAAGTCCATTTCAGTCCTGAGGACCTCAGGACACAAGAGGACCTCATCACCCCACCAGCAGTGCGCCAACAGGCACGTTTGCAGAGTGATGTAAAAAGGGGCATGGCCTCGGACCACCTCTCAGCAAACCCACTGTGTGGGGCTTACTGGAGGTACCTGGTGGGCTAGTTGGCTCCTAAGGACCCTTAGCATTCAAGGGGGCTTAATCACCCAACCCAAAACGCGCAAGGAGGCGCGTTTGCAGAGTGGTGCAGGGAGGGGGCGGGGCCTCTGGCGAGATGCCGGCTTCTCTTTTCTTTTTGTATTTTTAGAAGGGGGGCTGTGTGGCCCCCCTTCTTTTAGTATTTTTTGGCCCCTAGGGACCCCATCCCCCAGGGCCTGACCCTTTATTCTTACTTTAAAAACAGGAGGGGGCCGCGCGGCCCCCCTCCCGGGTTGATTTTGGCCCCGGGGACCCCATCCCCCGGGGCATTGCCTCGATTAAAAAAAATATATATTATTTTTAACTATTGGAGGGGGCCCCCCCCTTCCCTGGGCCACTTCTGGCCCTGGGGACCCCATCCCCTGGGTACTGCCCAGCCTTGGTTTTTTTTGGGAGGGGGGCTTCGTGCCCCCCTCCTGAGGCCAATTATGGCCCCGGGGACCCCATCTGCCGGGGCATTGCCTCTATTTTAATTTTTTTAAATTAATGTTATGGGAGGGGGGCCGCGTGACCCCCCTTCCCTGGGCCACTTCTGGCCCCTGGGACTCCATCCCCCGGGGCCTGGCCTCAGCGTTGGGGACCGTGGGGGGAGCCTCAATGCCCCCACTGTCCCAGCCGGCTCCCCGCCTCCTGCGGGAGCCGGCATTGCTTTTGGGCAAGGGGAGCTGCTGACATGCAGCTCCCCTTGTCCAAAAGCAATTCTGCTTTGCTTCTTGGAAGCGAGAGCAGGTTTCCTGCTCTCGCTTTCAAGAAGCAAAGCAGTGTTTGCTACGGCAGGGCGGGAGCTGTGCTCCCGCCCTGCCATAGCAAACGGCAATGTCCCGGGGGCGGGCACCCCGGGACATTGCAGGAGCCGGCCCTGGCAGTCCCCAGAGCCATGGAGGGCTCCAGGAGGGGGACCACGTGGCCCCCCTCCCAAGCCCCGGGGAGGTGGTGGTTCCCGGGGCAGTGTGGGGAGGGGCAGGAGCCCCCCACACTTCTATAATTTATTTGGAGCCCCGGGAGGTGGCGGCTTGGGGAGGCCTGCGAGGCCCCCACCCCTATTAAATTAAAGCCCCGGGAGGTGGCGGTCCCCGGGCAGTGTGGGGGAAGAAGTCCCCCCATGCATTTGTTTTATAAATAAGCCCCGGGGAGGTGGTGGTCCCCGAGGCTGCGGGGGCCCCTGCGGCCCCCGCTACATAATTAGGTATTGTCCCCGGGACCTGGCCCACCTGGGGGCTTATAGAAAACGAAGCGCGGGAGCCCGCACTTCGTTTTTTAAATTTTTTCGGACGGATTCGCGCACCCAGCGCGAATTCTGCCGATTAAAAAAAAAATGTTTTTTTTTGGCCCTGGGGGTCCTTGTGGGACCCCCTAAGCAGGCCTAGGGGGTCAGAGTGTTTCTACCCTGCCCCCTTTTCTTCTTTTTTATCTTTTTTTTCTTGTTTTCTTGTGATTTGGTTACCGAGTCACAAGATGGCTGCCAACACTTCTTGGTTTGGAGTGTTGGCAGCCAATCAGAACGAAACTCGTGCTCAGGAGGAGTCGCGAATCCTACTCAGTGTTCAGATATCGATATTTTTATTTTTTGAATTTCTCAGCAACTACTGAACGGATTTACACCATTTAAAAAAAAGGTCGCTTTCTGAACCAAGATCTACCTTTTTGCCAAATCTGGACCCATCTCCCTGCTCCCGTTCCCAGCGAAAGTCATCGAGAAAGCCATCAACAGCCAACTCGCCACATTCATTGAAGAACACAACATCCTCGACTCCTCCCAATCCGGCTTCAGAAAAAACCACAGTACGGAAACCGCCCTCCTCGCCGCAACAGACGACATCCGCACCCTACTGGACAAAGGAGAAACAGTAGCCCTCATCCTCCTCGACCTATCTGCAGCGTTCGACACAGTCTCCCACCGCACCCTAATACGCAGACTCTACGACGCAGGAATCCAGGACAAGGCCCTCGACTGGATCCGCTCCTTCCTCTCCGGCAGGACGCAGCAGGTCAGACTCCCCCCTTTCCTCTCGGACCCCACACCTACCACCTACGGAGTCCCCCAGGGCTCCTCCCTCAGCCCGACGCTCTTCAACGTCTACATGGCTCCACTCGCCCCCATCGTCAGAACCTACGGACTCAACATCGTGTCATACGCAGACGACACCCAGCTCATCCTCTCCCTATCCAATGAGCCCAACACCGCCAGATGCAACTTTCGAGAAGGCATGGAAGCCGTCGCCAAATGGATGAAAAACAGCTGTCTACAACTAAACACCAACAAAACAGAAGTACTCATCATGGGCCCAAACCCCGATGCCTGGAGCGACACCTGGTGGCCCCCCGCCCTCGGAAACCCGCCTACCCCCACGGACCACGCACGCAACCTGGGAATCATCCTGGACTCCGAGCTCAAAATGGACCGCCAGATCAACTCTGTCTCGTCTTCCTGCTTCCACACCCTCCGCCTCCTTCGTAAGACCTTCAAATGGATCCCCTCGAACACCGAAAGACCGTCACTCACGCCCTGGTCACCAGCAGACTCGACTACGGCAACGCACTCTACGCCGGAATAAACAAAAACCTCACCCGCAAGCTACAGAACATCCAGAACGCCGCCGCAAGACTGGTCCTCAACCTGCCAAAACACTGCCACATCTCCCAGCACCTGCGCACACTCCACTGGCTCCCTGTCGAGGCGAGAATCACCTTCAAGATGCTCACCCACGCACACAAGGCCCTCCACGGCACCGGACCAGCATACCTGAACAGCCGACTCAAATTCCACGCACCCCAAAGGACCCTACGATCAGCCCAGCTCTCCTACGCCATGGTCCCCCGCACCAGAAAGACCAGATCGGGAGGCCGCTCCTTCTCCTTCCTCACGGCCAAAGCATGGAACACCCTTCCGCTCCACCTCAGACAGAAAACATCGCTCCCCATCTTCACAAGAAACCTCAAAACCTGGCTCTTCGACAGACCCCCTCCTTGATGAATGGAACCTGCACCACCCCCACCCCTAGCGCCTTCAGACCCTTACGGGTGAGTAGTCGCGCTTTAACAAACCCCTGATTGATTGAATTCCGTTCAGCAGTTCGGGCTGTAGCCGTGTCTAAAGTTCCTATGGAAATTAACATGGGGAAAACGCGTTTTGGGACCCCCATTTTTTCTTGGCCCCCGCTTGACGAATCACCCCGAAACTTTTAAGACAGGAGCTGACCTGAGTAAACCATTAGTTTTGAAAATTTCGCGAAGATTTGTCTAATGGCGCCAAAGTTATTGGCAAAAGAAAAAATGCTTTTTGAATAGAAACTAGGTCCTAACTATAACTACCTACTGGTGACCGCCAGTAGGTAATATACATACATACATTACCTACTGGCGATTGCCAGTAGGTAGTTATAGTTAGGACATAGTTTCTATAGGAAAATGATTTTTTGTTTTGCTAATAACTTTGGCGCTGTTTGGAGAATCTTCACAAAAGTTTCAAAACTAATACGACGCTCACTTCAGCTGCTATCTTGAAAGTGTTGGGGTGATCCGTCAAATGGGGACCGACAACCAGGGGTGCTTAAAATTGCGTTTTCCGCATGTTATTTCACATAGGACTTTTAGACACGGCTACAGCTTGAACTGCTGAACGGAATTACACCAAATTTGGCAGGAAGGTAGATGTTGGTTCAGGGATGTGTCGTTTTGTGATTTGGTGAAAACCTGTTCAGTAGTTGTGGAGAAATTTAAAGAAATTTCCAGTTGGTCATATAGGGACGTGGTGGATCCACGACCCCTCCCGATCTCGTGCTGAGATCTGATTGGCTGCCAACACTTCAAATCAGGAAGTGTTGGCAGCCATTTTGTGACTCGGTAGAACTGAGTCCCAGAGAAAAGATGAAAAAAAAAGAAAAGGGGGCAGGGTAAAAACACCCTGACCCCTTAGGCCTCTTGGGGGAGTTCCATGGGGACCCCCTGGGGCCAAAAAAGCATAGAAAAATGTTTTTGGGGTGGATCCGCAACACTTGCCAAAACAAACCAAAGCACGGGCTCCTGCGCTTTGTTTGAAATCGGCCCCCGGGTGGGCCAGGTCTGCAGCCATTGTGGAAATATAGGATTGGGCACACGGGGGCCTCCCTCCTCAGGCTATTCAAAGCACCAGAGACCGCCACCTCCCCAGGGCAAGCCCCCCGCATGCCCCAGGGACAGCCACCCCAGGGCAAAATGCAAGCAATGAAGGGGGGTCCGTCGCAGACCATGTCCCCGGGATAAAATCAATGGTAGGGGGCCCTCTAAGAACCATTAATGGCCCTGGGCACTGCCACTCCACAGGGCCAGCTCTGCTATGTCCTGTGGTGCTTGTTTGCTGTGGCTTGGCGGGAGCACTGCTCCCACCAAGCCACAGCAAACACCACTCCGCTTTCAACAAGCGAGAGCATTAAAAATGCTCTCGCTTGTTGAAAGCGGAGCAGAATTGGTTTTACAGACAGGGAGCTGCCTTTCCAGCACCTCCCTGTCTGTGAAACCAGTGCTGGCTCCCGCAGGACGTAGGGAGCTGGGTGGGATCAGCGCACCCATAATGGAGAGTAGGCCCTGGGGCATGGGGTCCCAAGGGCCAAAATAAGCCCAGGAGAGGAGCCGCAATGCCCCCCTCCCCTTATTTTTTATTGAAAAAAGAAAAGGTCAGGGGTTGGGGTCCCCAGTGCCGATATTGGCCCAAGTAGGGGGGCCTCGCAGCCCACCTTACCCATTGTAAAAAGGCTTGACCCTGGGAGATGGGATCCCCAGGGCAGAAAATGGCCCAGGGAAGGGGGGCCACACAGCCCCCCTCCCTTAAAAAAACGGCAACTCGCCAGAAGCACTGCCCCCTTTCTCCACCACTCTGCAAGCACACCTCCTGGCTCACTACTGGTCGGGGGATGAAGTCCACTTTACTCCTGAGGGGCCTTGGGGGACCAAGAAGCCCTCTTGGTACCTCCTGTAAGTCATAAACAGTCAGGATTCTTGAGAGCTGTCAGAGGCCCACCCCCTTTCTCCACCACTCTGTAAACACAATTGCTACTTAAAAAAACATAGAAATTCACTGAAAAAAACAAAGGTGACAGGGACGTTATAGTTAGGAATTTGCATATAAAAACCTTAGAAAGTCACTGAAAAAACCAAAGGTTACAGAGAAGTTATAGGTAGGCTCAGGTTTCACCCGTACAAAACCAGTGAAATTCAGCAGTTATAGTTACCTGAGCTCATTATATCTTCAGCCCCCGCAATGCACTGCTTATGATCTCACATATTACATCATTCATGACATGGTCAGTGACATCACTGATGACATCTCAAATGACATCACTGATGACATCATCCAGAAAATGACTAACGCACCCACTCACACCCCCATAGAACCTTTCAAACACCCACTCCCACACAATTCACAAACCCATTTACAGACCCATACCAATACTTGCACACCCACTCAGTAATTTGTAAATCTACACACACATACACTCTCTCACTTATACAGCCACTTATACACCCATTCACTCACTAATACAACCACTGATATATCCACTCTTACATCCATACAACCACTCACACAGTGAGTCAGTCATCCATAGAGCTATTCACAAACCTACTCACTCACCCATACAGTCAATCACACAGCCACTTATTCACCCATACAGATACACACACATCCACTTACTCATACAGACACTAACACTTGCTCACCTATTGTCAAAACACAGACAGGTAATCACTAACCTTTGAAGCCGGATACAGCGGGAGCGATGGGTGATGCTGTGTAACCTTTTCCCCCGATAGGGCGCGACCTGCGAGTACGCTAATACCACTCAACAGACAACACCGTAATAGGGGAAAGGGAAAAAAGGGACAAAGGAAACAATAAAGATGCGGCTGCGAAACACTCCATGGGAAGACACTTAGAGTTGTAGGCTTCACTCCTATTCTTGTCACTCCGTTGTCTAGCCCCGTGTTCCCTGTAGTAAAACACAAGCACAACACATGTAGGACAACCACCAGATGCAAACCGAAGAAGGCACAATAAGACTATGTGTTTGTACTTACATTAAGACTTGCCGCACTCACTCTACTGTACCAAATGCAAAATCCAGACAAAAATAACGCATAAAAATAAATAAGTTCTCCTTCAAGGATTTTACAGCGTCTCATGCATCAAAGTTTGTGTACTTAGCTGTGGAGATCCTCTTCAGTACTGTAGGACGAGAGTTCAAGGGACTGGCAAATGCAATGAAGAGTTGAGAGGCACTCTGTTCCTGCGTGCCTTTAGATAAACAAAATAGATGTATGGCTC
This sequence comes from Calotriton arnoldi, assembly GCA_963921515.1. Classification (NCBI taxonomy): domain Eukaryota; kingdom Metazoa; phylum Chordata; class Amphibia; order Caudata; family Salamandridae; genus Calotriton; species Calotriton arnoldi. Next base: position 307,913 of record CAWUFW010013023.1, on the reverse strand, counting down.
TTCCTCCAAGCCTCTCAACGGCTTTTTACAGAGCTGCAGTCTGAGGTCGTGTTGATGTGAAAGTAAAACATACAGGGAAATCCGAGCCTCTCAGCGGCTCATTGGTTGTGTTACAGCGCTCCCTTCTGGTTCTCTAATGAAGCCCCCTAAAACAAGAACGATATCTCGAGCCGAGTTCAGGCTCATGGATTCTCTTTAGCTTGCTTGGGGAAGGCAGAAGGAAGCCTAATTCGAGTGCGCAGACGAGCTCCTGCTCGTTTTCCTTGACGGGGAAGGCGAGCTCAGTGACTACACAGAGACGCGCTTCAGCGCGTTGTGAGGCACACAGAGAGAGCCTGGTAACGGCTCGAAGACGCGCTCCAGCGCGTTGTACTTCACCTGACAGGCAAGCCCAGTGTCGGCTTGGAGATGCACTCGCGTCTTGCACTGCAAACAGGCGAGCCTAGCAACGGCTCAATGGGGAAATACGGATATGTCAGAAGGAGCAATACTTCTCTTCTCCGTTCATAGAAAACACAGCTTCTTCCTCCATACGGTCCAAGTCATGGTACTTGATTGACAAGCACCGGGCCTTCGGGAGGCGGAGCCTATATAGGACTCAGAGTGCTGAGCCCACCTGACCAGACACACAGGATTGTGGGATATGTAGTCATTCTCCTGTGGTCCCATACATACAGTGTGTAAATACATGAACCTACCTCTGTCTACCTACGCCGTAGTGTGACAGAACCCCCTCTCAATGACCGGCGTCCCGACGGTCTGCCAGGCTTACCAGGGAACTGAGAGTGAAAACGCCTGAGAAGCCCAGGGCAGTGTAGATTAGACCCAGGTTCCCACGAACGGTCCTCGGGACCGTATCCCTTCCAGTCAATAAGGTAATGTACCCTCCCCGGACGAGCTTGGAATCTAGAATACACTTGACTTCGTACTCCTCTTCCCCATCAATATCTACTGGCACTGGTGTCAAAGGTAGTCTGGTCTGCGGAAGGCAAGGCCGAAGCAAGGAGACATGAAAGACAGGATGGATGCGCCAAGAGGAAGGGAGTGTTAACTTGATTGCCACAGGGTTGATTATTTTAACGATAGGATAGGGACCCACAAATTTTGGTTTCAGTCGGGAGTTGCCCTTCAGTCTCAAATGTTTAGTGTCTAGCCACACTCTATCACCCACAGTGTAAGAAGGTCCTGGGGAACGTTTTTATCAGCATAACGTTTGTCACGGGTTTGGGCCTTGTCTAACTGCGTTTTAGCGTCCTGTAGTACTTTTCGGAGATGTGCATGGTGTTCCTGAATGGTAGGGTGTCGGGATTGCACTGGCCATTCGAAAGGCAGCATGTTAGGGTGGTATCCTGTAAGGCAGAAGAAAGGGGAACACCCCAAAGAGGAATGCTCCGCATTGTTATATGCGAACTCCGCCATCCACAAAAGCGTACTCCATTCTTCTTCATGTTGTAGTGTGAAGCATCTGAGATACTGTTCCAGCGTTTGGTTCAGTCTTTCGGTTTTGCCATCCGTCTGCGGATGGTAGCTAGTGGAGAGGCGAGCATCCACTTTCATAGCCTCACATAATGCCTTCCAGAATCGTGAGGTGAACTGGGTTCCCCTGTCGGTGATGATAACTGCTGGGATTCCATGGGAACGCACAATATGCTGTAGGAACAATTGGCCCAATTCTGCCGAGGTTGGTAGTTTTGTTGTAGCAACAAAGTGTCCCATCTTGGTCAGGTGGTCTATAACGACCAGTATAGTATTGTGTCCTGAACTAGGAGGCATGTCTACAATAAAATCCATGGACAATGTATGCCAAGGTGTTGGAGGTATAGGAATGCTCTGGAGCAGTCCACACGGTCTCTTATGTTGGGTCTTTCCCTGGGTACAAATGGCACATTCCGACACGTATTTGGTTGTATCCGCCTGTAATGTTACCCACCAGAAGTGCCTTTTCATAGCTTGGAACGTTTTCTGGATTCCCAGATGCCCACCCAGCGTGGAGTCATGAATCCATCTCAAGGCCTGTTGTTGTAATGGTTCATGAGGTACATATAGTCTATTATCATGGTATAGCATGTCGTTAGCAATCGAACGTTGTGTGGGATTTTCGTTTATCCATGTCTGGACGTCTATCCCTGCCGTCTGCTTTTTTACCTCCCCTAGAAAGTTTTGTGTGGTCGTCAAGGCCAAGATCTCTTCAGGAAAAGAGGCCTTATGCAGTATTACAGGGGGTTCTTCCATGAAATCTGGACGGGTATCCGGCGTTGGGGCTGGTCTTGAAAGTGCATCAGCCTTGCCGTTTTGTGGTCCGGGACGGTATTTGATCACGAAATCAAAGTCAGAGAAAAATAGTGACCATCGGAGTTGTCTCGGGGTTAAGGCTCTAGCGGTCTTTAAGAACAGAAGGTTTCGATGATCAGTATAGATTTCTACTGTGTGCTTAGCTCCCAATAGGTAATGCCTCCACTCTTCACACACCCTCTTTATGGCCAGGAGTTCTTTGTCTGTAATACTGTAGTTAACCTCACATGATGACAACTTCTTTGAAAAGTAGGCCACAGGATGAATTTGGCCGGTGTCCGGATGTCTTTGGGACAGGATGCCTCCGATGGCGTAATGGGATGCGTCCGTTTCCACTACAAAGGGAAGCGAGGCATCCGGGTGTCTCAATACAGGAGCGTGCGTAAAGCAGTGTTTGAGGGTTTGGAAGGCCTGTTCGGCTGCGTCCGTCCAAAGGTATTTAGCTCCTTTCTTCAACAGATATGTCAAAGGTTGTATCATCCGGGAGAAGTCTTTGATAAACCTTCGATAGAAGTTTGCAAAGCCTAAAAAGCTCTGCAAAGCCTTAACAGTGGAGGGCGATTCCCACTGAACGATAGCTTGGATCTTCTTGTTGTCCATGCATAGTCCGTTTGGCCCTATGATGTATCCTAGGAATTCTACTTCGGTGGCATGGAAAAGACACTTCTCCAACTTGGCATAGAGCGTATGCTGTTGCAACCGTTCCAATACTGCCGACACATGAAGGACATGTTCCTCTGTGGATGCCGAATAAATCAGAATGTCGTCGATGTAGACGATACAAGACACGTCCAACAGGCCTTGCAATACTTCATCCATAAAGAACTGGAAGGCGGCGGGTGCGTTGCAGAGCCCGAAGGGCATAACCTGATATTCGTATAACCCAAACTTTGTCCGGAATGCTGTCTTCCATTCGTCCCCACGCCGCACCCGCACGAGATGGTATGCTCCCCTCAGATCCAATTTGGTGAAAATCTTGGCTCCTTTCAACTGGTCCAATAGCACGGGTATTAAGGGCAAAGGATACCTGTTCTTTATGGTGACTCTGTTAATTGCTCTATAGTCTATGCAAGCCCTTAAGCCACCTTCTTTCTTTGGTATGAAGAAGAGTGGCGAGGAGGCAGGAGAGGAAGAAGGTCGTATGAAGCCAGAGGACAGTAACTCATCAAGATACTGCTGTAAATACGTAGTCTCGGCCTCCGTAAGGGCGTAAACCCGACTGCATGGGATGAAGGCTCCTGGCTCGAGGTCGATCACACAATCATATTCCCTATGAGGGGGCAACTTCCCTGCGTCCTGCTTGTTGAAAACGGAGTGGAACCGTTTATATTCATCCGGTAATGGGGAGATACAACATAAGACTTTTTCGCTATATCCCATAGCGAGCAGGCCTGCAGGATTCTGCATTACTTCAGGATTTCGTACCTTGTCTCTTGTACAGTGTTCTGTACAGAACGAGGAGTTCAAGGAGACGGTGCGTGCTGCCCATTGCACCAAAGGATCATGATAAGTCAGCCATGGCATTCCCAATATAAGTTTGAAGTGGGGAGCATCGATCAGGTCAAACTGTATATATTCAAAGTGGTGCACCCCTATTTGCATCAGAATCAGTTGTGTATGGAAGCGTACAGGACCTGATGTCAGTGCCGTACCATCCACCGCCTTCACTGGTTCGGGTGTCTTCTTCTTTACGCAGGGGATCCCTAATTCCTGGGCGTACTGCTGATCAATGAAGTTGCCAGTAGCTCCTGAATCCAACAACGCGTGAACCACCACGGGTTCTCCACTGGGCAGCTCCAATGAAACGCACAGATTCATATGTGCCACTACGGTTTGTACTGTATTAGCCAGTGCTGAAGAGACCACATCCGCCATGGGCCTCAAGCAAGGGGTCTCGTTCTTGCTTGAGAGCGTTAGTTTCCCAAATTCTCTGGGGTGTACTCCACCACGGTTAAGTTTCGGGCTCCGGGGTTTTCTTTGTTCACGTATTTGGATCTGGTCTTACATTCCTTAATGAAATGCCCGGGTTTCCCGCAGTACATGCACAGCCTCTGTCTTCTTCTCTTTTCCCTTTCCTCTTGGCTTAATGGGCCCCGTATCCCACCAACTTGCATGGGTTCCGTTCCGTCAGTGATATGTGAACGTTCCTCCTGAATTGGCTTAGGGCGTGGTAGATAGGCTTTTGCGTCGGTCCGGTACTTGTCTCCTTTCCGTTCTTGAAGTCTGTGATCCAATTGAACTGTGAGATCTATCAGTTCCTCACAGTTATCGGGCATATGCACCACTTGCGCCAAGACGTCCTTCAATTCACCTCTTAACCCTTGATAGAACATGGATGTTCTTTTTCCACAGGCCAATTGGTTTCCACAAGGAGTCTGTTGAAGGTTGTAATATACGTGAGCAAGTCTTGTGTGCCCTGTTTGAGCGTGATGAGTTCTTTGTCTAGAGATAGTAGATGCGCTTTTCTATCAAACAGCTTGCGCATTTCAATGCAGAAATCCGAAAAGTTGTACAGGACAGGATCGTCCCTCTCTATCAGGGGGAAGGACCAGCTAGCCGCATTACCACCCCAATAGGACATGACAAAGGCCGTCTTAGCTTGGTCGGTAGGAAACACCGTGGGTTTGCACATGAAATGCAGCCTACACTGACCCAAAAATATCCCAAACTTCTTTGGGTCCCCGAAGAACCTTTCAGGAGGGGCAAGGGGCAGTTGCATGGGCTGTATCAAGTGTATGGAAGAAGGTCCTGCTTGGGAAGGGTTGGAAAACGAGGAAGTGAAGGGCCCCGCACCATGTGCACCTCCTCCCTGAACAGGGTCCGTGGCACGGGAAGTCAAAGGAGGCGGGAGCGTCCAATCTTTAATATAGGAACCGTTCCCCCTCGCACTGGTAGGACCCATACGGGATAAACCCGCTACCTCACGCCTCATAGTGCCCATCTCATTCCTCAATTCTAAGTTCTCTCCTCTGAAAGCATCCATCTCCATCCGTAATGCGGTTAAGGACTCCAACACAGATGTGAGCACAGTGGAGGTATCCATCGCTCAGGCCGTAGGTAACCGTGGGCTTGTCAATCTGTCAAAACACAGACAGGTAATCACTAACCTTTGAAGCCGGATACAGCGGGAGCGATGGGTGATGCTGTGTAACCTTTTCCCCCGATAGGGCGCGACCTGCGAGTACGCTAATACCACTCAACAGACAACACCGTAATAGGGGAAAGGGAAAAAAGGGACAAAGGAAACAATAAAGATGCGGCTGCGAAACACTCCATGGGAAGACACTTAGAGTTGTAGGCTTCACTCCTATTCTTGTCACTCCGTTGTCTAGCCCCGTGTTCCCTGTAGTAAAACACAAGCACAACACATGTAGGACAACCACCAGATGCAAACCGAAGAAGGCACAATAAGACTATGTGTTTGTACTTACATTAAGACTTGCCGCACTCACTCTACTGTACCAAATGCAAAATCCAGACAAAAATAACGCATAAAAATAAATAAGTTCTCCTTCAAGGATTTTACAGCGTCTCATGCATCAAAGTTTGTGTACTTAGCTGTGGAGATCCTCTTCAGTACTGTAGGACGAGAGTTCAAGGGACTGGCAAATGCAATGAAGAGTTGAGAGGCACTCTGTTCCTGCGTGCCTTTAGATAAACAAAATAGATGTATGGCTCTTCCTCCAAGCCTCTCAACGGCTTTTTACAGAGCTGCAGTCTGAGGTCGTGTTGATGTGAAAGTAAAACATACAGGGAAATCCGAGCCTCTCAGCGGCTCATTGGTTGTGTTACAGCGCTCCCTTCTGGTTCTCTAATGAAGCCCCCTAAAACAAGAACGATATCTCGAGCCGAGTTCAGGCTCATGGATTCTCTTTAGCTTGCTTGGGGAAGGCAGAAGGAAGCCTAATTCGAGTGTGCAGACGAGCTCCTGCTCGTTTTCCTTGACGGGGAAGGCGAGCTCAGTGACTACACAGAGACGCGCTTCAGCGCGTTGTGAGGCACACAGAGAGAGCCTGGTAACGGCTCGAAGACGCGCTCCAGCGCGTTGTACTTCACCTGACAGGCAAGCCCAGTGTCGGCTTGGAGATGCACTCGCGTCTTGCACTGCAAACAGGCGAGCCTAGCAACGGCTCAATGGGGAAATACGGATATGTCAGAAGGAGCAATACTTCTCTTCTCCGTTCATAGAAAACACAGCTTCTTCCTCCATACGGTCCAAGTCATGGTACTTGATTGACAAACACCGGGCCTTCGGGAGGCGGAGCCTATATAGGACTCAGAGTGCTGAGCCCACCTGACCAGACACACAGGATTGTGGGATATGTAGTCATTCTCCTGTGGTCCCATACATACAGTGTGTAAATACATGAACCTACCTCTGTCTACCTACGCCGTAGTGTGACACCTATACAGTTACTGACACAAGCACACACTCACCCATATTGCCACTCTCACATTCACTCACTCACCCATACAGTCACTTGTATACCCCATCACTCACCTACACTGCCTTTCACATACCCAGTTACTCACCCATATGCGACTGACACATTCACTCAGTCACCCATACAGCCCCTCACACATATAATCACTAACCCATACAGCCACTGACTCACCCACTCACTCATACATACAGGCAGTCACACACCCCCTCACCCACCCACACAGACACCCATACAGTTACTCAGACAATCAATCACTCACCCATACAGCCACTTACGTACCCACTAACACAGCCACTTTGACACCAACTGATTGACTGATACAGACATTCACACAACCAGTCCCTCAACCATACATTCACTGAGACACCTAATCATGCACTTATACAGTCAGTCACACAGGTATATATATATGTATATATATATATATATATATATATATATATATATATGTATATATATGTATATATGTATATATATGTATATATATATATATATGTATATATATGTATATATATATATATATATATATATATATATATATATATATATATATATTAATATATATATACACAATCCTGGCTCACCACATCCACCGATATATATGTAACACTCAGAAACTTTTTAAAAACCCTCACAGTCACATGAGTAATGTAATATGTGAGGTCATAAGTAGTGAATTGTGGGCACAAGTTATAGTTAGCTCAGCTAACTATAACTGTTTACTTTTACTGGTTTTGTACGAGTGAAACCTGAGGCTAACTATAACGTCTCTGCAACCTTTGGTTTTTTCAGTGAATATATATATGTATATATATACATATGCTGTGCAACATGGCTAAAGAATTCAAGAATTTTGCGAAAACATATCAACTAAGGGTTGAGTCTGCTAAGTCATAGTAAGTCTCAAAAAGAGAATGCGTCCTTCTTTGTTAAAGCCTAGAAAGACGTGTGGGTCTTTAGAGATTGTCCAAGAATGGTTGATGGAGGTTCCCATCTCTGTGCCTACTGTACTCTCACCCTACATACTCTGCATCTCTCTCTCTGAGGAGGTGGTCTGGGGCATTGTATTCAGCAGAACACAAATTTATGTGCACACCTATCGCACTACATCTAAAACACTGCGAATCGCGGAGAGTCTCACTGAGGAGCGCACTAGGTGGCGTGGCAGGTTGAGCAGCGATCACAGCAGCACGATCGGAGCAGGGGCAGATGGTCTGGCACTGAGGGGGCTGTGGAGCGTGGGGTAGTGGAGCCAAGAGTGAGGTGTGCTGAAGGGGTGCTGAGGGAGCGGCGGCAAAGGTGAAGCCAGATATCGATAAAAGGTAACCTTGGACTAGTTCCCCTCGGGTCTAGGAGCTCGCAGGCCAGGGGTGAAGCCGCTTGTCACTCGCATCCTGCCTGCTCACTCTCTCCCTGATTCACTTCTCTTCGCTCTTGCCCTCCTAGCCTCTGAGCTGCTGCCTGCCAAGTGCTCCCCGCATAGCACTGTAAGCATCAAAACAAGTATCAAAACATCTGAGGACTTTTGGTGGCTGTGCAGCAGCAGTTTTTTCAAGTCTGGTGCCAGATTGCATTACCCTCCAAGTCCGTCCAAGCACGATCTTGCTGCACGTGCACTAGATCACAGGCCAAAAGCGAAGAGAGTGGGGAGAGATCATGGTAGAGACAGGTTCACAGGGCGGTAGACACCTGCCAGGGGGGCCCTGCCATTGGGGGGAGTTGGGCAAACACAAGGAGATGATGGATGGAGCGCTGAAACTTTTCAGACACTCACCCCCAGTCACAGATCTGGGTTGAATCCATCATAGTTTATTTAGCTCACTTTGCCACTCCAGTTCAGACCCAGCCATATGCAAATCAGTCTTGACCCTGTGCCTCATGTGAACAGTCCATACCGAACTGCCAAGCCAGGTCTTCACTGGACCAGAAACAAGCATCCTGGGACCAGTTTCGGGGTAACACCCCTCATCAGGCAGGTTAGCTTGAATACAGTGGCAAAGTAAGCAAGGGACCCACGTCTGGGCATACCCTGCCAACTTAGGGCGAACAAGGCAAACACAAGGAGATGATGGATGGAGCACTTGGGGGGCGTTGGGGCAGCAAAAGCGGCCAAGCCAGGTCTTGGTGTGGCTTGCTGTCTCACCACCTCCCCACATCACCTCTGTACCCTTTAACCGTTCCCACTCTTCTTTTACGCAGCCCCAGTTGGGGATTCCCCACTGATAAGTCGTGCATGCTCGTGCCCACCCTAGTGTTAATCAACCCATATGAGTGGGGTTGTGGCAGCGCCATACAACGAATAGTCAACTATAATTCAACCCTTCGGGTCAATATTTAAGACGTGCGCGCTCGTGCCCTCCTCCCCAAAATATCCAACTTTCATGGGCGGGGTGTGGCGGCGGTGTCCAACTAAAGGCCAATCTGCAAGTTAAATCACAACATGCCAGCCCCAAGGCTCTAGGAAGCAACCACAGTACAACAAGCCTTGATTGCCACATCAGACAATCATAGCTACAGGCTCCTATGAGGTCAGGACGAACAAGGGGACCACCCCCAATTAAATCTATGGGGAGGAAACGAAAGAGGAAGCTGCAATTACCTCCAACCCACAAGCAAATGCAGCCAGGCTCTCCAATCAATGAAATTGAGTCTGAGGACGCGATAAGCAGTAACACAGGAGAGGCAAAAGTCAACGCCAAGAAGTGCTGTATGAGTTCTTTCCAGCCAAAAATCCATTTTGCCTCCTGAAAGATGCAGGCTCAGCCCTCTTTTCGTACAGTAGTGGGATTCTAGGACTCCAGTCTCCTCTTCAGCCGCTAGACGCCACCAGTCAAGCAAAGGAGAGCACTACTCAGCTAACAGACAACAAGGCAGAAGGAGGACCGAGCACTGGAATTGCCGCAGCCCCTGACCAGGCACTGGCAGCACCAAGGCAAACTGGTTTAACAATCTGTGTGGACGTTATTGCAACTCATGAGCAGGACCCAGGAGTGGGCATGCCCAACAGCGTAGGTCAACATCCCAAATCATCGGCATGTGGCCCAGTCCCCTTCATCCCAAATCCCAAAAATGGGCCTGTAGAAGTACTCAATGGACAGGATGATAACAGACACAACAATAGGCTACAGACCTGTCAATTAAACGAGATGCTATCAATAACTCAGGAGGACAGTCTGACCTCTGTGACCCCTAATCTTACATCTCCCTTGGATCTGAAAACCCATGCACCTCAAATCTCCCAGCCTTCCCCACTGTCAAACCGCGACAAGCCACGCCACCCATCTCCTGTGCAGCAAGAGCATCAGGAGGGAGCTCAAGAGCACCAGGCCGAAAAGCAGAGACTGCTCTCATATCTTGGCAAACAAAAATTAGAGGACATGCTAGCATCGATCTACAAGATGCTACCCTGTGCATCAACACTGCAGCTAATATTGCAATCAATACAGAACGCAACGCAGTGCCCCCAATGCAACCGGAGTAGAAAAGGCCAATCTAAGCAGTGATGATCAAACAAGCACTGACTGCGCCTGTCATCACTGTTAAATACCATGCAACTCCTGATGGAAGCCCTCCAATATTGATCAGACAAAATGGACGTTCAACTGAAACTGCTCAACAACTTGGCAGTCTTCGTTGCGGGCATTGATGAAAAGTTAGGGAACATGAATTCACTTCTTAAATGGACTGAGTCTGGCTCACTTGATGCGTACTTTAGCTGTGGGTGTGGCCTACTAGTTGACACAGCACAGCAACCTTTGCAAGGACCTCCAAATAGAGGCTGTGGGCAATAGGGCCCTACTGCCAAAGGAGAAGCCCCCCCAGTGACCCAGAAACCTGCGCTAGCCGTATCAACAAATTGCCAGCAGCAAACTTCCGACAGCCTGTCGGAGGACACAGGTCACTGCCCGTGGCCAGGACATCCAATAGCTATGGCCCTTCTGGATTCCGAGAACCTCTCTGTCCCAAGTTCCTAAGGCGACCTCCCTCCAGAAGGTGTCCCGGAAATAAAAAAAATTGAAAGGCAAAGAAGGATCCAAAGAAGGAAAGGTCAGAACAAAAAGCCAGATTTAAATCATACAGACATCTATCCCCTCTTCAAGCCAACAGCAGATCCAAAACTAGGAAAAATTGCAGATCAGACCATCCTGTCACTAGAGCCCTTAGCGGACTTCAGTCGAAATCCAACGGAGAGGTCCCTCAGCAGCAAGGCCCAGCGAGGAACTGTCAAGAGTCCCCAGCGACTCCAGCCATCACCCACGATAGGTCCAAACACCCAACTAGCGATTCTCCTGGGCCCCAAAATGAGGGTACCTCACAGAAACAGAAGGCCCGGGCAACTAGAGGCTTGGGCAAAGGAGATGGATCGCATAACGCCTCGGACGCTGATGAGTGCTTGGCTAGCCGGCTCCACTTCCAATCATCTGGCACCCCAGCCCCGGTCATAATGCCATGGGTAACCAACGCTGGACAACAGGGCCCGCTGATCAGAGATAGGAGCTTGGAAGCTGTGCCACTCTCTGAGGAGACTGCTTTTCATTTAACAAACATAACTATATTACAAACACAACAACATGCTGGCGGAGGCCAGCAGAAGGGGACCAAATTCCGCTCTTTACTCGGCTTCCGGATGTCACAACCCATCAGACCCAGGCTCCATTCAACTCAACCGTCACAATGGTAAGCGGGTGAAGGTCAAAAGAAAGTGGCCAAACTCTGCCTGAAGGTCACAGTCGTGCCACTTGCCACTCGGGAGGTTCTTTCCATCAATCTCAGGAGGTGATCAGCTTGCAGTCTGATACAAAAAACCTCATCTTCAGAAGTGAATATAAATTTAGGGGAAACTGTGATGTCTCATACAGAGGCAACAGTCTAATGCTTCTATCACACATTCCAACTTTAGCCAGTCTACGCTCAAAGGATCTTGTGTCTATAGAGTTCATTCGCTCTGAATCATAGCTAGGGGGTGGGGTGGGGAGAAGCCACCAAAACAATCTGGAGCACATCTAGTGTCACACAGAAAATTCTTGCAGAAAGCTCAACCTTTGAAAATTGGGGAATAAAAATCACCCCCTTTTGGGAGCCATGCCATCCTGCACCTCTCCTATTGTTGGGTCAGGGTAGAGGGTGAACAGTTTTGAACACTCCCACATGCTCCATTCTTAGAGGAGCCCTGGGGCTGTCACTGATGAGGGCAAGTTCCACCCCGAAAGCTCACAGGGGTTGCCGGAATGCAACCAAATCACATTACTCAGACTGCAATCTTAGGTGGATCTCAAGAACAATCAATAACCAACCTGGTGGCCAATTACAAGTCCTAGAAGAAGGGGTTGTCACCAAAACCTGCAAGGATCCCCTTCGCCTGTGCACCTGGAATGTCAATGGCCTCACCAGCAAGATCAGATTGGGATTTTCTCCATTACATTAATGCCTTTGACATCATTTTGATGCTGGAAGCCTGGCTGGCCGACCCTTATCATCTGCAGGGTTACATGTGTTTCTTCACGCCTGCAGTCAAGGGGGGAAAATATGGCCACCTACAACGTGGCCTGGCAACCTATGTATCAATAACCTGAACGGCCTCAGCACATCCTTCACACTCTGCCTCACCAGCTTTCAATGCAGTTAGAATTATCACCTTGCCCCAAGACAGAACAAGTGAGATAACAATCATCAATGCTTATATCCATCCGAAACACAAAGCCAATGCCGCATGCCAGCTAGTAGATCAGCCCTCGGAATATATAAGTGACAGTGAAACTCCGAATATCGTCTTCACAGGGGACCTGAATCTATACCAGCTGGGTTCCTCATTGGACGATGCTGTGATGGCCCAATCCTCAATCTGGGACATACCGTTGCCAGGGCAAAGCACACAGGGCCACCCAACCAAAGCTGGGACAGGCCTTTTGGATGACCTAGAGCACCTCAACTTAAGGGCACTTAATGGCAAGTTTAATGAAGACATCCCTCCAGCGGCATCCTACTACTCCTCCTCCTCTTGCTCAACAATAGACTACACCTTTGTCTCCCTTCCATTGTTTCATCAGGTGTCTCATTCTGCCTGGCAGACAAAGGTGACAGCAATCACCATCCCCAAGAGGCAACTCTACTAACAACTGTGCCCACATTCTTCCGGACTTTGGAGACCCCTGACACCACCTTTACTATTAACTGTAAAAGAATCAAGTACGCCCAGGCAACAATAGACCACTCAACCCAGTCTGCTATGGCGCTTCTACTGGCACAGTGAGACCCAATAGAAAGTGAAATAGGAAGGTGGAAGTCCTTTACTACTAGGCTGGTGGGAACCTTTGCCGTACCACTTAAAGCAAAGCTCCGCCAAACATCCAAAGTTGGGAGAATCCCAAAGGCCCAATGGATTAAACTAAGGCAGTTTAAAAGTACTATAAATAGCACCCTAAGATCCCTTCAGCAGAACCCGGCGGACATCTTCATGCAAACATCATTACAACAGTATAAAACAACACTGAAGAAGCTGAAGTGGGCCACTAATAGAGCACGGGAGGACGAGGTTTGGGTAACGCTGCTTGCTGACAAACATAAAAATAGTGCGTGATTCTGGAGGATGATCAATAAGCTAACATGCCCATTACATGGGGGTATCGCCTTCCACATATCAGAAGAGCACTGGGCAACATATCTGGGGTAGCATTTCAACCAACGCGGTATCAAACTCTCAACAGCCCTGGAAGCCAGTAGGACACCAATAAACAGCCTACTCAACACCTCTCCAAAGAAAGGGAGCTATCCAACATCTTCCTCTCAGTCAATAAACGAACCTGGGCACTTCCATGGGTCACCACATGCGAACGTAATTAGACTGCAGATTGGCAAACTTAGGCAACGGCATTCCCTGGCAATCTTCAAACAGAATGCGGACCTCTGGAATGAAGCCCTAGAACCACTCTTCTCTGAAATCAGGCTGAGTGGCATAATTCCGGATTCTTGGAGAGAATTGTTAATATCTCCAACATACAAAAGCTGGGGCAAATCCATACCATCTAGTTGCCCTTTTTGACAACGAGGCTAAATACTTTACAGGGACACTACAAGAGGAACTTTTGACGTGGATTTTCAAGAACCTCTGGCACGACAACCAACATCACGGCCATGACACTTCTCATTGACAATGCAAAACATCAAAACAGCCACTTCACCTATGCTTTATCTATTTTAGGGCAGCATTCGAGCATGTGGAGTGGCCTAGGCTCTGGACGAAACTGGCTCTCAGAAGGATTCCCCCAGACTCTGCTGGACCTGTCAATCAATCTCCACACAGATACATGGGTGTGGGTGAAGCTGGGCGAAGTAACTCATGTCTCAAGGGGAATACCAACAAGCAAAGTGTTAAAGCAGGGGTGCGTCCTGGCTCCCCCCTATTTAATCTATTCCTGGCTGACCTGACGCAGGCACTTGATGACTGCAACTCCCATGCCCGGAGGCTGGGGGGCCTGGCGCGGTCAAGCTTTCTTTACACCGACGATGTAGTATAGTCAGTCACACCCAGGTAGTCTTACCGCATCTCCTCAATACAGTACAGGAATACTCTGATGAAAACTGTCTGAATGTCAATTTTGACAAGACCCGTACTATATCCATTAACAATAATAGGAAAGTCACCAGTCTGGTTCTGGGACTAGAGCCGAATCCTGCCCGCAAAGGAATACAAATATCTAGGGATGTTTGTTGACAAAGAAGGAGAGAAACAATAAAACAGAAACAGCTGGCATTGGCAATGTCGCTAAAAAAACTTAAAATCAAAGCTGAAGAGGCCAACATTGTCCCCCTCCTCTGGGTGGTGGAAACAATTTGTTACCAGCAATAACATATGGCAGCAAACTCCAGAGGGGTAGGGATGCCAAAATCCTGGACAGCATCCTAGTGAAAGCATATAGAATTATCTTCAGCCTGCCGAAGTATACTTCACAGGCACAGATCAGGCTGGAGTTTGGTCTGCAGAAACAGTCGATGGTAAGGCAAGGTGCTTTCATCATCTTCTGGGACAAAATCAGGAAGGCTGTGCCTGCCACTCTCAACTCCCACTTACGGAGGGAGTTGCAACAGAGAGAAAAATCTCCCCCTAAAACTTATTTCAAAGAGTACCTGATCAAGACCGGGTTGTCCCAGTTGTGGGAAGCCCCAACCAGCCACTCTGTGTTTAAGAAATCAGTTTGGAAATCGATAAAGCTTCAATCGCTAGTCGAAGAAAAGGCGGCTTTCTCTGTCAGAGCTCAGGCCTGGATGGCATTAACCACCTATACCACACCAGCACCCCAGAGGTATCTTAGTCTAAGCTTTTCCGGAACTTCCAGAGAGCATTTTCTGAAACCTCGTCTGGGTATGCTGCCTTTGCGCCCTGCACTTTCCTCACTGGCAGAGAAACTCTTAAATGAAGGCCTGCCGACTATGTGGCACATATACGGAAGATTTGCTGCCCCTGCTGTGCAGCTGCGAAGAGCTGCTGGAGGATAGAAGAAAGCTGCTAAGAGTTCGCTTCAACCAAAGAGGAATTCGTTCTCAGAGACAGGCCATGTTGCCTTGCTTCACCCTTGATGATTCACAGTTGTTCTGTCAACTAGTAAAATTCCTTGCTCTGGTGCGTAAGAAAATGCCAAAAGGGGTCACTGAGGCGCCTGACCATGTCTCTCTCGGAAACCAGCCATAGCGGCATCTGCCTTTACTGCCAAAACAGAAGTAATGGATATGTGGCTGATATTCCTTTACGGACTCTTGCACTCTGCACATTTTTTATCTAGGCCTTGTGGCGGTGGGGGGGGGGGGAGTCTAGTTTTCAGCAAATGGACTGGCTCCAAGTATTGCACTGTAACGTTTGCATTGTAGTTTTAAAAATCCCTGCACTTGGCACTTTCTGCACTTGGATCCAGAGTAGGCATGCCCATGTGGGTCCCTGGTTGTCATTAGGCATGAAGCAGCCTCATGGGGTGTCCTCAGCACTTAATGTCACACCTGGTCCCACGAAAGGAGCTTTGGGTCCTGGTCAATATTGTAGCTTTGTCGGTATTCAGGCCCTACTGATGACTAAGGCGATCAATTTTGTAATGTAACATTGAGATCAGGTAGAGGGTGGAGGTTTGGACATTATTGCTCCTTAACTATACTTAGGGCCAGATGTACAAAATTGTGTTTGCGATTTCCTAATAGCGATTCGCTATTAGGAAATCACAAACTGCAATGTACAACAGTGTGTTTGACACTCTTAGCAATTCGCAGTGGCTTGTAAATGGACCTGTCTCATGAATATTCATGAGGCAGGCCGCAATTTGAGACCCATTGTGAATGGCTACAATCACAGGAATGGTGGCCTGCTGGGGTCAGCAGACCACCATGTCTGTGATTGCTTTTTAAATAAAGCAATAATTATTTTTGTAATGCAGCCCGTTTTCCTTAAAGGAAAACTGGATGCATTTCAAAAATAAAAAATTGAAAAGCTACCTTTTCATTTCTTCAGAGTAGGCAGTGGTACGTGGGACCACTGCTTGCTCTTAAAAAATGTTGGCGCCCACATTCACAAAGGGGAAGGGGTCTGTTTGTGAATGGGTTACCACCAACTTGAAGTTGGTGGTTACTGCGAATTTTTGCAACCGAATGCCCGGTCGCAAAACATTCATACATACCAGTGCTATTCGGTATGAGGAAGGGATGTCCTAAACACGCCCCTTTCTAATACCGAATCGCATAAGCAAAATGTGATTCGGTAACAAGTTACCGAGTCACATTTTGCCTTCGGAACTTGGCAAAATGCATTTTACTGGTTGCAAACGGCCCAATGGGCTCTTTGAGACCGGTAAAATGCTCTGTACATCTGGCCCTTACATTTTTAACAAATTTGTATGAAACCAAACTTAAGCCCACAAGATATGCCTTCAATTTTTTACGTGTGCATCACATTTATTGACTGTATTTATGGTTTTTATTGACTGTTTTATTGCAATGGTTTTTAGTAACTAGGCAAATAAAAGAAACTTGAACTATCATACAAGAGGCTACCTGTCCCCGACAGTGCAGAACAACCTGAATGGAAATGTGGGGCTGGGTTATTCTGTCATCAAACTGTGAGGCTGTTGGAAGTCTCATTTTCTGCTAAGAAGCTGTCCCACATTACAGAGTCACTATAATATAATAATTATATCAACCTACTTCCAGGAGGCACATAGACATTAATCAGGAAACTAGAATTCTTCATGTAATGCCTTGTTGTTTGGTAGCACTGCAAATTGCAGGTGTTTCTATTACTCAGAGCCTGATTTAGAGTTTGGAGGACAGGTTACTTTATCACAAACTTGACAGATTTTCCATCCACCGTATTCCAAGTGCCATTGGATATAATGCACTCGTAATATGGTGGATGGGATATTCATCACTTTTGTGAAGGAGTAACCCATCTGCCAAACTCTAAATCGGGCCCTCAGTTTAATGGTACCCAGATACCAGTCTCAAAAGGATGAGAAGCTGTGTCAGCCCTGCTAAGTTAAAATGCTCCATCAGCCCTGCCAGGCTGAAAAACTGCATCCTTCAGGTGTCGTGCAGATTGCTGCAGCAAGAACTAGTAATCGTACCCGCTGAAAGATGAGTGATAGACCTGACAGCCTTATGGTGGTCTTCTCCCAAGTTTTTGCCTGCCTCACTCGATTTTTCTGAATTCGTTTTTGCGGGATTTAGGACTCTCTACACTTTACCACTGCTAACCAATGCTAAAGTGCCTGTGCTCTCTCCCCTAAAGATGGTAATATCGGATTAACCCCAATTGGCATATTTAATTCACTTATAAGTCCCTAGTAAAGTGCACTGCATGTGCCCAGGGCCTGTAAATTAAATGCTACTAGTGTCCCTGCAGCACTCATTGTGTCTTCCACTTAGGTGGCCCTCTAACCATGGCTCAGAACTACCACTGCAGAGCCTTTTAGGCCTAAACCTTCCCTTTTAAACATATGTCACCCCTAAGGTAGGCCCTGTCTAATGCACAGGGCAGAGTGCAATAAACTGAGAAGGCTGGACATGTACTTTTAAGTTTTACATGTCTTGGTAGTGAAAAAACTCCCAATTTCATTTTTCACTCCTACAAGGCCTAACATTGGGATAACATTATTATATCTTTTAAGGGCAATGCCCAATTGTGAAAAGATAGACTTTCCAAGTTTGGTGTCACTGGACTCACAATTTAAAATCACAACTTTTGATGAAGTTGGATTTTAAATTATCATTTTGCAAATGACACTTTTAGAAAGTTGGCATTTACTTACTTTAGCCATTTGGTGTCTGCTGCCTGTCTCTGTTCAGTCTGGGTTGGGTGACAGCTGTGCTTTGTGTATTCCCTCTAGACAGCCACATACAAAGGGAGCTGAGGTGTGTCTTTTGATGGGCCTTCCCGGGAGATAGGAGGGAGGAGCTGGGCACAGCCTCACATTTACACCTGAATAGGCTGTGTGCTGTCCACACACAAAGGGCTGTTTCAATCATGTAGAGGGGAGGGAGGGAGAGAAAAGGGAAGCGATGATCCATTCAACTTCCAAACGTAATGCAGAAAAATCAATAGGGGAATGGATCACTTGTAACCACTATACCAGGGTTTGTTAGTTAGTGGTTCCTTCTTAAAAAACCCTCATACACGTACGTAACTGGAAATGGAAAAGGGCGGTATATCTTGGTTCTCCGCCTATACGTAACGTGACAGCATAGTCATAGGGTTTGTTAGGTATGCTGACCTCCACCCGGAGGTTAACCACTGGTATTTGCAGTAGTGTCCAGAGACAAATAGGTTAAAGTGCTTGAAGTGAAATTAAAATTCTTCAAAAATCCTCACTTGAGTGCAAATATTTATTGGTGAGTGGGAGTTTAAAGAAATTAAAATGGTGAGCGTGTGATTTTAGACCGTGTTACTCTGCCTAACACACTAGGAAGTCCATTTATACGGTCAACATGTTTCAACCCCGTTTGCCCAGCCAGGTCTAGGGGTCTTTCTTCAGGACCAGAGAACGTGTATCTGTGCAGATACGATTTATATTGCACTTGTCAGCTGGGTTAATATTAGCCCACTGTGAGGATTAGGTCAATAGTACCTGTAATTTGAAAAAAGGGAAAAAAGAAAGAGAGGGAGAAAACTAAGTCAGTATCTCCCTGTGATACTATCCGGGTTTCATCTTTACATTCAAATTCTTATAGAAATGTTAAGAAGATTTAAGGCTCATATTTTATGCCATCTGGCGCATTTCGCCGTTAAAACACACATTACAGAAATTATGGCATCACTTCTAATTGTCGTGCATTAGTTGTAAAATGCGTAAGGTCTCATAATGTTAGTTTACATTGTTATCGGTTAGTAGTTAATTAGGGAAAGGTACTACTTAAATCAATATTTGACACGTAAAATATTGAGAGAGGGTCATGGTAATTTTTGCAAAAGTTGGGTTCTCAAAAGTGTCCGTTACGGCTCTGTAAACAGACCCCAATGCAGTTGGTGGTTTACCTTAAAAGACACTCGTTTGTGGCATCTTCGGGGATTGGCAAGTGTATCCCGGCTTGCTGTAAGGAGAAAGCGATATTTAATAAAGGCCTTACTTTAGTTGTTTCAAGCGCGGTCCTTCGGCATCTCTCCCTCACCTGCAGCTCTGGGAACTTCTTTGCTTGTGCTTGCTCTGCCCTCGGTGGTACCAGTTGTTCTTAGAGCCCTCTTTTATTTCATTTCTTCAATAGACATGGAAAAAATACTAATGGAAAAAATATTCCATGGCTTGTAAAAGTGAGTGTTACGCGATATGGGATCAATAAAGTTTTTTGTGCAATTAGTGTTTTATGTTTGTTTGCAAATTCGATCATGAAGACTAAAAAATATATTTTCAATTCTACGAATCTTCAACATTAGTGTGGATAGAGTGTGTTTAATAATCTCGTGACGCAGTGAATAATATTAAAGTGACTGAGTAGTTGTTCTGGGGTTCAATGACCTCGCTATTTTTGTGGCGAGTAAGTCTTCTAAGTATGACTAAATCCATATTATAGGTCTTGTTTAGTCGCTTGTAAATAGTTGCCGTAACCGACACTTTTGAGAACCCAATTTTTGCAAAAATTACCATGACCCTGTCTCAATATTTTACGTGGCAAATATTGATTTAAGTAGTACCTTTCCCTAATTAACTACTAACCGATAACAATGTAAACTAACATTATGAGACCTTACGCATTTTACAACTAATGCACGACAATTAGCAGTGATGCCATAATTTCTGTAATGTGTGTTTTAACGGCGAAATGCGCCAGATGGCATAAAATATGAGCCTTAAATTTTCTTAACATTTCTATAAGAATTTGAATGTAAAGATGAAACCCGGATAGTATCACAGGGAGATACTGCCTTAGTTTTCTCCCTCTCTTTCTTTTTTCCTTTTTTTCAAATTACAGGTAATATTGACCTAATCCTCACAGTGGGCTAATATTAACCCAGCTGACAAGTGCAATATAAATCGTATCTGCAAAGATACACTTTCTCTGGTCCTGAAGAAAGCCCCCTAGACCCGGCTGGGCAAACGGGGCTGAAACATGTCGACCGTATAAATGGACTTCCTAGTGTGTTAGGCAGAGTAACACGGTCTAAAATCACACGCTCACCATTTTAATTTCTTTAAACTCCCACTCACCAATAAATATTTGCACTCAAGTGAGAATTTTTGAAGAATTTTAATTTCACTTCAAGCACTTTTTTAACCTATTTGTCTCTGGACACTACTGCAAATACCAGTGGTTAACCTCCGGGTGGAGGTCAGCATACCTAACAAACCCTATGACTATGCTGTCACGTTACGTATAGGCGGAGAACCAAGATATACCGCCCTTTTCCATTTCCAGTTACGTATGTGTATGAGGGTTTTTTAAGAAGGAACCACTAACTAACAAACCCTGGTATAGTGGTTACAAGTGATCCATTCCCCTATTGATTTTTCCACACACAAAGGGCTGCATATCCCCCAGCAGTGAGTCTGGAACCAGGGCTGGAAGGGAGGACCTCTGTGCACGTCAAAGCTTTCTTTGAAGTCTCCCCCACTTCAAAGGCACAATTGGCTATATGCAGTGGACCTCTGATACCATAACTTCAGCACACTTCTGGACCTGTGACCAGTCTGGCAGGAAAAAGAAGAACTTTTATGCTGCTCAAGGACTGCCACTCTGCTGGACTGCTGCTTGCTGAACTCCTGCCATGGTGTGTTGCCCTGCTGGCTGCTGCTCTCTCTTGCTTGAGTGAGAAGGACTGGACGTGCTTCACTTGAACTCAAAGTGATTCCAAGGGTTTGCTGACTTGTATCCGGTTTTAAATCTCAGGGACACAAAAGACTTACAACCCACCTGTCTTACAAGGTGAGAGCCAGCATTAAGGCTCCTAAATGCTGGAGTTAGGGGTTTTTGAGCCCTCAAAGAGCCCTTGGTCCAGCCCAGCGGTATTGGTCCCCAACATTGCTCTTCCTGATGCCATTCAACAACTTAGGTTCTGTGTGGACTACTGGGGCTCAATGCAGTCAACAAGACTGACGCGTACGCCATCCCCAGAGCTGATGAGCTCAGAGATTGGCTAGGAGCTGCCAAGTTCCTCAGCATGTTTGATTTAAAGTCTGGGTACTGGTAGATTGCCTTGACCGAGGGGGCCAAAGAGAGGTCTGCATACTCTTCTCCAGAAGGTCACTTCCAGTTCTGGGTAATGCTCTTCAGGTTGAAGAACGCCCCTGCCACCATCCAGAGGTTAGTCAACCTAGTCCTGGCTGGTTGGAGATGTTCAGTGCTGCCTATCTGGATGACATTGCAGACTTCAGTTCTAGCTGGGAGGACTACCTGTGCTACCTCAGAGAAGTGATTTAGGCTCTGCAGAGGGCAGACCTGACTATTAAGGCCAGTAATCGTCAAATAGGGCAGTGGTCTACTCGGGTCACCAAGTGAGAGGAAGCAAGGTGTAGCCCATCCGGGGCAAGATTAAACCCATCCTAGCTTGGGAACACTCCCAAGACCCAGCAAATGTGAGAGGTTTCTTAGGCCTCACTGGCTACTACAGGAGATTTTTCAAGGGGTATGGCACCATTGCAGCACTCTTGACAGAGCTGACTTCCAAGAAGCATCCGCGCCAAGTGACCTGGACAAAGGCATGCCAGAACGCTTTTGAGTTCCTAAAGGAGACTATGTGCACAGCACCTGCGCTCAAGGCCCCTGACTTCTCCAAGGAGTTCATTGTTCAGAACGACACCTCAGAGCATGGAATAGGGGCCATGCTCTTACAGCTTAATGAAGCGGTCTGGATCAACCTGTAGCTTTCATCAGTAGGAGGTTACTTCCCCGGGAACAGAGGTGTAGTGCAATAGAGAGGGAAGCCTTTGTAGTGGTCTGGGCACTGAAGTAGTTGAGACCATACCTGTTTGATGCTCACTTTCGGGTTCAGACAGACCACAGATCTCTCAGATGGTTAATGCAGATGAGGGATGAGAATCCCAAACTGTTGAGGTGGTCCATCTCCTTACAGGGAATGGACTTTATGGTGGAACACCATCCTGGAACAGACCACGCCAATCCTGGTGGTCTCTCCTTACTGAAGAGAACTCCCAAGGGGTTGGGTAGTTCTCCACACTTTCTGCTGGGTGGTACACATGTAAGACCTGGCATCCTAGGCGTGCCTTCCCCCTAACATTTTGCCTTCAGACCTCCTATTTTTGCTGACTTCATTTTTTCTGGCCAGAGGACTCTGCACACTTTACTGCTGCTAACCAGGGCTAAAGTGCTTGTGCTGTTTCCCTAAAACATAGTAACATTGACTGATACCCTATTGGCATATTTTATTTACTACTGAGTCCCTATTAAAGTGCTCTACATGTTCCCAGGGCATGTAAATTAAATTCTACTAGTGAGCCTGCAGCACTGATTGTGCCACCCATGTAAGTAGCCCTTTTAACGTATCTCGGGCTTGCTATTGGAGAGCCTGTGTGTGCAATTTTAACCTGCCATGTTGACCTGGCAAAATAAACTTTTTGCCAGGCCCAAACCTTCCTTTTTAATATGTATAATTCACCCAGGAGGTAGGTCCTAGACAGCCGCAATGGCAGGGTGCAGCTCATTTAAAAAGCTGGACATGGACTTTTAAGTTTTACATGTCCTGCTTCTGAAAAACTCTTACATTCATTTTTCACAACTGCAAGGCCTCTCCCAAAGGATAACATTGGAGTTGCCTTATTACATCTTATAACTGTAATTTTCAAATGGGAAGAGATAACTGTTTTCTGTTTTGAGTCTCTGGAATCCTAATTTAAAATCCTAACTTATGGTGAAGTCGGATTTTAAATTAAAATTCTGAAAATGCCACTTAAAAAAGTTAGCATTTTCTTGCCTTAGTCATTTGGTGCCTGCTGCCTGTCTCTGGTCGCATGACTGAGTGTAGTTGACAGTGGGTTTTGTGTATTCCTCCTATACAGCCACATGCAATCGGACCTAAGGTGTCACTGGATGGGCCATCACTGGCAGGATGGGAGGGAGGAGCTGGGCCCAGCATCACTTACACTTGAATAGGCAGTGTCTTGTCCCCACACAAAGGGTTACATGCCCCCTGTAGTTAGTCTGGAGCCAGGGCAGGGAAGGCAAGACATCTGGACACTTCAAAGGCATGCCTCTAGAAGCTTCTCTCCACTTCAAAGGCACACATGCGTATAAGATAGGGACCTCAGACACCACCACTTAAGTACACTTCTGGACCTGTGGATACTCTGCAAGGAAGAAGGACTACTCTGCTGCTACAAGGAGTGCCACTCGGCTGGGCCGCTACTCTGCTGGACTCCTGCTTTGCTGTGCTGACCTGCTGCCCTCTTGCCTGGGTGAGAAGGACTGGACTTGTATCCCTTGAACACAGAATGAATCCAAGGGCTAGTTGGCTGGCCTTCTGATCTGAAGCCTCAGGGACATAACAGGCTTCTAACAACCTTGCATCTGCACCTGGACTCTGCCATCTGTGACTCTACCCTGCCAAGAGGTACCACCCCAGTCCTGGACACTGGGAAGTGGTCTTAAGGTGCTATGGCAGCCTCTGTGGTGTCAGTGGAACCTAAGCATCTCATTTGCTGCACTGCCCAACACCAAGCAGAACCAACATATCTCTGTTGCTGCGTGCATTGGACCCGTCGCAAAGACCCGCTTATTCGCCGCAGCCTGCATCATCTTCGGAACTGCCTCTGCAGCCTCGCAGCTCTTCGGAACCGATGCAACCCCTTGGGCGTGCTGCATCCCCGACTCTGGACTTCATATCACAATCCCTCGCAACAGGATCCTCAACGTTGACACAACAGGAACTCACACCGCAGCATCTCGGAACCGACACATCACCTCAGCTGTGTGACATATCTTCAACACTGATCCACTCAATGCTCCACAAACCAGGACTTAAGATACTCTGTTCAGTGAGCCTAACTGGGTCCCTATAGCCATGTTTTACTGTTTGAAGTGTTGCACAAAAACTTTACACATTGCCTCTAACTTAAGCCTGACTGCTCTGTGCCAAGCTACCAGAGGGTTAAGCATAGGTTAATTTGGGGTTTGCTTGTGCCTTACCTGGACTAGCATTGTGGTTGCTGCTTGACTAGGTTCACACCCAATTTCTAACACCCCTCTATTGAGTTTGTGCACTCAGTTACTTTTTAGTCCCAATTGTCTTTATCTCACGCTGTGAAGTTCAGTCTGGTTTTCGACCATGGCAGGGACCACAGTATGCATGTGGCTTTCTCCCTCTTCTGGCCAGAGACGTACTAGCTGCAAGTGCTTCTTTGATCAGCAGAGGCTGCCACAATGAGCCTGTACAGGCCTGCAAACTCTGGCAGTGCAGCTGGTTAGCATCTGGTCACAAGTCCACTTCTGGGGTTTGGGTGAGTTGGGGTAGTGGGCTGCAGGGTCAAAGGTCACAAGGCCACTTTGAGGCACTCTTTTTTGGCAGAACAATCACAGCATGGCTCATGTTGCTGGGTGGCACAAACTGCTCCAGCACAGTCTCATGATGTCACAGTGCCATCATCTCCTTAAGCACTACTTCATTATGTCGCAGTGGCATGGTCCTCTCAGGCTCAACTTCACGATGTTGCTGCAGTGAAAGATGCTTGTTGAGCGAGAAGGTGCTCAAGTCCCTGGGGCACACAGCTCACTCTTCTTTGTCTTTCTGGGTCAACAGACCCTCAAACTCCGGGCTCAGCTGCTTCTGGCTTGGCCTGGACAATCACACCTCCTGCACAGTTGACACACTCCGTTACTCTCTCAGCTGACAGGTTGGCCTACAGGTGCTTCAGGACAGACAGAAGATTCTCTCTTCCAAGTCTGACTTTGCATAATGCCCCATCACTTCTGTGAAATGGGCTGTCAGGCAGACACCATTTGTTTGCACAGCAATCCTCTGTGCACTTTGCAGAGGACTCCCTACCTTGGACAAAGAGAACTTGGAACTGGAACAGGAATATGGTCAATGGGTCCCACTTCTATACAGTCACGGCAGACAGGGAATGTGTGTTCTCTCTCTGTACTTCTAGATCTGATGTAAACAGTGCTTAATTTGTAAAATATGAAGTGCAGGTGCTCAAATGTTTGTCGGAGGCCACACCCACTTTTCTCAAGCTCCACCCACTTACTCAACTGGCTCCACCCACTTACTCTATTAGCCCCACCCACATCTTCAACTGGCATTGCTAAAAGTCAGATGTAACATCCGATCTGAATTTCAGCAAGGGAGCCTTCCTCATAGTAAGATTGATAAGAGGTTCCCATGCCCTGTGAAAATTTTGTAAAAGATTACATCAAAAGTGCATTTAAAGCACAATTTTGAAATAAATTAGCTAAAATCACTAATGCATTGAAAAGGGACAATTTCAGTGCTCTATGTGCTGATTTGGGGAAAAGGACAATACTGGGGTATCAGAGCACAAACTTAATTTCGAGGCCACGCAGCTCTGTACATCAAACCAAAGAGGAACGGCAGGAACATTATTCAAATCATCATAGAATGCTTGGCACATATCACGAACGGTCATGTTCTGTTTTACATCACTGAATAAGCTTATGCTTTTAAAGGCAGCTATTTTACCCATCTCATACAAAAAAATAAGCTACTTTATCATGGTGTTCACAGCCTATAAAATATACTGCTTTGCAAATTCTAGTACTTCGAATAAATAAATCAGTGATCTGCTAACAACTGTATTGCGTCATCTGGCTTTTCTCTTGACAGGAGTATTACCAGAAGTAAGTGACAAACCACACAGTCATAGAAATGCCCAGGGGTGGACGCCATTATACTAGTCTTTGATGCAAGTACGACCTGAAGGGAGCAGTTAGATTTAGGTACATGATGAGAGAGCTCCAAATAAGCTATGCAAAGAGAAAGGTGGGCTTTTGGAGAAACTATCACCAGAAACATGCTGACTTTTAGCTGTACGTTTTTAAGTTGGAATCATGTCTTGGCTATAAAAAAATGTTTCTTTATTTTGGCAGATTAAAACAGGCATGAGGCATGTCAGATTTTTGGATGGCATCTGTGTGTGTCTACACGGCCATATAACACAAAATGTGGAATTTTATCATTAGAAGATTTAGCAAGTAAATATACTGAATCAGCAGTTCAGAAGAGCAGAATTCTAGGACAGCAAAGAGAAAGTACACAGCCATGAATAATATCTTGAGTCAGACCTGAAACAAGAGCTCAGCTTAGCTACTCATTCGGGGTAAAAACAAGTGGGGCATAAATGCACAGCCCTGGGCCCCCACCAACAGAGCGCGGATTCCCAGCCCCCCACTCATGCTCCTGGAATCTAAGAAGTGCAGTGGTTGAAGTGTGTGACCCGGCAGCCTCCTCCAGAACCCCCCCTCCCCAAACAGCTCTAGCCACCTGACCCTTCTCAATCCCCAGCACCTGGAGGGATCCAGGCATCCAGCGGCAGCCCCTCTCGGAGCACTATACTAAAGTCTGCAACAGCGCAGCCCCCCCTGGGAGGCAGGACATAACCGGGAGGGTAATACCGACCGCAGCTCGGTGGGTTAATGATCCTCTTGCAGAGAGGAGTGCACTGTTCACTAGTGAGAGCACTCATATGTGTGTGTTTGTAGTGGCACGAAAAAGGCCAAGGAGCGTGTCACAGCGCTTCGTACAGGTGCAATGGTTTAGGAGCTACAATACTGGTTTGGGTACGTAATGGGGAGCTCGCGCTCAGTATATTATAACAGTAGTGTAAGAGTTAGCAACAAAGCAGAGACCTTATAATAACCAAGACCACTGGGAATATGCCGCAGGGGAAGGCCAAATCACGCGACAGGGTTGAGAAAATTATGCGACACATTTTATGATAGTATTAACTCACTATTTTGCCATTTTTACACTTGTTAACACTGTCTGGGCATTGGTTGCACGGCACCTTACTGGTTTCAGTTCAACACTCAAATATAGCAGTAGCAACAGAAAGGTGACCAGTCAAGCTATACAAAGGGCAATCCACTGTGCAGTAACTTGTGTCCCTGCGCTTTTAGTAACTTCAGAAACGTTTGAGCCGAAAAACATTTTTTTTGTTAAAATCTGCAAATGATCCGCAGATGGTGAATTATGTGTCAAATGTATAATTATGCGAAAAACGCAGCGGCATCCGAATCATCGCATAATTCCAGTGGCCTTGATGAGAACAGACAGGGTGGGCTGCCGTATTCAGCCGCGTGCACTAGACGGAGGGTAGTGCTGTTGGGAGAGGAATGAATGTGCCCTGCCCTGCCTGGTATTATAGTGACCCCTGCCGTAGGTTACCTGGTCACCAGTGCATTCTATGGATGGATTTTTGGAATAATGGTATCCGTCAGCTTGCTATTCCTGGGTCTTGCTGACAACAGCACGAGGAGGGGGTGGGGTTGTACAAGAGGTGTGCAGAGGATCATGGAGCAGAAAAGAAAAGAGGAAAGGAGCGAAGGTAAGTACAGAAAGAGAGGGAGGAGCCTTGGAGAGGAAAGAAGAGAGAGCAGCAGCAATATCAGGGGGCGAGGAGGTCAAAGGGGACTTGAAGAGGAGAGGCTGGGGGAGAAAAAAAGAGGGTTTTAAGGGGAGGGAGAGGAAACATCACCCAAGACAAGAAAATACGTATAGACACGAAAAGGGAGACTGCCTTGAGCCCCTTTGTCCTTAAAGTGACTGGGAAAGAGAAAAATGGGAAAAAAGAGGTAACTAAAGTAAGGGCTTTAAAAAAAAAAAAAAAACTAGCCTGATAGTGAGTATTAGTAGTTAAGAAGGTCATTCACTTAGTTGGTTTTGTTGTCTGGTCAATGCTTTTCTTTGTGAAACATTTTTCATAGCAGGCATTTGTCAGAACCAGGGCTAGATGTACTGAAAACTGGTCGCAAAGAGTAGCCACAAATTGCACACCAACCTTTTGTGACGATTAACGTATGTTGCAAACCAAACTATGTACTTATAGCATTATGGAACCAGTAGTTTACTTATGGTCTACAAGACCGTGCGTGCTGAGGCCAGGGGGGGGGACGGGGTTAGATTTAGAAGTAAACCCACGAGAACAGACTTTACCTACTTTTTTAAAATTTTACTTACAGCTTCTCTGCTGCCGTCCCCGGGCAGAGAGCGGGCATTCAAAGACTGCGAGAGCGAGACACAGTCAGACGAGCCCGTTTTTTGCCACCCTCCACAGATTTAGCCCAGTACTCTCTCTGAAGCAGGGGAGGGGACAATACTTCAAAGGCAGGGGACGGGCGGGCAGGACTTTAACTTAACCCCGGCCGGGCCCGCCCCAATCATGATATAAGTGTACGCAGTTGAGTGTACGGCCGGTGGCGGCTACTAGGCCAGGCCGTGCAGTGGAATGAGTGCAGTGTATCAGTCTGTCTGCATCATATCCATGATCATCGAATTTTGTGGAGCCGGACTCAGCTACCACCACCACGGTGACCTGACGACCGTCACGCCACCACGCTCCAAAAAGAAAAACAGCGTTGGTTTGCATGGTGATGAGACTTAACTTAACTTAGACTTAATTTACCTGCTGTACTCGTGGTGGGCCAGGCGCCTGCCGGGACACACACTGACTGCGCACTCACTGCCTCCCTTTATTGACCGACTGGTTCCGTAACCGTTAGGCGGGACGGGGCCTGGTATTGCTTTGAACGGATGACTCGCGGTGTGGTGTGCGTACTTGTATGCTGGGGGCGGCGTGGCAGCAATCTGGAAAAAAGCTGCGCACGCTGTAGCAGTAGCCCTCGCCCCGCCCGCAGAACCAGATCCAGTCTGCCCAAATAATACTATTGGCATCATGGCTACTGGCAGTGGCTACTACTTAACTTAGAGTACTTAAAGTTAATTTACCTGTGCTGTACCCGAAGAGGGCCGGGCTCCAGCGGCCGGCCAGGGCACTCACTGCCTTATTGACTGAATGACTCAGTGGTTCCTGTTAGGCGGGAGTCGGGACTGGGCCCCTGGTGGTGGTATTGCTCAGTAACTGGCTGTGCCTGTGGCTTGAGTTGCCTAACGGATGAGACGTGCGCGTGCGGGTATGCTGGGGCGTGGCAAATCAATCTGAAAAAATCTGCGCACGCTGCTGCACAGCCCCTACCCCCGCATAACCAAAATCAAGCCCAAGGAATCAGTGTCCCGACCCGCCCACCGGCAATAATGACTGAAGTAAGGGCCCAATCAACAATCAAGCAACATCTGTCTCACTCGGGAGACAGTCAAGAGAAGAAAACTGAACAACACTAGTCTGCGGCAGTGCGGCTGCGCCGACGCCGAGTCTACTTACAGTGAGGAGGTAAATTAAATATGTAAATTGAATTCAGTATCAACTTCAATGCAATATGTGACGTGCAGAGTGTAGACCCGGCCCTGATGATTAAGTGCCGGTGCTAAGCACCGGAAAGCACCGGCACAAATTAAGCACTGGATGTAAATCAGTTCTTCTTCATCTGGCCTTGCCAAGCTGTTCTCCAGACACCGCCTTTGTGCAGAGTGATGCTCCTACCAGCATCGCTCATCCTGGACAGCAGCACTTATAGGTGTGAGCTTTCTGCACCTGGCTTTCAACAGCCACACTGAACAGTGATGAGAAAAGGGGCAAAAGGCTGGTATCACCCAAAGGACTCTTCTCACACTAATCACTAGAGACTTCAGTCCCACCATTCATGTCCAAATGGCAGTACTCAGGAAGACTAATAAACAGCCCCTCTAAGCAAAAAGATCTAATAGAGACTCCTCGCTTCTCTTTCACCACTTTACTGTCTAGGACTTCCCCCTCATTTTCAGCAATGTCAGCAATACACTTCCACTGTCTGGGAAAACAACCTCACTTCCAAAGAAGAGTGCTTCCTAAAACACAGAGTCATAAAATCATAAACTCGCATCTTCAAAATGAAATAATTAACCTTTTTTGTTTATTCTATAGACAACCAACAGCAGTTGCATCAAAAGAAATATTATGTGAATAAGTACATAATGGGAAGTATGTGTAGTATACTCCTTTCTGCGTTCACTCAAGTGGTTTATTATGCCATCAAAAAGCATTAATGATAATACATAGTTACCTAATATTTATCTTTTTTATATCTTTATGTAATACATACTGGAGCAACCCCTCTTTGCTCGATTTCGTACTATGCGAGGAGCACAAGTGATGCAATATTTGTGCAAAGTCTATGTATTCTGACTCCAGAATTATTATGTATAATATATTCGACTTGGCGGCTGCTTTTAAAGTAAATATGAGGTCGAACAACAAATACAAATCAGGACACTCACTACAATTGATATTAAACATGACAGTTTCTAACTTGTAAAAGCCAGCTATTTCGGTTGAATCGAGTCTGATGTAGCGATGTGGATTGGTGCCACTGATGTGTGAAGGAACTTAGTGATAACATTCAGAAATGAAGATAGCCTTCAATATCTTTGATTATCAATTACAGCCACACTCCATCACCACGAATTCCATCGCCGTCAATTACCCAGAGCCTTGGCATGTAGGTCAATTATTCTTTCACCTCAAGCAAATTGAAATCGTGTCCATAAGCCATTAAGGCACGATGTAGTTGACTGACCCTTGGAAAACTCCAATCGAGTCAATGCATAGAATTTCAAAGGAAGATTTTTATATGTATGTATTTATTTTATCTTCATTTCTATTTTTATTTTGGTATGAATCTCTGGCAAATAAAGCTGGACAGAGTTTGCATCAAATGTATTGAAGAGGATGAGTTTTTAGTTACCGGTAATAAACGTAGATAGGTGGAAAGTGGATCTTGAGATTGTAAACTAAGATTTATAAAATATATAGCTGTCCTTAGAGTGTGTAAAGGAAATCAAAGCATTTGCCCAGTTTAAAAATAATGTAGTTTCTTTCCTCTTAGAATGTAACATCTATTGCGGATTGAATCCTACAACCAGACTCTTTTTCGTTTTTTCCAGTGAAGATTGCTGTATAAGCTTATATCATTTTAAGCATTTTCTGTGATCTTCAGAGTATCAAATCCACCTTGCTGCTAAGAACATGGTGATATATAAAAGTGCCTTTTATTTGAAAACAAAGTTGTTGATAAACAGTCACACTTATTTAAATTATCGAACCCAGTTCTAAAAATCATGACTATATACCCATAGGTTTACAGCTACTTTTGAAGTAAATTTACATATTTTTGTAATTCTCAAAGAACTTTAGCAGTACTCCTATAAAGGTTTAAAACTCACATGTATTCATATGCATGAGCATTTACAAACAATTATACAATATGAGCCACATTTACTACAAAATTATGATCTCGCCGCAAGCCATTTTGCTGCGCTGGGCTGCGTCATTTTAAAAGCACAGGGATGCATCGTATCAACAACAATACGATGGATCCATGTGCTTTCGCCAGCGCTAGCACGCAATTGATTGCCATGCACCATCTCAGGTACCATTGCGACATGTTGCAAGGGTGCATGCTTTGCAAGGATGATTGTTTTTGTGCAGGAAGAGACACCTTCCTGTACAAAAATAATCGTTGATGGCATTTTCCTCTTTCCATATGTGCTGCAGAATGCACACAGTTACACTCATCTACAATCATCCAAATATCATCAAGTACAGAAATTAAGGCTGTTCTGTACTGTGAGATGGTTGAAAGCCAGAATGAATTGGGTCAAGCAATGAATTAGTCTCAGGGCGAGGCATGGCCATTAGAGATGGTGGGCGAGCAGCGTGTGGGCTCCACCGTGTGCCCCACCTTTAAGATTCTGAGAAATCCTTACTGTTAGACCTGGTACCATTGGCGTGAGTCTCCCTTCCATTTTTCACTGATTGCCTCCTCTGTTTTTGATATGTATTGCTGGTTTAGATGCTTTGGGCACTGTGCCACTGCTATTCAGTGCCACAGTGCAAGTGCTCCCTATTGTAAATTGATGTATGGATTAGTGTCTCCATGATTGGATTATTTGATTTACTTGTTAGACCCGAGTATAGTGCACCAGGGGTGCCCAGGGCCTGTAAATCAAATGCTGCTGGTGGGCTTGCAGCACTGGTTGTGCCACCTACAGAAGCAGCTTGTAAAGTGTGTCTCAGGCCTGCCATTGCAGAGCCTGTGTGCAGTCTAGTACTGGCATGTCGACTTGGTAAGTGCGCCCACTTACCAGTCCCTAAACCTTCCCTTTTCTACATGTTAGCCACCCCTAAGGTAGGCCCAAGGGCAGGGTGCATTGTAAGTAAAAGGTAGGACATGCCCTGGTGTGTGTGGCATGTCCTGATAGTGAATTACAGCCAATTTTGTTGTTCAGTATTGCAAGGCTACCTGTCCCCATAGGCCAGAATGGGCAGTTTGATTATAACATCTTACAATCCTAACTGACCCAGGGAACATGGTAGAAAATCTAATTTAGTATGCCTGAACTCAGAATGATAAAATACATCTTTTAGTGAAGTTGGTTTTAACATTCTGTGTTTGAAAATACTACTTTTAGAAAGTAGGTATTTTCTTGCCTAACCATCCAGCGGCCTCTGCTAGGTTGTGTATTGCTTGTCTGCTTTGTGAGTGACAGGGGGGGTCTTGGCTCCAGCAGTCTGATGAGTCAGGGCTGGGCTGAATAGGACCCACATAAAATAGAGAGTAGGGGGGAGGAGACTTCCTGCCACTGGCCTGAACCCTCATAGAATAGAGAGTAGGGGGCGGGGATTTCCTTTCACTCCCCTGAGACCTCATAGAATAGAGAGTAGGGGGAGGAGATTTCCTTTCAGCTACCTGGGCCAGGTCTGCTCTCACACAATGCTGTCTCCACCTCCTGCCAGGAAGCTTCACAGAACTGGTTTTGGTCAGACACAGACACACTCTGCCTTCAGAGAACAAAGACGTTTTGGGTATAAATATTGGGGCCCAGACCCCAAGACTTTAGATCACTTCTGGAACAACAAGACGAACCTTTGCCAAGGAGAAGAACCAAGGAAGCTGCAGGAGTTTGGACTGCCCCTCTGCCAGTGTGCTGTTTGCTGGGTTGGCCTGCAGTGGTCTTCATTGCCAAGGAAAGGAGAAGGAACTTTTAAAGAACTTTCATCATCTTGCAGAATATTTCTCCAAGGGCTTGAACTTGTGCTTGCCTCCTGCTGAAGTCTCAGGGACAAAAGACTTCACCATCAGCTCCCCTCTGAATTCCCTTGCTGGGGATTCTGTCTGCAGAAGCCTGCGTGTCGCTGGGAGCTGGAAGCGCGACTCAACGATAAGAAGCGTGTCGCTATCGCAGCTGTTCCCGTCGCATCCCCGGAGAAGCGTGTCGACGCCGCAGAGGCCGACACCGCATCACCAGATAAGCGTGTCTTCATCGCAGCTGCCTGCCGTCGCATCACCGGAGA
This sequence comes from Calotriton arnoldi, assembly GCA_963921515.1. NCBI lineage: Eukaryota > Metazoa > Chordata > Amphibia > Caudata > Salamandridae > Calotriton > Calotriton arnoldi. The sequence continues at coordinate 274,294 of CAWUFW010013023.1, read as the reverse complement.
AGCAAGGGTCCCTATTTGGTCAAAGGTGTATACCATTGCCAACTAGAGACCCCCAGTTCTAACATTGGTGGCAGCGGTGGGATTCGAACCCACGCCTCCGAAGAGACTGGAGGCAACTACCTGGGTGGAGTATCAGTCTTTCTTTTGCAGAGCTATGGATGGTTGGGTGAAGGGTAGCAAAGTGGATACTTTTGAAGCGCTCTATGATTTGTTTGCATGGGAGCACTTGTCTGCTAATTGTTTTCCAGAGCTATGCCAGCACCTTATTGATAGCAAGTTAACTAACCCTAGGAAGCTTGCTGAGGAGGCGGACCACTGGGTAAGCACCCGGGTCCGCAAGGGTCATGTGGGAGACTTCGCCAAAGGTGGGCAGGGTCCCCAGCAGAAGAGTGGGGGGGACAAGGGTAAACAGAGGGAGTTCCAGAAAGGGCCCCAAAGCAATTCCCAAGGGAACCAAGGGAAGGGTTCCCAGCCTACCCCTGAGAAAAAGCAAGAGGCCCGACAGGTAAACCTGTTCACAGGGGCCCCTTTAAGTGCTTCAAGTGTGGTCAAATGGGCCACCGTTGGTATGATGCACAATGTCCCATGAGGGATTCCAAAGCACCACCACGTGCACCACCCCGTCAGATGGCGAGTGTAGCACTGGGGGGGGTGGAGATGGGTGCCCAAGGTGGGTGGGGTCCCGCAGAAATGTCCCTTGTCTCGCTAGGAGACTTTGAGATGGTCCCTGAGACCCAGCTGCCTGATAACACTAAGAAGTACAGGCAGCGGGTGACCATCAATGGCCATAGGGTGGAAGCTCTCAGAGACACTGGGGCTAGTGTGACAGCTGTCAATTGCCGGATGGTGTCCCAAGAGAAGGTTATCCCCCATGCATTCTTCCCTGTAGTTGCTGCGGACAACTCACAGAGCCAGTGTGAGGTGGCTCAGGTTCCCTTTGAGTGGTGGGGTCTCAGGTACTCTCCAAGTAGCTGTGAGGCCAGCCATGTCTGTTGGGCAATGATTTAGAGAGCTCTCCTTGGGCTAAGGTGGAGAGAAGGTCTCATTTGGAGATGTTGGGTCTGCCTGAGTGGGCGTGCGTGACCACTCGGTCTATGGCAGCCAGTAAGGGTGTTGAAGAGGTTCTGGAGCCTGAAAATATGGCCCAAACCCCTGCCTTAAAGAGAAGAGGTAGGGGGCGCGGGAAACCGGCCCCCATAGTTCCCACGGTCCAGGAGGAGGCAGACCTTGAGGGGGATGCCCTGGAACCTACAGGGGAACAAGTGGCCGAACTGGGGGACCTGCCTGAGCTGACCCATTGGCAGCAGGAAGGAGGCCCCTCCAGGGAGGAATTTTGTGAGGAGCAGAAGAAGTGCCCTTCTTTTGTGGGTTTGCGGCAACAGGCCACAAACCAGGCAGCAGGTGATCAGTCTGGATCACATTGGATCTACTGGGAGAACGACCTCCTGTATAGCGAGCCTAAGGTTGCTGAGCCTGGGTCAGCCCGTGTGCTGGTGGTACCCCAGCGCTTCAGAGCCTTCCTACTGGGTTTGGCTCATGATGTGCCTTTAGCTGGACATCTGGGGCAGAACAAGACCTTTGAAAGGCTTGTCACCCACTTTTATTGGCCCCAGATGCGCAAGAGTTCAGATACTCATTGTAGGACTTGTCAAACTTGCCAGGCAAGTGGGAAAAGTGGGAGGAAGCACAAGGCTCCTCTCCAACCTTTCCCTGTAGTCAGTACCCCCTTTGAACGGGTGGGCATTGACATTGTGGGGCCACTGGACCCCAAGACAGCCATGGGCAACAGGTTTATCCTGGTCTTGGTGGACCATGCTACCCGGTACCCGGAAGCCATCCCGCTCAGGACAGTGATGGCCCCCGTGGTGGGACGTGCACTGATGGGGATTTTCTCCCGTGTGGGGTTCCCCAGAGAGGTGGTGTCAGACCGTGATACAAACTTCATATCTAACTATATGAAGTCCCTGTGGCAGGAGTGCGGTGTTACCTATAAGTTCACCACTCCTTATCACCCCCAAGGTAATGGGCTGGCTGAGAGATTCAACTGGACCCTTAAAGGCATGATTATGGGTCTTGAGGAACCTTTGAGGTCTAAGTGGGACATCCTCTTGCCATGCCTTATTTTTGCTTACCGTGAGGTGCCACAAAAGTCCTTAGGGTTCAGTCCCTTTGAACTGCTGTATGGTCACCCAGTAAGAGGACCTTTGAGTCTGGTCAAGGAAGGCTGGGAGCAATCTCCCAGGAAACCTCCCCAGGATGTATACAGTTACATGCTGGCCTTCAGGAACCAGACTAGGCAATTCAGACAACTCGCTGAGGCGAATCTGGAAGCCAGCCAGGAGGAAATGAAGCGGTGGTACGATCAGAATGCCACTCTGATTGAGCTTCAGCCTGGTCAGAAAGTTTGGGTCATGGCCCTTGTAGAGCCCTGTGTGCTCCAGGACAGGTGGACCGGACCATTTGAGGTGGTGGAGCGCAAGAGTGATGTCACCTACCTTGTGAACTTGCGGTCTCCTAGGAACCCTTTGCGGGTCCTGCATGTTAACCTCCTGAAGCCCCACTTAGAGTGGTCCGAAGTGGGTATGCTCCTAGCGACAGATGATAGAATGGAGGAGGAGACCGAGCCTCTTCCTGACCTCCTGTTTGCAACAGAGCAAGATGGGTCAGTGGATGGTGTCAGCCACTCTGCCACACTGACCCCTGAACAGCAGCAAGATTGTCGCCAATTGTTGGGACAATTCTCTGATTTATTCTCCCTGGTTCCTGGTGTCACTGAGTGGTGCATCCATGACGTGGATACTGGGGACAGTCCTCCTGTGAAGCACAAGGCTTACAGAGTGACTGACAGGGTCAGAGCTCACATCAAGGAGGAGGTCTCCAAGATGTTTGCCTTAGGGGTGATTGAGTCCTCTCACAGCCCGTGGGCCAGCCCAGTGGTCTTGGTCCCAAATGCTGCCGCGCCTGGTGCCACACCCGAACTCCGGTTCTGTGTGGACTACCGAGGACTCAATTCAGTCACCAGTACTGACGCGCACCCCATCCCCAGAGCTGATGAGCTCATTGATCGGTTGGGGGCTGCCCGGTACCTCAGCACGTTTGATTTAACGTCTGGGTACTGGCAGATCGCCTAAACTGATGGGGCCAAATAGAGGTCAACATTCTCCACACCAGATGGGCACTACCAATTCCGGGTTATGCCCTTTGGGATGAAGAATGCCCCTGCCACCTTTCAGAGGTTGGTCAACCAGGTGTTGGCTGGACTGGAGGATTTCAGTGCCGCCTACCTGGATGACATTGCAGTGTTCAGCGCCAGTTAGGAAGAACATCTGCGCCACCTCTGGGAAGTGTTGATGACACTGCGAAAGGCAGGCCTCACGATCAAGGCGAGTAAGTGCCAGACCGGGCAGGGTTCTGTGGTGTACTTGGGGCACCAGGTAGGGAGCGGCCAGGTGGCGCCCCTACAACCCAAGATTGATACCATCCTGGCATGGGAACCCCCCAGGACCCAGACACAGGTGAGAGCCTTTTTAGGACTCACAGGGTACTACAGGAGGTTTGTCAGGGGTATGGCAACATTGTTGCACCCTTGACTGAGCTGACTTCCAGGAAGCAGCCCAAGAAAGTGAACTGGACTGACACCTGTCAGAAGGCTTTTGACGCCCTGAAGACTGCCATGTGCACAGCACCCGTGCTTCAGGTGCCCAACTTCTCAAAGGAATTCATTGTCCAAACAGATGCTTCAGAGCATGGTGTGGGGGCTGTTCTATCACAGATTAATGAGGAGGGCCTAGACCAACCTGTAGTCTTCATCAGTAGGAGGTTACTTCCACGGGAACAGAGGTGGAGAGCAATTGAGCGTGAGGCATTTGCTGTGGTCTGGGCACTGAAGAAGTTGAGACCATACCTGTTTGGGACTCACTTCCGGGTTCAGACAGACCACAGGCCCCTCAGATGGTTGATGCAGATGAGGGGTGAGAATCCAAAGCTGTTGAGGTGGTCCTTTTCCCTACAGGGGATGGACTTCACGGTGGAACACCGCCCTGGTACAGAACACGCCAATGCTGATGGTCTGTCCAGATTTTTCCGCCTCAGTGAAGAGAACTCCCAAGGGGTTGGGTAGTTCTCCCCACATTTCAGCTGGAGGGGACACGTGTTAGACCTGGTACCATTGGCGTGAGTCTCCCTTCCATTTTTCACTGATTGCCTCCTCTGTTTTTGATATGTATTGCTGGTTTAGATGCTTTGGGCACTGTGCCACTGCTATTCAGTGCCACAGTGCAAGTGCTCCCTATTGTAAATTGATGTATGGATTAGTGACTCCATGATTGGATTATTTGATTAACTTGTTAGACCCGAGTATAGTGCACCAGGGGTGCCCAGGGCCTGTAAATCAAATGCTGCTGGTGGGCTTGCAGAACTGGTTGTGTCACCCACAGAAGCAGCTTGTAAAGTGTGTCTCAGGCCTGCCATTGCAGAGCCTGTGTGCAGTCTAGTACTGCCATGTCGACTTGGTAAGTGCACCCACTTACCAGTCCCTAAACCTTCCCTTTTCTACATGTTAGCCACCCCTAAGGTAGGCCCAAGGGCAGGGTGCATTGTAAGTAAAAGGTAGGACATGCCCTGGTGTGTGTGGCATGTCCTGATAGTCGATTACAGTCAATTTCGTTTTTCAATATTGCAAGGCTACCTGTCCCCATAGGGTGGAATGGGCAGTTTGATTATAACATCTTATAATCCTAACTGACCCAGGGAACATGGTAGAAAAACGAATTTAGTATGCCTGAACTCAGAATGATAAAATACATCTTTTAGTGAAGTTGGTTTTAACATTCTGTGTTTGAAAATACTACTTTTAGAAAGTAGGTATTTTCTTGCCTAACCATCCAGCTGCCTCTGCTAGGTTGTGTATTGCTTGTCTGCTTTGTGAGTGACAGGGGGGTCTTGGCTCCAGCAGTCTGATGAGTCAGGGCTGGGCTGAATAGGACCCACATAGAATAGAGAGTAGGGGGGAGGAGACTTCCTTTCACTGGCCTGAGCCCTCATAGAATGGAGAGTAGGGGGCGGAGATTTCCTTTCACTCCCCTGAGACCTCATAGAATAGAGAGTAGGGGGAGGAGATTTCCTTTCAGCTACCTGGGCCAGGTCTGCTCTCACAATGCTGTCTCCACCTCCTGCCAGGAAGCTGCACAGAACTGGTTTTGGTCAGGCACAGACACTCTCTGCCTTCAGAGAACAAAGACTTTTTGGGTATAAATATTGGCACCCAGACCCCAAGACTTTAGATCACTTCTGGAACAACAAGACAAACCTTTGCCAAGGAGAAGAACCAAGGAAGCTGCAGGAGTTTGGACTGCCCCTCTGCCAGTGTGCTGTTTGCTGGGTTGGCCTGCAGTGGTCTTCATTGCCAAGGAAAGGAGAAGGAACTTTTAAAGAACTTTCATCATCTTGAAGAATATTTCTCCAAGGGCTTGAACTTGTGCTTGCCTCCTGCTGAAGTCTCAGGGACAAAAGACTTCACCACCAGCTCCCCTCTGAATTACCTTGCTGGGGATTCTGTCTGCAGAAGCCTGCGTGTCGCTGGGAGCTGGAAGCGCGACTCAATGAGAAAAAGCGTGTCGCTATCGCAGCTGTTGCCGTCGCATCGCCGGAGAAGCGTGTTGCTGTCGCAGAGGCCGCCGCAACATCACCAGAGAAGTGTGCCTTCGATGAAGCTGCCTGCCGTCACATCACCGGAGAAGCGTGTCTTCGTCGCCGCTGCCTGCCGTCGCATCACCGGAGAAGCGTGTCGCCAGCGCAAGGGTCGCCGTCGCATCACCGGAGAAGCGTGTCGCCGCCGCAGAGGCCGCCGCCGCATCACCAGAGAAGCGTGTCTTCATCGCAGCTGCCTGCTGTCGCATCACCAGAGAAGCGTGTCTTCGTCGCTGCTGCCTGCCGTCGCATCACCGGCTCCAAAGTACAGCGTTCGCCGCACGGCCGTCGGGCGTGCACGCATCGTCTTCACATCGTCGCATTGCATCAAGGGCGCACTCTCATCGCATCGCACCAGATCGTCGCATCGCATCGAGGCGCCTGCTCGCCGCATCGTCCTCCCTGCGGACCCTTTGTCTGTTTTGCATTACGCATCCAAGGTACTTTTGTGAGAAACGTGTCGCATTTATCATCAACTTGAACTAAGTTACTTCTACCATCTTTAAGTCTATTTTAAGTACTGTATTGTGAATTTTTGTCGTTTGTGGTCTTGTGTTAAGTTTATATAAAGAATACTTATTTTTATAAAACCTGTGTGGTGTCCTTCTGTAGTGTTTTCACTGTATTACTGTATTGTCTTGTGGCTCATGGCCTCCTGGCCTGCCTGGATGCGTTGGCAGGCCTGGCTGCCATGATGACTTTTGCGCACGTTACTCTTAACTGTTGTTCTGTCGCCCTCTGCTACTGCCAAGTTATTTTACAACTGTCTGCATTTTCTGTTTCTCACCTTTTCTCCTATTCCCTTTGGGCTCAGTCTGAACAACAGTTACAAGGTCGAATAACAAGTCCCTGGTTCTTACTGATTTGGCCCGTCCCTCGCACCTAGACATAACACCATGTACAGCTGCTATGGAGAAATTAGTGTGCTTTTAATAATACGGTCGCCCGCTTCAGAAGGCACTTGGAGACGAACTTTCCAGAGAGAAGAGCTGTGATTGTCTGCTGATGTAGTTTTGCATCTAGAGACTGAGGTATGGGGGTTCGCTAGTCAAAGCCCAAAGGTCTTCTATTCTCATAATAAACTGGCTTCCAGCACGGGGAGGGTGGTAATGTTAGTTAGACATATATCCACTGCTTTATGAGATGCTTTCCCCGTTCGTATTCTATGGAGTAGTAACTATGCTGATTATATTATTCATATGTATTATGCTATTAGTACTGACACGTGTACTGTATCTTAGAGCACGTAAGTTGAAATAAATATTTTGAACTATACAGTGTCTCTTCTTACGCATGTTGTGGACAGGTACGAGTGTGACGAAAGAGTGTTCTTGCCTCTGCGAGTCCTGAGTGAGAGAGAGATACCGTGTTCTGGGTTGTCTAATCATTGGTACATTAGTGCTAATGGGACGCTAAGGCTAGTTGGGTTGGGGTTTTGGGTGCTAGGGTCTATGGTTGGCTCACCACTATATTCCAAGGTCCTATTATCCTGTGCATAGCTCTGTATGTGCAGAAACCCTATAACATGGCGCCCAACATGGGGCGGCTTACTTGCGAGATGCTTGAGTAGTACTTGTGCTTGTCCACAAACCCCTCACGTACGCTTCCGGAAGCGTGTGTGACGGCGATACCTCCTATATTGTAGATTTTGTAGGTTCTTTCAAGCTTGATGTTATTAAAAAAGGTTTTTTAAATATAACCCTTTTTGTGCTGCCTAGTGTAAGATTGTTGAATAGACCCGTTAGTAATGGCGGGTATAGACATAGCGGCGCATAGCCGCACAGCACTCCGGGATCATTTACGGGTGTATGGAGTGCCAGACGCGGGAGTTGAACTAGTCTTTGTGGTTCAAGCCGATCCGGCTTTCCACTTTGAAGTGTTCTACTCTTGGATCACTTTTCCAGCGGTGAACGCGAACGATAATCTGTTCCATGAATATGAACCCACCGTTGTTCCTGCTGTCTATAGACCTTATACTAATCTTAAAGTACCGCTCACGGCTTGGCAACACCGTGTTTGGTTTAATGGCGCCCTCCCACAACCGACTACCACGGTTCGTTTAGGCCCCTTATCAATTGAGGGGGCCACTTGGCCTGTTTTGGCCGGGTACACCCCACATCCGCGTTATATGACAATACCAGTCGCGGAACTGCGCACTATGTATGCGGCCTTGGTGCAGGTGCATCGAGCTTTAGTGCAATATGTTACAGGCAGCCTCCATGGAGCCGCTCCTGGAGTTGCCGGCCAACCAGCTGCTGCAGGCGGAGTGACCATAAGTCCTGTCATGGTGAATTCGGTGATGGGCAAACGTCCACAAAATAAGGATGATTTTCCTTATTGGCTTGCAGAAAAGTTTGATCAGTTGGAGGCAGTTTTTCCACATACAACTCCAGTGGATAAACATCGTATTTTAACGATTAGTTTGCCAAAAGACTTAATTCCCGAGTTGACAGCATGTGACAACTGGGGTAAGGTATTCGCAGCAGTATATTCTAAATGTTTTGGTACTCCTTCCATGACGGTTCTCCCTCTGTAATTAAAAAAGTACAGGATGAACATGGCCCTGAAGCGGCTGTGGAATTAGGGATGAGACTGGTGGGAGTGTTTGAAGTAGTAGCTGAGCTGATCCTTGCGAATGTCAAGGGCGATGCAGTGAACTTTCAAGTAGCTAACGCTTTGGCTTTAGTCCCAGAATTGGACAAGCCTCGCGAATTACCGAAAATTATTACCCAGGCTTACAAAACTATTGGGAGAAATAGCCTGGGTAACAAGCCTTTTGCAAAACAGCAAACACAATCGCAACCACAACAGCAACAAACCAAATCTCAATCTGAGAAAGATGAGAAACCAGCCTTCACTAAAAAGAGCTGGAGGCTGAAAAAACAGGGAAAGCAACAAAAGAAGCCGGGGTCGCGAGGCGCATCCCCGGTTTCAGTTTCTTCTGAACGCACTTATGATTTACGCGATAGAGCGAGAATTAAGTCACCAGATAGGTTTCAGATCCCTGATACGCGTTCTCCTCGTTCTTCACAGGCACAGACTGCGTCACATGCAGGTGGAGGAGACCGCCAGGATAGAGGAAGGGACCGTGAGGCCCCACAGGGATGAGACCAGCCTTGACAACAAGTCAGAGGAAAAGAGGAAGACGCTCAACGTTTTCGACCACAATTTCAGAAGAAGAAAGTTGCCGCTGTAACAGCGAAATATGCCACAGACGGTGAGAACGAGGCTCCTGAATTGGACGTTTGGCAGTAACCCTCCTAGACAGCGCCGCGGAAGTTACCATAGTGCGGGAGGCGCTACGTCCTCATATGGAGGCGACAGCAACTGAAACATTCATTACTGTTGAAACAGCAGACACCAGAGTGGCACCCCCTGACAGACTATTTAATATTGTCATTCAAATTGAAGGTGATATACAGCGTGTAATTAAAGGGATTTTTTGGGAAAATCTGACCTCTTCATATGACATTTTGTTAGCAGAGGCGGATTGGCCACCCCCATTCGTTCTTGCTGCGCGTAAAGGGGAGGAGGTAATCCTTCCGAGCTTTTCTCGACATGTCCCAAAGGACAAAGCGGAGGCTCTTGCAGCAGAGTGGGCTGTGTCCCTGGCTCCAGCGTTATTCCGCAATCACGTGGGTTGGGACGAGGATTCTCCCCCCCATGAAATACCTTTGCGGTCATTACCGCAGCCACAACCCCAATATCCCATAAAACGTGAAGCCAAAGGCCCCGTTTCCGAAATTCTTACTCAGTTGGAATATCAGGGAGTAATTGAACCCTGTGTATCACCTATGAACAATCCTCTTTTCGCGGTTTCTAAACCCGATGGATCGTACCGCTTAGTATTGGATTACCGGCATTTAAACTCGCATTGTCGGACCTTTGCGGTGCAAAATACCCATAGTTCTGCGCTAGTAGACAGTCTTGTTCGTAAAAGATATAAAACGACCCTTGACCTTTCAAATGGATTCTACACGCACAACTTAGCCCCGGAGAGTGGCCAATGGTGCACTTTTACATCCGGTGGTAAAATGTTCAAATTCAGGCGTCTTCCTATGGGCTACAAGAATAGTCCAGGCGTATTCGCCGCTCGTGTTGTCTCTTTGTTAGACGGCATCGATCCAGACGCCTGTTCGTACGTGGATGACATTTATCTGATGGACGACGAATTGTTTCCGCATCTGACCCGAGTAGACCGCATTATTCTTGAATTCGCGGTTCAGGGTTACAAAATTAACTTTGCCAAATCTCATATTGCTGAATTTACCGTTTTGTTCTTGGGCTATGAGCTCAACAATGAAGGTAAGGGTTTAGCCCCCATTTTCTGGAGAAATGTGCACTTCTGTGCCCTCCTACTAATCTGAAGAAACTTCAGTCTTTGCTGGGTTTTCTGAACTTTGGACGTACATATATTCCCGAATACGCCCAGCGTATCAAGCCACTGTATGCCTTGATACAACCTACTTTTTCGAAGTCTTGCTGGCTTCCGGAGCATACCTCCATTCTGCAGTCTTTGCAGACAGACCTTCTTGAGTCTAAATACCTTTTGACGCGTGATAACCACACAAACTTGGTGATTAGAATCATTCCAGGGGCAGTGGGTTTCACGTACTTAACCTTTAATGAAGGTGATACAGTACCCATCGCATACAAGTCACATCTGTACACCTCCGCAGAAATGCGGTTTTCATCTGTGGAGAAAGTGCTAACAGCAGTGCAAATGGCGATCCTGAAGGAGCGCGCACTGGCACAAGGAAAACGCTTTTTGGTGGTAACACCATATCCTGCTCTAGAGGCAGTGACCAAAGCAAGTGTACCGAACTCTAAAGCTGTGCACCCCCGTTGGATTCAATGGGCAACATCTTTGATGTCTCCGGATGTCACTTTCATATTCGATTCTTCACTTCAGACTCAGGAGTTCTTACAGTATGAATTCGTTCATCCTCCTCCTCTGTCCTTATTGCCGCTTGAGGATTACGACTGTGTGATCTATACCGATGGTTCGGCACAACCGGCCACGGGTTCCAAACATGCTTATTCAGCCGCATGTGCTATTGTTGCAGGTACGTTTGTGAACGGAAAGTTCAAATCCACTGTGGTGCATACACAGACACTCGGGGACAGTACCACACAATTGGCCGAGTTGCGTGCATTGGTGCTTGCGCTTGAGTTTGTAAATCCTGATGTGACCACTTTAATAGTGTGCGATTCTTACTACTGTGTTCAATCATATAATGACAATCTGTTCTTTTGGTCGCAAAATGACTATAGAGACGCTAAAGGCAACACAATCAAGCATAAAATGCTTTGGGTTAGAGTGGCAGAATTACAAAGACGTCTGCCACTCACACAGGTGGTTCACACCCTAGGCCATCAGGGAGTGGGCGCACACGCTGTTGGTAACAGTCTGGCAGATGAAGCTGCCAGATCAGCAGTACTCACGTGTTCAGTAGCAGCAGTTACTAGATCCATGTCTAAAATAGACACTGATATCTTGGCAGCTATTGCTGCAACAAAAGAAGGAATGAATTACCCTAGAGGTTTCCCTTCCAAATATTCTTACCAGATAGGTCCCGATCAGGCTCCTTATGTAACAATACCTGACGTTGGTGATCGGCTGATCCCCAACGCGGACCGCAGATTTTCCTTGATGGCAGCGGCACACGAAGGCATGGCTTCGGCTCATGCTGGTGTGTCAGCGACAATTTCCATTTTGCAGCAGCGTTACTGGTGGCGTGGTTTATATAAAGATACACGTACTTATGTGCTTTCCTGTGACGTTTGTCAACAGATCAAGCCTTCAACGGTCACACGACCACCGCAGACCTCGCTTGGAATTTCAAACAGACCCTTTGGGTGTGTTTACTTGGATCACTGCGGTCCATTTTCTTCAGACACTGCCTATAAATATATCTTAGTGGCAGTGGACTCGTGCACACGGTTCATCTGGGTCTGGCCACAACGGAGTGCTGACGCTCGAAATGTCATTAGGGATTTGCGTGTCTTTGTGGGAATTTTTGCATGCGGCACCTTCCATTCTGACCAAGGTCCAGCGTTTGCCTCTAAGGCTTACAAGGACGCAATGGGCTCCTTGGGGGTGCGGGTGAAATTTTCGTCTCCGTATAGGCCTGAGGGCAACTCTATCGTTGAACGAATGAACCGTGACTTAAAGCAATCCTTGGCAGCTAGAGTTATAGGTACTGGCAGGAACTGGCTGGCCCACTTGTATACCGTTCAGCGTGCACTTAATAATCTCCCTAGAAGGCCTCTGGGTGGGCGGACCCCTTACGAAATGCTCTTTGGCATACGAATGTTTGTGCCTGACCTTGATGGTCTAGACATGGCGGCGCAATCCGCCAAGTTTGATGTAGATAATCATTCTACTATGTTACAGGACTTACAAGAAGCCCGAGACAAACTTGCAATTGCACATTTGCCTTCAGCCACAGACCCTGCTCTGCAGATTCCGGTTGCCGGCTGGCTTCCGAAGATTGGCGACCTGGTACGAGAGAAGGTGGAGAACAAAAAGAATTCGGCCCCTCTTTTCGTGCACCGGTTCCAGTCCTGGGCTTGAAGGGGACACGTACAGTCATCTTACCACCACTTCCCGGTCGCAAGGAAAACAGATACATCTCAGTGGAAAATGTCAAGCTACAACATCTGGCCGATCCTGAATAGTGTCACCCCAGCGGTCTCTTGTCCTGCCATTTATCGGACATGTGTTCGCGGCACGTCTGCACGAACAGTCACTGATGTTACCATGGAGATGGTTGATTTGCCTGAAAATATATTTGAACCCCCTGCATCACCCTGCATAGATGAGGACGAATATACTTATCCCGCCACAGAGTCGGTGGCACACCAACCAACAACGCCACTGAGCCCGACACGTTATTCCTTTGACTCGGATTCCAACTCATCAAAGGTCCCGTCCAAGTTTAGTCTTTTTGTATCCTGGTTTAGAGACAATTTTTTGATTCCACCTTGGACATATATTTGGATGGTACTTTTCTTGTTTTTTTTGTTCATGTCCATTGGCTTTGTCACAGTGTTTTTTCTGCTCATCAATGGTCACTATTTACCTGAACGCTCTGCTGTGAACAGTGTGGCTGGGACTTTGGCTCCACATTTCTCTTCACACATCATGAAGCGTGACAACACATTAGTGAACATTTCAGCGTTTCCAGTTGCTGATGGCATCGTATGGGATGCGGTAAACTTTCAAATCCATGGCCCGACGGAAATTATTAATGTACCAAATGTCCTTCGAGTCTCGATGGGTGATGTAGTAAAAAGTAATATTCATTCTGATGATTGGGATGTGCATGCCGTTGAAGCATTGTTTGCTGATTTAAAATATTATGCTTCCTTTAATGCTGAGGACTTGTATATGAATTCTGCGAATTATGCCGATTTGTATTGCTACCAGCATTGGGGCAATCATTTTCTCCACAAACCAAGTGCACTACGCAGCCCTGTTACTTACACCCAATGGGACCACTGCCCAAACCCCATACCAGGTAGCTCCCAGACTCTTCGAAATAAATTCACCTATTTTACTGATTTCAATCGATCGAACCCTGGGTCCTATTATTTTAAATTAAAAACCCCATTGACTCAAAAAATAATGTTGACTCACACTAAATTACTTTATTCGGGTTCCTTTTTGAGCGCCTTGGCGGTGGGTGGTTATGAGTATTGGAAAGACACAGTGGATTTAAAATCAATCTGGGGTTCGAAGCCATGGCAGGTGCAGGGCACCGAGGCTTTGCACCGCGCTTGCCTTATCCCAGCCCAAATTATGTTTTTAAATGCTTCCATTTATCAGACCACGTGTTGGGGGTTGGCTTCCGTTAAACAACTAAATGCGCCAGCCATCCCATCCTTGTCGAGTTCTTCAAATGATAGTTTACGATTTAATATATCCCTTTTGAAGTTACAGGCTCAGTTCCAAAACAATTCCTTTAACGTTTCTGCACTGATACAGTCACCCTGGTTGGCATGGCCCATATCATCGAATGCATGCCAACTGCGTTTCCATGGCACAGTTCCTGGCTACATACAGGACAAGCCTGATCCAAGATTTACTGAAACTCGTACTGTCACCACTTATTCGGTTGGTAAATTATGTAAACAATGGTTACAACATTCGTCCTTAGACTCTGTTAAGAAACATTTGTCTCTCCTATCAGGCACTATTGATTTATCTGACTTTATCTTGGGACCTCGTGGTCCCCGACCGAAGAGATTCATTTATGAAGCGTGTAATGAACTCTGGAAGCTGTCACAAATGGAAGCTGCTTCCCGTCTTCGGGAAATAGACCAAGCAAATTTGGAAAAGGTGCTTGCTGTTGTTGACAATAGTATAAATACCCTGTCTTCCCGCATTTACACATTAGAGAATATTGTATCCTCTGTTGTTGATATTGTACAAGATGATGTATCTATGTTGTATCATGGTCAGAATCAGTTGCGCTCAGTGATGCAGTTTGCCTGGACTTTGCAAACCCTTAAGTTAGGTAAAGTTCCTTGGAATTTCTTGAACACCACTGCCCTTTTTCTGCCTTTTAATTTGACGGAAAAACAGCAGTTCATGTCCATGAAAGATGCATCTTACACTTTGTTACATATCGAGAAAGTTGATCCTTTACCGTTCTCTGTAGCGGAACTAGATTCTGCAGTGTGGCTAGTTCATGGGGTTATCGCTTTACCTTTTTCCCTGTTTGAATTTAGCTCGTGCATGAAACATTATCCTGTGGGCCGTTTCCAGCCTTTGGGTAGTGCTTTCCTGCATGAACTCTGGTCCTTGCCTTTCATGTATAAATGCCTTAGAGAAGGCAAGGAAGTGTTTCTCACGGGGGAGTCTTGTGATTCAACTGTGGGTCATTCGCTTATTTGTAAACATATTAAATTGCACGGGGCTTGTAGCGTTTCAGTTCCGAATCTGGCATGTGTGTTAAAGTGTATTCCTGCTCCTGCTATTTCTCCTACTTTTACTTTGCTTACTAACGGTAGCTATTTGCTTTTAAATAACGAAGACTGTTGTGGCCTACAGGCTGGCATTCCGTATATTGTTACGGTCTCACACAGAGTTGTCTGCTGCAAGAATGTGCTTTTTCCTCCCCCTCACGACATCGTTGATAACTCTATTTGGCCTTCCATTCCTACCATGGAGGCAGATTTCAATAAGTTGAGCAGAATAAAGGCCCTATTATTGAATGAGGAGTTTATGCTCACATCCGCCCGGGAGACATTCATTCTCCAGGTGGCGAGTACCCACAGTGAAATACAGGCCCTTTTGAACACTGACCTCCCCCAACATTTTGGGGAGTTGATTCATCGTATTTTTAACGCATCAAACACTGAGGGTCTGGTGCACTTTTTTAAAATTGTGGGGTCTGGCCTGGTGTCCACCTTTCAAACTATTTTTGGTGTGATACCGGCGTTCATACATTCTATTTTTTCTAGCGTCTTTGGTGGTTTCCCATTAATCCTCGCTTTGGCGGCTGGTGTCTTGCTGTTGGTCTGTTTTCTGCGCAATGGCTGCACACCACTGGGCCCTTCTCGATCCCGAACGCCTCCAGCTGCTCCGTGAGCGACTTCTGGTTGGCTTCGATGTTCTGCCCTTGGCAACTATCAGTGTGTCCTACACCCTTTCCTTTCGCTTTGCGTATTTCACTTGCGTGCAACCTGTGATGTCTTGCATCCGCTGTCCGTTCACATGGACCATGGATTATTGCCTCTCCAATTCGTCATTGTCTGTTCCGGATTTTGTTCAGTTGGTGGGTCCCTTAGAGGCCCATGAACGGGACTGTTCCGCTGCTGGCTTTATGATGCGTGCGGCTGCACTGGGGATTTTGGCACAATGGGATATCTGGGCGGCTGCTCAGAATCTCCTACAACGAAGTTATATTGAATATCACGCAAGCTGTCCCGCATTGCTTTTGAATGCTCCATCCTCTGAGGAACATTCCTGCAGCTTTGACCTGTTGGACTGGATGGCGTCTACGTTTTTTGACGATTCCAATGATGTTCTCTTGGACGGTATAGCTTTTTCTGCTCTTCCACGTTTTTGGATTGATTAACTTGCCGTTCACTGTCGGTGGACTGCCTCATTTCTGCTCAGGTGTTTGGAACTCTGTCTTCATTTCCGTCTTGGCCGATGGACTGTCCAGGGGAGGGTGTCTTGTGGCTCATGGCCTCCTGGCCTGCCTGGATGCGTTGGCAGGCCTGGCTGCCATGATGACTGTTGCGCACGTTACTCTTAACTGTTGTTCTGTCGCCCTCTGCTACTGCCAAGTTATTTTACAACTGTCTGCATTTTCTGTTTCTCACCTTTTCTCCTATTCCCTTTGGGCTCAGTCTGAACAACAGTTACAAGGTCGAATAACAAGTCCCTGGTTCTTACTGATTTGGCCCGTCCCTCGCACCTAGACATAACACCATGTACAGCTGCTATGGAGAAATTAGTGTGCTTTTAATAATACGGTCGCCCGCTTCAGAAGGCACTTGGAGACGAACTTTCCAGAGAGAAGAGCTGTGATTGTCTGCTGATGTAGTTTTGCATCTAGAGACTGAGGTATGGGGGTTCGCTAGTCAAAGCCCAAAGGTCTTCTATTCTCATAATAAACTGGCTTCCAGCACGGGGAGGATGGTAATGTTAGTTAGACATATATCCACTGCTTTATGAGATGCTTTCCCCGTTCGTATTCTATGGAGTAGTAACTATGCTGATTATATTATTCATATGTATTATGCTATTAGTACTGACACGTGTACTGTATCTTAGAGCACGTAAGTTGAAATAAATATTTTGAACTATACAGTGTCTCTTCTTACGCATGTTGTGGACAGGTACGAGTGTGACGAAAGAGTGTTCTTGCCTCTGCGAGTCCTGAGTGAGAGAGAGATACCGTGTTCTGGGTTGTCTAATCATTGGTACATTAGTGCTAATGGGACGCTAAGGCTAGTTGGGTTGGGGTTTTGGGTGCTAAGGTCTATGGTTGGCTCACCACTATATTCCAAGGTCCTATTATCCTGTGCATAGCTCTGTATGTGCAGAAACCCTATAACAGTATGTGTTCACAAATGCTTAACACACTGCCTCTGAGATAAGCCTGTCTGCTCGTGCCAAGCTACCAAGGGTGTGAGCAGGGGTTATCCAGTATTGTAACCCCCTTTCCCTGACTAGAAGCAAGGGTCCCTATTTGGTCAAAGGTGTATACTATTGCCAACTAGAGACCCCCAGTTCTAACACTTACCATCACTGCACCACCAGCTCCCACACCACGGGGAAAAACAGAAATAGCCTGGACAACAGAAAGTGGAGTGCTGGAATGGAAGGTGCAGCTGCTGTGAGACAGAGGGTCTTTGCGGCCTACCCGAGGAGCCATTGGAGTAAATGGCAAACTTCAAAGAGCTCCCTCAGCAACTGGTCGGAGTGCCATGCTGGGAGTGTGGTCTGACCTCCCCCTGATCTCTGCCCCATGGCAAATCTGAGTGCTGCGGGCAGCTCCCTATGTGGGGTTCAGATTGGAGCTTGGCTACTCCTTGCAGCCACGCAGGACATGGGAAGGCTGTGGGAGGTGCATACATCGGCCCTACAGATGGGGGGCGGGCGAGCCACTGGATCTCCAGTGCTGTACTGGAGGGGGGTCTCACATATTAGAAGGCACCCCTCCCCTTTATATTCCTCCTTATATTCACAGCCCATTGTACGGGCAATTGTACTGTACTGGCAGTTGGGGCTATAACTAATCTGTGAGCGAGAACAGAGGTGGCCCCGACCTAGAAGACTCAAGATGACGCTGAAAGGTACTATCACCACCTGAGCATCACTTTTTTGACGCTCCGGTGGCGTAGCGCCATTTTCAATATTTACAAGGTGGCACTAAGCCACTTAGCATGGCTTAACGCCACCTTGTAAATATGCCCCTTCCCGCTGCAGTCATATGCGGCAAAGGGGCGTGCAATGGGTGATGCTCAGATGGTGATATGGGCTTGTAAATATGCCCCACAGTTTCAACACAACAGGTTAATCATTGTAGGCCTTTACAGGCCTCCCAGGACAAAGAGTGGTGGACCAGTCAGTGAAAGGGAGGAAGAGGAGGTCCTCAAAGCACAGCCAGGCCTCTTCAGTTCACTGCATAAAGTCTAATAGCACCCTAATCCCTTCATACAAAGCAGTACCTTTCGGCGTCATCTTGTGTCTTCTAGATGGGGGCCACCTCTGTTCTCGCTCATATATTAGCTATAGCCCCAACTGCCAGTACAGTACAATTGCCTGTACAATGGGCTGTGAATATAAGGAGGAATATAAAGGGGAGGGGTGCCTTCTAATATGTGGTACCCCCTCCAGTATCGCACTGGAGTATCAGTGGCTCACCCGCCCCCCCATCTGCAGGGCATATGTATGCACCTCCCACATCCTCCCCGTGTCCTGCGTGGCAGCAAGGAGTAGCCAAGTTCCAGTCTGCCATCCCAGTTTGGATCCAGCCATATGCAAATCAGTCTTGACTGCTCCTCATGGGAACAGTTCAGCCCGAACTGCTAGGCCAGGTCCTCCCTGGTCTGCAAACAAGCGTCCTGAGACCGGTTTCAGGGTAT
Organism: Calotriton arnoldi; assembly: GCA_963921515.1. Lineage (NCBI taxonomy): Eukaryota > Metazoa > Chordata > Amphibia > Caudata > Salamandridae > Calotriton > Calotriton arnoldi. The sequence continues at coordinate 255,997 of CAWUFW010013023.1, read as the reverse complement.
CACCCCTCATCAGCCAGGCTAGCTTGAATCCGGTGACAAGCAAGCAAGGGACCTATGTCTGGGCATACCCGTAGCCACTTAGTGACTTATTTACAACCCATTGCGCCGCCGGTGAGTCACTTTTATTGATGCACCGGCAGCGCAATGAGCTTCTTCATATTTACAAGGTCATGTAAAGCCACCCAGCGTGACTTTTCATGGCCTTGTAAATATGTTTCCCTTTCACGCATAACTCTGCGTGAAAGGGGAGTTCTATTGGTGTTGCTGTGGGTGTTCCCATGCAACATCCATAGAACTTGACGCATTCCCAGATTTACAACATTTTGTAAACCTGGGAATGCGTCAGAATCCTACACCTCCCCATTGGAGGCGTAAGGAGGCACATAGAGAGAGGAAAATGCCTTTAATTATTGTTTTTGTGCAGGAAGGTGTACCTTCTTGCACAAAAACAATCCTCCCGTCAGCGCAGGCACACTTGCAAAATGACGCAAGGGTGTCGGCGCTGTTGCACAGCTGATGTGCGCCGGCGCAGGAGAGAAGGACAGGAATGCGCCATATCTTGTAGATATGGTGCATTCCTTCCCTTTTATTTTGATGCACAGCAAGAAGGCTTGCTGGGCTGCCGTGCATCAAAATATTGTAAATGAGGCCCTTAGAGCGAACACAGCAAACACAACTAGGTGATGGACAGAGTGCAGAAACATTTCAACCTCTCACCCCCAGTCAAGTGATCTTGGTTTAATCCATCGTTCTTTTGCTCACTATACCACCCTTGTTTGGACCCAGTTATATGCAAATCAGTCTTGACCCTGCTCCTCATGAGAACTGTCCAGCCCAAACTGCCAGACCAGGTCCTCCCTGGACCGGCACCAAGCATCCTGGGACCGGTTTTGGGGTATCACCACTTATCAGCCAGGCTAGCTTGAATCCAGGGGCACAGCGAGCAAGGGACCCACGCCTGGGCAAACCCTTGGCCACTTAGAGTGAACATAGCAAGATGATGGACGGAGTGCTGAAACTTTATAACCACTCACCCCCAGTCAAGATATCTTGGTTTAATCCATCATTCTTTTGCTCACTATGAGACCCCAGTTTGGACCCAGCCATATGCAAATCGTCTTGACCCTGCTGCTCATGGGAACAGTCCAGCCCGAACTACCAGGCCAGGTTCTCCCTGGAATGGAAATAAGCATCCTGGGACCGGTTTCAAGGTATCAACCCACATCATCCAGGCTAGCTTAAATAGAGTGGTACAGCGAAAAAGGGACCCACATCTGGGCATACCCTTGGGCGCTTAGAGCAAACATACCAAACACAACAAGATGATAGACAGAGTGCTGAAACGTTTCACCCACTAACCCCCAGTCAAGAGATCTGGGTATAATCCATTGTTCTTTTACTCGTATGCCACTTCAGTTTGGACCCAACCATATACAAATCAGTCTTGACCCTGCTCCTCATGGGAACTATCCAGCCCAAGCTGCCAGGCCCGGTCCTGCATGGATCAGAAACAAGCATCCTGGGACGGGTTTCTGGGTATCACCACTCCAGGCCAGCTTGAATCCAGTGGCAAAGCAATCAAAGGAGCCATGTATGGGTATACCCATAGCCACTTAGAGCGAGCATAGCAAACACAGCAAGATGATGGACGGAGTGCTGAAACTTTTCAACCACTCATTCCCAGTCAAGAAATCTTGGTTTAATCCATCATTCGTTTGCTCACTATGCCACCCCAGTTTGGACCAAGCCACATCCAAATCAGTCCTGACCCCGCTCCTCATGGGAACAGTCCGGCCCAAGCTACCAGGCCAGGTCCTCCCTGGTCCGGAAATAAGCATCCTGAGACCGGTTTCGGGGTATCACCCCTCATCAGTCTGGCTAGCTTGAATCCAGTGGCACAGCAACCAAGAGACCAATGTCTGGGAAAACCCTTGGCCACTTAGAGAGAACATAGCAAACACAACAAGATGATGGCCACAGTGCTGAAACCTTTCAGCCACTCAACCTTAGTCAAGAGATCTTGGTTTAATACATCATTCTTTTGCTCACTATGCCATCTCAGTTTGGACCCAGCCATATGCAAATCAGTCTTGACCCTGCTTCTCATGGGAACAGTTCAGCCTAAACTGCCAGACCAGGTCCTCCCAGGACTGGAAATAAGCATCCTGGAACCGGATTTGAGATATCACCCCTCATCAGCCAGGCTAGCTTGAATCCGGTGGCACAGTGAGCAAGGGACCCACATCTGGGCATACCCTTGGCCACTTAGAGCAAACATAACAAACACAAGATGATGGACAATGTGCTGAAACATTTCAACCACTCACCCCCAGTCAAGAGTTCTTTGCTGCCGGTTATCATGCCGCTTCTTTGATTTGCTGCCTATTACAAATGTCATAGTGAGGATCGAATCATTGTTTCTTTCCCTCTTTGAGTGGAACTCCGGGACTCCATAATTTTAAGATACCCATTCATTACTTTGATGGTGCATGAAAATTCGGTATATATCAAGAATCAACACCTTGATTGAACAATTTTCTACTTCTATGTGATTTCGATACCCGGAATACACAAATATCAAATAGTGGTTGCTACAAAAACCATCTTACGTCCAACCTTAAGCCCTGATAAAGTTCCTTTTGCACAAGGGAACGAAACACGTTGGCTGTGCGTCAGTTTTAAAAAAAAATTACTTTGAATAAAGAAGACTTATGGACTGAACTTGTTCTTCTGAATAAATTTCTGGTGCACCTTCCTTTCAACGAACCCTCCCAGGACAGGAAATAAGCATCCTGGAACCGGATTTGAGATATCACCCCTCATCAGCCAGGCTAGCTTGAATCCGGTGGCACAGTGAGCAAGGGACCCACATCTGGGCATACCCTTGGCCACTTAGAGCAAACATAAAAAACACAAGATGATGGACAGAGTGCTGAAACATTTCAACCACTCACCCCCCTTCAAGAGTTCTTTGTTTAATCCATTGTTCTTTTGCTCACTATGCCACCTCACTTTGGAGCCAGCCATATACAAATCAGTCTTGACCCTGCTCTTCATGGTAACAGTCCAGCCCAAACTGCAAAGCCAGGTCCTTCCTGGACAGTAAACAAGCATCCTGGGACCAGTTTCGGAGTATCACCCCTCATCAGCGAGGCTAACTCAAATCCAGTGGCACACCGAGCAAGGTTCCCGGTCTTTTGTCCTGCCTCTCCTGAAGTCCTGCGCACCCCAGGACCTGCGCATGCAGGAGGTGCACCACTGGCACGCCAAAGGCATGCCAAAGGAAAGCCCATCTGCGCCCATCCGTGCCTGGACCGCACCCAGCACTAGGAACCCTGGCCCCCACACCATCTGACACATGATCTAGCGAAGCCCTTGCATGACTAAATCTCTCTAACATGTTCAGAAAAACAGTGAACTAACAGACATGCAGATATCTTGTATGCTATGCAAACAGACATGCTTGAGACAAAGTATTTACAAACTAGGGACAGTAAGACCAACCTCGTTCTTCGAGTCATGCCAAGTCATTCAGGTTATACCAATGTGGCCTACAATGAGGGGCAGACTGTTCCTATGACATACAAGTCTCACTCGTACTCTCCAACTGAAGCACATTTTGCTTCCATCGAAAAACTTCTTGCAGCTGTGCAAATGTCTATCTTAAAAGAGTGCCCTTTGTCACAGGAAAAACAAATTATTGTGGTTTCTCCCATACCAGAACTAGACGCAGCCAATAAAGTAAGCATTCCTAACGCCAGTGCACTACACCCAAGGTGGGATCAGTGGGCCCCCTCTTTAAGTGCAGTGGATGTAATGTTTCCGTATGATCCCACTTTTCATACACAAGCTTTTCTCCAATATGAACAACATGTTCCTCCCACTCCAAAAACCTTACCATTGAGTCTTATCAGAGTGTATTCTACAAAGATGTCTCTGCTCATCCAGCAGGTATAAACAAAATATAAGTACTCCACAGCCTTACGGTAGTGCAAGGCGTAGTGAAGGATGGTGAATTTCCATCTGCACTGCACCCACACTAAGGAGCGTATTTACGAAGGTCTTGCATCATGCTTTCACCATGGAACATGGTACATGCAAGACGCAAAGCTCCAAGTCATATTAATGAGCCACACAAAGCCACTTTGCGTGGCTTTGAATAGTTTCATAAATACGGAGTAATGCAATTCAGCACAAATTGCTGTGTTGCATTACTGTGCGCAAGGGAGGCATTTCATGGGCAGTGCGGTGGGTGTTCCCACACAAATCCCATGGTTTTTTATGCATTTCCAGATTTACCAAACATGGTAAACCTGGGAATGTGTCAAAAAGATATGCCTCCCCAGGTGAGGCGTAATTAGGAGAATATCTTTATTTCTCCTTGTTCTTTCCTCTTCCGATGTGTGCTGCAGAATGCAGCACACATCGAATGAAAAAAATGCATCTGTGGATTGTTTTGTGCACAAAAACAATCCTGCTTGCAACACAGGCACCCTTGTACCATGATGCAAGGTTGCCTGCCTTTGTGCTTGGCAGCCGAAATGGCACCAGTGCTGATGGAAAGGACAGGAATGCACTATATTGGATAAATAAGGTGCATCCCTGCCCTTTCCCTGTGACGCAGGGCAGCATAGCATGGTAACTTAATGACCTGCCCTGTGCCACAATTCCCATAAAAATGCCCCTAAGATCTTAGGTGACAGCACTGTGTAACATGCAGAACTTTATGCCCTGTTACTTGCATTACAAAAGGCTAATCCATCAGCTCCCACACTCATAGTGTCAGATTCATCCTTCTGTGTGCAAGGGTACAATGCTGATTTGCAACATTGGCCCTTGAATGGATTCAAGGCTTCAAAGGGAAATCCATTAAGAATAATCAACTCTGAGGAAGGATAGCTGCCTTACAAAATAAGCTTCCATTGGTCCATGTGAGGCACGCTGTGGGCCATCAGCATGAAGGATTTCATGCCAAAGGGAACTGTGCTGCTGAATTAACTTCCAAAACTGCAATCCAGACTGTTAGAGTAGCAGCCTTAACCAGATCTCAGACGAAGATCAACACAGATATTTTGAGAGCATTACATACCGCCAAACAATGTAGAAAGCCTCCCATAGTCTTTTCTCCTAAATATTCCTATAGCCTTAATGCAAGTCACACTTCTGTAGCCACTCTACCAGAGTGGGAGACAGAATAATATGCAAACATGCTGTCCAGATTAAATTTAATCAGGAAAGCACATGAGGGATTGGCATCGTCCCATGCTGGGGTTAACGCAACCGTAGCAATGCCACAGTAATGCCACTGATGGCCTTATTGGTAGAAATAGACTATAAACTATGTCAGAAAATGTGACATTTGTTAACAGATCAAAACATCTACTGAAAAGTGATCCTTGCCAACTCCCCTCACAGTCTCCAACATCCCATTCAAGGTAATTTATTTGGACCATATCGGCCCAATAAATTCTGTTACCTGATTTAAATATATATTGGTAGCCATTAATTCATGTTCTCGATTCCTGTGGGTGTGGGCACAGAGAAATGTGAATGCTTCAGAGGTCATAGAGGATTTGCAGTGTCTGGAAACAATGAGAGCAGTACATTCATATCACTTGGATAATGGTCCTGTGTTCCCCTCCAAGGCTCCTAGAGATACTATGTCTGTACTGGGAGTTTGTCTGCAATTCAACAACCTGTTTAGAGCCGAGTCCAACAGGTTAGTTGAGCATGCTAATGGCATAATTAAACAAGCCTTGGCCGCTAGGTCTTAGTTGGTACTGTAATCTGTATAGAATCCAAACAGCATTCAATAACTTGCCTAGATGCATATTGGGTGGGGGGGGGAGGGGCACGCACTCCATACGAAGTTCTCTTTGGAGTTTCTATGTAGTTGTCTGGCCTAGATAATCTTGGAAGGTGGCGGATGAAGAAAAGTTTAACCTGGAAAAATGTTTGAATGTCTTACAGAGTATTCAAAGGTCATAGACAAGCTGTCTAATGTGAAACATTCTGAAACCGCCACCAGCGAAGAGAAGGCTGTAACTATTGCTGAAGGGTGGATCCCTAAAATAGGGGATCTAGTTCATGAAAGGATGCTTTTGAACCATCCTACAGACCACGTGTTATAGCCCTTGGGGTAAAAGGCAAAAGAACTGTAATTCTGCCTCCTTTATCAGGTTCAAGGAAAAACAGACAGGTGTCCATCAACCACATGAAAAAACACTATGTGGCCGATTCTCTACAACAGACCATCACAGACATCAAGAACAGGGCCAGAATGGCCGTACCGGGCATTGAGCGTTTCTCTGGGAAGCTGAATGGGTGGGAGGCGGTTTTGCAGCAGTGGGGGCCGTTTTTTTTACTGGGGCCCCTTTTTTGCAGTGGTGCTGCAATATCGGCCCCTAGTAACAAAAGCAGCAAGCAAGCATTTCCAGCCTCCGGGGGCCAGGCATTGCTTCCCCAGAGGTTGGTCTGAGAAAATTGCCAGGGCTGCTTTGGGTTCCCAATCTGTCCCTGACCTAGAAGGATTCAGAATAGAACCTCTCAGCCTCCCCCTATTCTGAATGAAATACGCCTTAATGAGAGCCGTAACATCACTAGCTAGAGTGCCCAGCCGGGGAAATTTGAGCACACTGCTTCTCTAGTGTGACTCGGAGCAATGAATTTCACCGATTAATCAGATGCTGCCATCACTACAGTTGCCAATGTTTCATGCAACTCCATGATTTATTATGAATTCCACCTGAGTCCACATCAGTTTAAATGATGTCTTTCTGAGAAACAATTATATACGAGAATGACTCTGAACTTTGCACAGAGGACTTTTCACCATGCTCCAAGGTCACACTATGCCATAAACTGCCTCTTGCCTATCACTAGTTTTGTGACAGATACTCAATTCCACCTTGGTCCTATGTTTGGACCACTCTAGGAGTATTTTTTCTTATCATATGGCTATTAACAAACATTACCATTCTACTGCTACGAAATGGAGACTACGTTCCAGAAAATAAAATTGCACAACCTGTGGTTCGGAAATTACAGTTGCATCTTTCATCCCACAGAGCTCGAAGAAATCTCTACACTGCAAACATCACAGCCTATCCGGGCCCGAGGGCATAGCATAGGAAAAGGTTCCTTATCAAATAATGGGACCTACTGAGACATTGCAATTACCATGTGTTTTGAAAGTTTCAATGAATGATGTAATAATTCCTGGTTCTGTTTCAGATGACTGGGATATGGAGACTGTAAAACAAATGATGTCTAAATTACAGGCAAATGGCACTTTCAACAATGAAGATCCTTAATTGAATTTGGCCAATTACAATGAAATGTATTGTTATCATCACTATGCACACCGTTACATACATAAATAGCTATCCTAGGGAAATATACAATTACACACAATGAGAGGATTGTGAAGCTTTGCCTCCTAATAGCCATCCACATTTCTTAAAGAAATGTCCTTACTTCCAGAGTGACAAGTCACAACCCACAGCTTTCTATTATTAACAAAATCCACAAAAACTTCAGAAGAATTTAATCACCACTAACAAGTTGATTTATTCAAATAAACTCAGTCAGAACTTGGTCATCCAAGGCTATGAGCATTGGAAAGGAAATGTTGAGAAGAAAAGTATTTGAGGAACAACAGTTTGGCAAATTCAAGGCAAAGAGGCCTTATTTCAAGCATACATTATACATAAAGAAATTATTTTCTTGAACAAAACCATCCAGCAGGCCACATGTCTGGGATTTGGTACTATGTAAGACTTTAGAAAACCTTCTATACTAAAAGTAAATTTAACTCTGTTTAGCAATTGGCAACCTCAAATTAACATTTCTGATTCAGATATAAATGATATGACGCAGAATTTAACATATAATTCCACTTGTTTCCCTCTTGATGGTTCAGCTTTATGGTCTTATGATTCCAATACCTGCATGCGTCATTTTCTTTCCAACACCCCTGGTGCTAAAGCTAATCGACCTGATCCATGATATAACATAAAAACACAAGTAGTAGTTACCACATATAGTCCGGGCAACCTTTATCAATGCTGGTTAGCACATTCCGGTCTTCTTTTTTGTGACTTCCTCCTGGGCTCACATTCTACTAGAAATAAATGATTTATAACAACAGAGATTTATGTCATTTATAATAAATGGAATAAATACTCAGAAAAAGAAGCTGTAGAGAGAATTAGACTAATAGAGCAAACTAACCTGCAAACAAATTTTTACGTGTTTGATAATTGCATGCACAGCTCTCTAAGCGAGTGTGCTCACTAAACCACATGCTGTCTTCAGCCTTAGTCCTTCTCAAAAGAGACTTAGGTCTGTTGCAACACTGCCAGGCTCAGTAAAGAGATATTATACAACTAAATTGGGCTTTCCAAACACTCAAATCAGGTTTTGTGCCCTGGCAACTTCTAATTGAGACAGTGTTGTAATGACTTGTCTTGCCTTACATTCCAGCTCGTGAGTGTAGGTTCTAGGTCTCCATGGTAATGTCTCTGCCGAGACAATTGGAGACTGGGGGACCGACGAGCTGGCAGCGTTAGTTGGTGGTGCGACTGGTTGACAATAAACCACTTCCAAATAATCCAGTGTGTGTCATTTTAAACACTGGCAACGAGTGATGCTTGGGGGGGCAAGCTCACCACCAATTCCCCTTTGGACCCATGGATTTTAGCCTGATTGGAACTTTTTCATGACTTGGCGGCAATCGAGAGCATTCAACGCTTATCTCTTCTACTATAATGGATCTAGAGGATGCTCTGCAGTTCTGCTACGCTCCGGTCGAGCTGCACTTCAATTTGGTAAACTTTTACCTTTGCTGTTGTTACTCTGCCAACGGCTCCTCTCATGGCTCGTGGCAACGCTCGTGGAGCCGCTCGTGCCTGTTGACCGAGTGCTTTCGCGCATTGGATTCTGATGCGCGATCAAGCATCATCACGCCACATATGACAAGTACGCCACCATCTTTGTTTTCTGTTTCCATGGTAACGGCCACACACAGAAGCAAAAGCTCAGTCTTTCCTTGTTTCAACGTGTTCAGATCTGTTCCTTCTGATCGCATTCCTGCATTTATAGGAAATTCTAGGAAAGAAATAATTTCAGGTATTTTAACTCTTTCAAATACAGTTTCATTATAACTTCTGCCAGCATGTCTGCCACTTCTATGAGTCAGCCCCCAGCCTTTCTATGTGAGAAAGGAGAACCTTTGCTTACATGGAAAAGATGGAAGAAGTTATTTGATTCCTACCTAGTGGCAATAGGTGGTGAGAAATTCTCTGGGCATAGAAGACAAGCCATTTTACTTCACAATTTGGGAATTGAGGGCCGCAACATCTATGAAAGTATTGATGAATTACCAATCGGTGAGGGGGATGGTGAACCTGCAGATGCTTTTGAAATGTCCATAAAAATGCTGGAATCTTATTTTGGCCCATGGAATAATGTTGTGCTTGAACGACATAAATTCTTTATGAGAGTCCAAGAACCCAATGAAAAGGTTGGGAATTAAGTCGCATCTTTAAAAACACTTGCGAGTTTGGTGACTTGACAGACTCCTTAATACGTGACCAGTTGGTCAGATGCACCAACAGTGCCAGAGTGCAAGAGAAGCTTCTGTCAAGAAATGCCTCACTTAAGGAAGCTATTGCTATTGTGGAGGGTGTAGAGAACACTTCCGGTTGGGTCACAGAAATGGAAACTTATAAACCTGTGACTGAGGATGCTCCTACTCCCAGTAGCATACATGAGGTGGTGCATAAGGAAGTCCTGCAAGACTCTCTTTACAATGTCTATAAAGTGGTTCAAACATCAAGGGCCAAGGTTCCTAATGAGTTATCAAAAATGAAATGTTATCATTGCGGGAGTCTCAACCACACCTCCAATAACCCTAATTGTTATGCAAAAAATTCCACCTGTCACAAGTGTGGGATTACGGGCCACTATGCCAGAGTTTGTAAATCTGGTGGGAAGGTGCGCGCTGTGGAGAATGTGGAGACCATAAAGGACAACCCAAGAACGATGATGTTGAATGTGAGAAGTGATGGCGTGGTGGATGCTCTCTCCATAAGCATGCCTGAGTGTGAAGTAGTGATTGGTGGTAAATTGTTTGTTGTGTTAGCTGATTCAGGTTCTCCTTTCACAATGGTGGGAAATGAGTTGTGGGACAAAATGTTTCCTGACATCCAACTTCTTTCTCCTGATATTAACCCAGTAAGCTATGGGGGTGCACATATTGATGTTGTTGGTTATGCTGTAATGAGAATACATTTCAAGGGCAGGGAAACCATTGGCAAAATGTATGTAGCCAAGCGAGGTGACAACCTCTTAGGTTTGAGACACCAACGAGACTTGGGTATAATGCTTAACCCAAATGCACGTAATACATCTGACCAGGTCATGCTAGTAGATGATTGTGGTGGCACTAATAAGTTCTTTGATGAGTTCCTACAAGTGTTCAGTGACAAACTTGGATTGTTAAGAGACTTCGAGCATCAGATTGTACTCAAAAAGAATGCTGAGCCGTGTGTGCATAAAGTGAGAAGAGTTCCCAATATGATGTTGGGGTCCCTAAAGGTTAAGCTTGATAGACTTGTGGCTCTGAATGTTATTAAGGAGATTGAGTCCTCAGAATGGTTGACACCAGTGGTTTTGGCCCCTAAGGACGGCGGGAAAAATATCAGAATGTGTGTGGACTTAAGAAGTCTGAATAAGTGGATTTGGGTGGATCATCAGCCTCTTCCTAATATTGCTGAATCCATTACCATGCTGGATGGCGCAAAGGTTTTTAGCGTGTTGGATTTGTCCTCGGCATATCACCAAGTACCCCTCCACCAGGACTCTAAACATTTAACATCCTTTGTGACGCCGCTGGGAGCTTTTCGTTTTGTCAGGATGCCGTTTGGGTTAGCCTCGGCGGCTGCTTGTTTCCAGCGCGTCATGAAGATGGTTCTTAGTGATATGTCTAACATCTTGTTCTTTCAAGATGATATCTTGATTTATGGTCAAGATAGACACCGGACATAATGATGTGCTCAGAAATGTTCTCAAGAGATTGTCTGACAAGGGTCTCCTTGTGAACAAATTGAAATGTAAGATTGGTGTGTCGTCTGTCACTTAACTGGGGCATGTCATCTCTGGGGAGGGCATTCAACCCAAACTGGAATTAGTTGAGAGCATTGTCAACGCTCCTGCTCCCACTGACAAGGAGCAAGTGAGGTCCTTTCTTGGACTTGCTGAGTTTTACTCAAAGTTCACTAAGGGTTTTGCCACCATTGTTGAACCCATTAGGGTTCTACTCAAGAAGGGGACCCAATTTGCCTGGTCGGATGATTGCAATGCAGCTTTTAATTCTGTCAAACTATTGGAGAGATGCCCACTCTTGGTCATTTTGACGCAAAGAAGAGAACTATCCTCACCACTGATGCCCGTCTTTGTGGGCTTGGCGCAGTTCTTACTCAATTGGATGGTGGTGAGGAGAAAGTTGTCGCATTTGAGTCTAGAGCGTTAAAGAAAGCTGAACAACAATATTCCTGTATTGAGAGGGAGGCACTTGCTATTACTTGGGCAATCAGGCATTTTAAGTTTTACCTGTGGGAATACCTTTTGTAGTACGGTCTGACCATCGTCCCTTGGTGCAAGTGTTTTCTTGTATGGAGAGTGAGAGATTGACGCCTAGGTTGAAGCGGTGGAGCGAAGGCCTGGAAGAATTCAATTTTCAGGTACAATGTCTTCCTGGTCTAGCGAGTAAGGCTGCGGACTGTTTGTCCAGGTTGCCAATTGAGGGCAATTGTGAAGTTTGTGATACTGAACCCATGGGATTATGTTGGGTCAAGGAGCCTGCCATCACAGAGGATGAGTGGGAGAAAGCCAGGGCTGAAGATGTGTTGCTACCAGTTGTTGCTGACTTTGTAGTTAAGGGGTGGCCTGTGTGCAAGACTATTGACTCTGATCTGTTGCCTTTCTGGTCTGTCAGGGATGAACTTACTTTGCTTCAAAATGAACTCATGCGTGGTGAGAGGGTTGTACCCCCTGTAATTTGAGGTCTAAGCTTGTAAATCTTGCTCATGAGGGATATTGGTGGCCAGGGATGGACCGCCAGGTGGAAGATGTGGTCAAGGAGTGCTATCAGTGTGCTTCCAATGATAAGTCTCGCGTCACCAGCTCTGCTCCTTTGTCTCTGGTGGAGATTCCGCGTGAGCCTTGGACTAAGTTGGGTTTTGACCTGATGGGCCCTTTTGAGTTGTTGGGGCATTGCGAGAGGTTTGTAATTCTCCTGGTGGATTTACTCGTCAAAGTGGGTTTCCACTAGGTGTGTGTACACTGTCAGTACTAGGGTGGTTTTGGATTTTCTCAAGGATGAGTTTGCGAGTGAGGGCATTCCCAAGTTCCTGGTTACTGACAATGGGGTTCACTTCACCTCTCAAGAGATGCAAGAGGTTTTGAGAGATTTTGGTATAACTCATCAGAGAATAGCCCTTTATGCACAGCAGGCCAATGGCCTTGCGGAGCGCATGAATAGAGTGGTTAAAGCTGGTGTTCAGAGAGCTTTGGAGACAAGGGTTCCTCTTAAGGAAGTTTTGAGGGATACTTGGTGGGCACATCATACCACGCTTAATTGTGTCATGCAGACTTCTCCGTTTCAGCTATTGAAGGGTAGGTTGGCCCTGTCTAAGTTGAATCCTGGGTGGTTGCCATCGAAAGATGGTATTTCTTTGGATAGGGAGGAGGTTGATGCCAGGATTAAATCTTATCAAAGGAAATATAAGGATAGATATGATTCTAAGAAATCAGTGAAGGAAAGGACATGGAGTGTTGGTGAGTGGGTGCTTATAAAGAAACCCAGGTGGCAAAGGAAGGGTGTCACCGAGTTTATGGGCCCCTTTGTTATAACTTCCATCAAGAGGAATGTGGTGACGGTGCGCAATGGTGGCATGTGGAGTATGTCACACCTTGTGCAGTTTCGAGGTGACAAATTGTTGCACCTTTCATGTTCTGGAGCTAATTTGCCTGGATCCAACTTGTCTAAAGCTAATCTTCCTTCTGGATCTCATGCGAGGGTTTTTCTTCCAGGTCTCGCCGTTCTCCAGAACATTTCAAAGGTTATGTGATGTATTGATGATATGATGTTCTTGGTTTCCCTTTTCAAGCTTTTCTTGTGTTTTTCTCTTGTACTTTTGTCTCATTCTTCCTTGTTTTTCCTTTTATTATCTTCCCTGTAATTCTATTTCCTTTTTTTCTCCATGTTCATTTATCTGCAAGTTTTTGTATTTTGGGTAAGGGGGATGTGTTGTAATGACTTGTCTTGCCTTACATTCCAGCTCATGAGTGTAGGTTCTAGGTCTCCATGGTAATGTCTCTGCCGAGACAGTTGGAGACTGGGGGACCGACAAGTGGCAGCGTTAGTTGGTGGTGCGACTAGTTGACAATAAACCACTTCCAAATCATCCAGTGTGTGTCATTTTAAACAGACAGTTATTTTTGAACATGATAATTTGACCCTAACAGACAATACAATGGCTAAAAAATAATCCACATATACTTTAAAGTATCGAACAAATAGAAGAAGCACTGTTTTTATTTAGTGACCATCCACCCATTACTTGGCTAGTACATAGCATTATTTCTCTGCCCACTTTTTATTTTCACGGCTGCCAGAAGTACAAGTCATTAGGCTGGACCTCGTGTGTCCAGATCTTAGAAATTGTGTCATCTTGGAGGAAATCATTTACATCTTTAGTTTCCCCTTAGTCCAAATGTGTATAAGTGTTTTGTATGTATGTGAATGAGTGTGAGGAATGCATGAGTTTTATGAGAATTGTTATTGTGGGGGAGTAATTATATTGTTTTTTTATGCTGCATGTTTGTATATATGTATTCACATTTTATATAAAAAATTACATTAAAAAAAAGTTTATTGTACCTATTGAAAAAATTATGACATTTAATGCATTGGAAGAAAAAGAAAAAAGAAATCAATGACAAGAATAAATATTATCTTAACAAACAATGATGTTGCTCATATGTTATAAGTACCTGATGTATGGCATAAATGTACACCCATACTAGATTTAGTCTTCTATTAAAGAGATATAGGTCGTAGGGGAGTGTTCCTTGGTTCTATTGGTTCTCTTAGTTCCCCTCTTACTCCCAGACCTTATTCGTTTCTTAGAGGGGGTCCCTTGTTCTATTATTGTATTAGGCTGGTGCAAAACAATGTACAATTCACCTCTGTTCTATTCGTGGAAATGTCCTTTTTCTCACATGTGCTTGATTGAAGATGCCCTGTGTTTATTAGCACATCCAACTGCAGAAATCCACTAGGACACTCCCTTTTGTGTGATAGCATTTCCATGCATGGAATGTGCAGCTCTATGATGCCAGGGTTAAGTTGCATTTTGTCAGTCACTCCTACTACCTCCATAGCCACACACCATGACATATTGTACAATGGCTCCTGTTTAGCACTAACTAATGTTACTTGTTGCAGCTTGAAACCAGGACAACTATATCTGTTTACAGTTTCTAAAACAATACAGTTTTGTGGAAGGACCTTCTACCCACCGCCTCAATATGTAATCAAAGATGTCTCTTGGCCTAGAATTGATATGAAAGGCATGAATTTTGATGAAATTAGCAAATTAGTTGGAGTGTTATTACAAAAAGAAGTACCATGGACTTTTGCGACAGAAACTTACAACCTGTAGACTGCCACAACTGCTTCAGAGATTCGGAGGCTGTTACAAGCAGTACCCTTCTCACTTTGCTGATATCCTGCATATCATTTTTAATTTGTCTACATTAACTGGTATTGTGCATGTTTTTAAGAACATTGGCTCTGGTCTGGTGACTGGATTCAAAGCAGCGTTTGGACTGATACCATTGTTTTTTCACTTCCAGTCTCTTTGGAGGATTTCCAACCATTCTACTGCTCATTAGCTATTGTATTGTCATCTTTCTCCTGATCGGATGAGGAAATCAGTGACATGGAATACACTTATACAGCCAAACAAAGATGCAAAGAAAACCTTTTAAGCTATTTGGAAAATGCTTGACTTTATGAATTTAGTAAAAATTGAATGCTAACCTTTTGCAAAATAGACAACACACAATGGAAACCTGTGTTCGGGTATATAAACTGGTGAAATCATATTCGATCTACATCTATATTAGAGGTGTAGCGGAATGTTTCGTTCTGCCCGTGGAATTGGTGGCATTTTGGTCACTCAGTGATACTCTTTAACCTGGAGTTCTGGCCAAATTCTGCCAATCGTCACGTGGCAGGCTTTTCCTCCTGTAAGGCTACAGAAAATGCAAGCTAGCGATCGCAAGCGAGATTTAGCGCCCCCTAGCGTGATTTTCTAAAGTGGGGTGGTCACAAGCGGTCGTGGTCAGAGGCCTGCCATTCGAGTAGATTTGCTGCCGCTCGAGTAGATTTTCTACTTGAGCGGCAGTGAAATCAACTCAAATGGCCACACACTCTTGCTCAATGCATGGTGCCATTCATGCTGATTTTCCAGTGCTGCTTGTGCTACCGGTGCTAAATTGCAGGGCGAGCAGCCAAACTGCATATTTTTGACCCATTGGCAGAACTTAGCAGAATCTCACATTATTTTTATATAATTCTGCGGAATTCCTCGAAATGAAACTCCGTGAGTTCTGCCCAGCCCTAATCTAGAGAAACCTTCAGTGGCGTTCCTAGACATGGAAATGTTGCTGCAAACATTGCTATCACACCAGAGACAATGCTGAGCACTGCTTTTGTCCCTAACATGATATGCTTCTTATCATTGATCAACTAACACAGTTACACTCTTTGATAAGTTGCTTGATGACTGACTTGACTCGCTGTTAATGTTCAAGCCTACAAAAGCATCACTCTGACCATCGCTGAGTACTTTGGAATTGCAACCGATTGCTGGTCCATCTAATCTGCAAGCACGCATTGACTGGTTTTCGCAATGACCACCCGTATGCTGTGTGTAAACCTGATGATGTCGACATGTCCTCGGAGAATGAATGAAAACAACTTACGATTCAACCTCAGAAACTGGGTTGGGAAGCTGAAGATTTTCAATGGACTATTTTTGTCTTTGCTTTTCCCTTTTTTAAATTCGCAGAGCTTTTATTGTCCTATTCAGTATCATGTCTGATCTGTTTAAATGTCAACATACATCCCTCTTAGCCAATATAATTTTTTTTATGATAATGTATTTTTATAATTCTTTTTATATATCCTAATATTTAATGTTTTATTGCTTAAAACATGAAAGATTCAAAAGAAATGAATTTATGCACAGCTTACTGCATTTCTTATTGCTATTTTATGTAATCTAGATTTTATGGAATTGTAGTTAAGTATACTAGTTTTATACTTTATATGTATATATCAGACATTATAAGATTAGTTTGAATATTAATCTTATATCATTAGCAAATACTTTATTCAGGCTATCCAACCATAAAAGTACTTAAACGGGTACAATACATAAAAAATACAATTACCAATAAAAAACACACTATAAAACATGTCAATAAAACATTTTTAAGGTCATCAATAACAATACATATGGAATATAACAAAAAACATTATCTAGTTGCCCCCCTAAGGTTTGTCAATTATAATCAATCTTGTTAAAAAGTACATTAGTTAAAACATTATGTAAAACAAGATGAGAACCTCATTTTTCAGGACTCCAGAAGGCTCCATATGAGCCTAAACTTAAGAAAGGAAAATGGGTAAATGGACCAGCTGTGTTGGTCATTCGATAGCCTTACTTCTGATAGATGAACTCCAATGTATATATTTTGATACCGCACAGACAGCTGCCTGCAGAGATTCTGCGCGGAGGAGCCGTATGGCAACCTCAATATTTCGATAGCCCAGTTGCCTGCATGTAGGTATGATCCAAGTTTCCCTAGGGTGGGTATAACCTGGACAGAAAAAGATAAAGTGCACTAGTAAGTCATCAGCTTGTTGACAAACTGGGCATACACTATTTGTTACATTTGGGTGACTCCATTTTGCCAGTAAGGGCATTAGAGGTAAAGTGCCCTAGTGAAATTTAAGAAAGAGGGTCTTTGCAGGTAATGGGTTGATAAAGTCCAAAAAAGGCTCCCATTGGGTGTTGGGTTTAAAATCTAAGAAAAGTGAAGAAAGTGAACCCTCAGTTATTTTCCCATACTTGTGCTTCCCAGTCCCGAAGTGCTTTTGCTTGAATTGCTTTGTACTCCTTCCTTTTCAGTCTGATTAAAGATGCTTCCCCCAGCGTAAGGGCCAAACAAAGTTCATTCTTTTTGTTGTTACACAACTTGTTATACCAAGAGTGCTTAGGATTGTTATGGCCCTTAAAGTCTAATACGCACGTGTAGAGCACGTGCCCAAAGTTTCAAATAAGCCCTCATTTATCCTCGTTATAGTTGAGGTTCAAAGATTGTCCCAGGGATAAAGGAAACAGCCTATCTTTTCATATAATGCTTCCCTAAGAGCCCCATTCATACAATCTCTAGAGAGTCGGTTATGAGCTACTTGGCCCCATTTAATCCAACGCCTATCATCAGATGGCAATAGATTGGAAGCAAGAGATATTGGGACATTTAGCAGAGGATAGAAAAGATCCTACAATGTACAATGGAGGGCATTATGATCACTATCGTCCCTGGTAAGTATCTTAAAACCAGCCACATATTTCCAAAGCTGGACTGGAATTAAAATATAGTCGATTCTAGTAGAATGTCCTGGATGATTAAAAGTATGGGTCGGAAGGGAAGCGGCCATTACATGCCCTCAAACCACACATCAAAGTAAATGACAGGAGTTGATATTCAGCTCGAGTCAATCGCTTTACTGGGGCAACGTTGAGGGCCAGTATCTCCCATTCATCATCTTTTTCACTTGCGGGTGATTGAGCACCCATATCCCAGGGTTCATAGGTAGTATTGAAATCACCTGCAAAAATCGTGTTATCGTGGGAATCAAAAGAGGCCCAGTGGTGGGCGAGGTCCTGAATTGTCTCAGTTCCCCCCCACCCCTAGTCATCCTGTTGTAAACATTGTACAAATAATAAGTACCGGAGTCGTTACTAGAAATAGAGGTCCCCATGATATCATGTGAAATAGGAGGAAGGGACTGTATTTTAGCATTAATATTAATTTTGGCCCAGATAAGGAGGCCACCTGATGGTCGACCCTTTCTAATACTATAAGCATGCTACAAAATAGGTTATATATCCTGATCTGTAAACGGGGCCATAGCCCAAGTTTCTTGAAAAAAAGCAAAGATCAAATTGATCAATAAGGGTCCCCAAAGACTAATCCTCCAGCTTATCCCTGATTCCTGCTACATTCCATGAAAGCATATTAAAAATAGTACAAGTACCAAGGGGGATGCTAGAGGAAATAGTAGTTGTACAGGTAGAAGTATTAGGGATAGAATTAGAGGAAACAAAAGCTTTACGAGTAAATCTATCCTGATGGGAAACATTGCGATCTAGGCACAATGGGTCTGGGGAAAGTACCTCCTTCAGTCAGCCTGCCATTGAGATGCCCAAAGACTCAGCTTGATCATGGAGACTACCTTTTGATGAAGGTAATAGATAATAGTGAAAAGGAGGATTACATTTAAACCTAATCATTGGTGCCTCAACCAAACGATGTCATAACTCCATGTTCACTAGGCCCTCAACTAAAAATCTTGACTTCAACTCAAGCCTGATGTAATCATAAGAACCTGACGGGACTGAAAAATCATGGAGTCAATATTCTTCTGTGAAAGCACATAACTTCCGGCAAATAAAAATCTGTACTCAAGTGAATAAATTCTGGCTACTCTCTCAGTGTTGGCTCTTAAAGTTCCTTTTCAGTGGCTCACATTAGGTCATAGAGGAGACATAAGGAGGAAGGAATAAGGGTAAAACCAAAAAGCAAAAAAGGAGTGAAAGGAAAAGAGAAAGGGTGAAAGGAAAGAATGAAAGGAAAGAATAAAGAGTGAAAGGTGGATGGAATGATGGATGAAAATGTAAAAGTAAATAATGGAGGGTGAATGAGTGAATAGGTGAAGGCTAGATAGTTCCAAGAGTCGATGGGTAAATTGACGACGCAAGGGTGAAAGAAGCCCTTCTAGGAAAGTCGAGGTTCTATCACACCTCGCTGCCATTAGAGATGGGTTATAAAGTAAAGGGCTGTTTTAATTTTCTGGCTACTCACTTGCAACTGCGGAGTATCAAATTCAAATTATTATTATTATGACATGGGTGTGGCCATCTGAAAAGATCTGATGGGTTAAACTTGGAATATTAATAAGCACTGACAAGAGATTTTGTAGCACACTTTACAACGTCAAGCCAATGACTCGTCTGTCAAGCTGCAACCACCAACTACAAGAAAGTGAAAAATAACGTACTTCTATCGCAGACAATAAAAACTCTATTCCCATGTACTGCAAACTGCCATCGTCAAAGATTATAAAAACATGGCAAGAAAAAAACAAGCCACTTCCCTTTTAGCATTGGAGAAATGTCTTAACTCTTTACACTGTTCAGTTTCAGACCTGTACTATATCGCAGAATTATTAAGTTCTGTTTAAATATTTCCAAGAAGGTCTCTCTTAAGATTGAGATTGTTAATGCTGGAAACGTGGAAGATGGTGTGACAAAAGAAGCAGACTAAGTAAGCAGAATGGACTGTCCTGGAGATCTATGACTTTGACAGATGTTGGGTGTGTAGTAAAAAGCATGTTATTGGCGTTGTAAATGACCAGAGACTCAGCTTCATCACTGCCTACAGGACTTAGAATGGGGGAGTTACTGTGAAACAAAAACAGACGTCACAACAAAACAATCCCAGGGGAGGGGCGGCAACCCCTCCAACATGCGACAAAGCTACAGAGGGGTAGTGATTAGTTTGTGGCTTCCAAACAGCCCTCCCCACAGCCCCATGAACCCATAATCCAAGCACCAACCTTGCCACCGCCCTGCTGGAATACACCTACATTATGGGCCAGAGTCCTCCAGCCCAACAATTGCCATTCCATTCATGGCTGGCCAGGCACTGCCACTGCTGCTCCCTGCTGCGGCCTCTTCCAGTTCCTGAAGTAGCAGCCATGCAGCACCAATAAGCAACCACCGCCGGGGTGGGCTGGGAGATCCCCCTCCTTCAGCCAGGGCCCCACAGCTGTCTATGGCCACTGAATATGCCTGCGGCACTGCTACCTCTGGAGCATGGAAAGGGAGTGGTGCCCAGCGGTAGCCTCGATATGCGAGGATAAAAAAATACACAAAGACAAAAGTGGGCGCTGTGCTAAAACATATCGCGCTGAGCCAGTGCCTATTAAAGTTATGAGTATGGCAGTCCGTGAAGGGCGCCATGCTGATTAAAAAAAACATTAACGGAGGAAAAGTGTCAGCCTCGATACGGGAGGATAAAACAATACATAACAAAGACAAAAGCAGGCGCAGTGCTAAGACATATAGCGTGGCGCCCGTGCCTATTAAAGTTATGCGCATGTCGGCTCGTGAAGGGTGCCAAGCTGATAAAAAATAAAAACCATTAACAGAGGAAAAGAAATAGACAAGAAAGACAAAAGCGAGTGTTGATGCTAAAACATATAGCGCGGCACCTGCGCTTATTAAACTCATGCAGCAAATAACAATGTCTCAACAGGTAATATTTGGAGGCAAATATTTAAGAACATGCACAACAGTTGCAGGAAAGCAATGGAGACAGGGAGAGATCGATGATTTATGCAGTAATTGCTAGGAGCAGTTTATGTTCAGCACTAAATTTGGGAAGAAGCACTGTATTACATTAAATGGCATGCAACCTGTACCACTTGTGCAAATTTGTGCCCGTGAAAAAGTGAACGGCGCAAAGAGACAAGTGAAACCAGCGAGAGGCGGCACAAAAGAACAGTGATATCAATATTTACAAAGGAGCACTTATAGTGGCCCAATTCCATTTCATAACTACTTAGAGGTGAGTCAGTTGATTAATAAACCAAAACAAGAATGCGCAAAACAATTAAACTAGGAAGTCGACGGCGTTTCGACCTGATCTCAATACAGGTCATCATCAGGACAGGGTTACAAAATATTTGAAGTGTTGCGTGGTATCAGAATTGCAATCGTGGAGGGGCCAACAAATAGGGCACCCAACTGGTAATCCGCGGAGCAAGGGGCGAATGGATCGGCTAAAAGTTCCAATTAGAGACCAAATTGTTTGTTAGGGATATTTGTAACATGTGACCATGAGGAGCGCTCCGTAGCAAATAAGGGCCCAATACAGGGGGTCAAGTAGGGATGTTGTGTGCTTGGCATCCTGGGAAGTTGGGGTCTGGCGTTGGCGTCTTAGGGTACAATTATTACTGTTGTATCGATAAGCCAGCATGGTTCCCCCGAGAGTGGCTGGAACCGCAAATACGGAACGCAGATACTGGCCCAATGCAGGGGGTTGAGTAGGGTTGTTTACCGGACCGGCATCCAGAGTAATAGGCATCCGGCATAGGCGTCTTAGGGTACAGTGGATCCTGTCGTATCGGCAATTCGATCGGAAGGATATCCTTCTTGATTGAACACACTGGAGTCCCATTGAGCCTGCATGGACTCGCGCTGTTACTTCTCAGGCTCTATATGGTTCCAGCCGCTCTCGGCGGAACCTGGCTGACTTACCGATACAACAGGATTCACTGTACCCTAAGATGCCCACGCCGTACACCTATTATCCTGGACACCCTG
Organism: Calotriton arnoldi; assembly: GCA_963921515.1. NCBI lineage: Eukaryota > Metazoa > Chordata > Amphibia > Caudata > Salamandridae > Calotriton > Calotriton arnoldi. The sequence goes on along the minus strand of CAWUFW010013023.1, from coordinate 234,245 downwards.
TTCTTTTTAGGCCCCCTCTCGCTGTTTTCACTTGTCACTTTGCGCCGTTCCCTTTGTCTCGAGCACAAATGTGCGCAAGTGGTACAGGTTACATGCCATTTAATGTAATACAGTGCTTCTCCCCGAATTTAATGTTGAATATAAACTGCTCCTAGCAATTACTGCATAAATCATCGATGTCTCCCTGTCTCCATTGCTTTCCTGCAACTGTTGTGCATGTTCTTAAATATTTGCCTCCAAATATTACCTGTTGAGACATTGTTATTTGCTGCACATGCTTATTACCCAGGTCTCAACTGGGTTTACGGGTTACCTCCTGTAGTCTGTTCTTATTAAACTTAAGGCATGGTGGCCCATGAAGGGTGTCATGGTCGCGGTGCACCAGAAACAGCAAAAAAGAGTACTTCTAAAAAACAGAATAACAATGCAAGCAGAAGGTAACTGTAGGTGGTCGGTGCTGCTCTTTGAAAAACGGAAGTGAGGTAGCGCTGCATGAACCATTTAGAAAGCAGCAAAGAAGAGCGACAATGCATTGAACCAATGGATAAGCAGCATAAGTCCTGTTTGACTACAGCAGGTCTTCCAGACAGCACATGCACTGTCTAGGCTCGACCTAACAAAGCATGAGGGTGATGGGAGGTTATACAATCAAGTGAGTCCAAATAGTGTTTGGAGTAAGGAAAGACGTTTATAAGAAAGCAGTTAGGAGACTACTGAGTAGAATGAGTGACAGACTTTAAAGACACAGGCAGAGCCATAATAAACCTCTAAACAGTAACAGGAAAACGAAGGGGTGGGTAAGTAAGCCCTGGGCAAAAGACTCAAGGGACTCCTAGGAGGTGGTGAAGAAATGCCCTCTCATAAGAAGCAATTTATGTAACCACCAGAGAGTATGTGACGGCCATGGGCAAATTTGGTGCATAAAAGAGGAACGAGTAAAGAAAGAACAGGTCGTTCAATGCTGAAATCTAGAAATATGGGTAACAGACGCAACTGGGCTCGCCATTGGTGCACCGCTAGGTACGGGATAGCACTCACTAAAGAGGACTCGGTGTAGGTAGGAGGCATGGCCTGGGAGAACAGAACTCTCACCTCGAGTGTGACGATCACAAAATAGAGGTAAGAACTACAATCCTGACTGAAGCCAGCCGGTCCTGGCCCGACCACTAGGCTCCCCTAGTGACAATGCAATGCCGGGAAATTAAAATTAATTAAGATGATGAGAGAAGTAAAAAACATAAATAAAAGCGGCCTCTGACTGCTAGCCCTGTAAGACAGCTGAGCGAAATGCGGGGTAGAGCCAGTAACCGCCACAAGACTGTACAAGCAAAGAAAAGTGAAGCGTTTGTTAGTGGAGACTGCAAGGCCTACAATTCCGTCAAGGTAAGATGAAGGCCCGAAAGCAGATGCTGGATCCAGTACAGACGGGCTTTATCGCCTGCGAAATTTCCGCCATTTAGGCAGAGGCGTGGCCTGTAAGACTAGAACGCTCACCTTAAGACGGAGGTCACAAAATGGAGGGGAGAACTAACATCCTGACTGTAGCCCAGCGACTCCTGACACGGCGGCTAGACTCTCCTAGCAGCGGTGCCGTACTGGAAAATTAAAAGTAATTACAATGAGAAAACTAAAAAACATAAAATAAAATGAGTGGGACCGGTGCACTGTTTGTATGTGTGAATAGGGCACTGGCTTTCCTCTTCCTCATTCACCCTTCAAAAATTCAGGTGAAAGGGGGCAAACTTAAGGCCATAATAATTGGCTAATCCTTAAGCATATACTAATTGCTAAATCATTAACTTCCCAATTGTTTTTGAATCCGTAAATGGTCGGAAATATAGTATCTGTGAACCATGATCTGTAAATTACAGACATTATATCAATGAGTGAGTGTGTAAGTTAATGCCTCCATGAAGTGTTGTGGGATAAGCATCGTTAATTTATAATGTAACACATGATCATATATATTGCCATCGTGGTTTTGTAAATGTTGTTCTGTAGTATTACGAGACCATTATTTACAGATACCTGTTATGTTTTGCACCTGTAAAATACCTTTACACATACGTAGATATGTAGTACATACAGTAGAAGAGAGAGCTTTACATTTTACCTCACGACCAGTAAAAGGCAAACACTCTCTGCTCCCAGAATACACGATGCTGACTTGTCCCTCGCCTCTAAAGCATTCCGTTCCCTGCCATCTCCCTAAGCGCTATATAAATTCCAAAACGCTTTTGTGTGGTATTGTGATTGCCTTCATTTGTGACCTTCATGTGTGACCCTCTGATATAGCAAAAGCATACATGACACACATAGCCATTCTTGTGGCACAATGTTTATCTGTACATTGTAAAGAGCACTGCACCTCCTTTGGGGCGTCTTGGCACAGAATATTAGAAGTCTATGGTTACCAAAGTCAACGGCGGTCAGTTTATAGAACTTAGAAAGATGAAACTCAAGGTTGGCCCACGCAGATTCCAAATTGGAACCATTTGGTCAAACGAAGATTCCTGGCGTGAACGCCGCCGTGCACTGAACCGCCAGACCCGGCTACGTTCAGAGTCGCATTCATCTTAAATGCTTTAATGCTGTAAGATCAGAATATGCGTTGAAGGGTTCGAACATTGTTCTCTTTTACATTGATCGTATTTCGACGGGGTAAGGTGAAATGTGCGCTTTTTATTGGCTGCACGACTTTCCCATGCAGCTTTCGTGTGGGATGATTGTGGGGGAGGGAGGCGTAACTACAACCTCGCATGGTTCAGCTCACTGAAGGCATCATCAGTACCGGAGTGGAGCGCTCCCCCAGCAAACATCTGCAGATATTTCCTAGATGCCTTTGGCTAAACTGCTGTGGAATCTGTAGTCGTGCATTCGCAACGCTGCTTCTGGGACCCGTCGACAAAAGGGGAGCACGCTCTTTCCAGACTTGCAGTGCTGAGCCCCGCAAAAAATACTTTTAGGATTTGGTATTATTTTTACCTTTGATGGGAAATATGCAGATTATGTTGAAGTAACAGCACGGGTGTATCATACTGCACATGAATACCTCCGCACACAATATATGTTGCAGAGCCGGCTTTGCACACACGCCTCTAGGTTTTCCTTACGATGGATGGAGTAGCCCCGTGGGCAGCTGCCGGTGTCGCCCCCTCTCTTAAGTAGGCGAGGGCACGGTACTGCCGAGGCGTCGCGCGCGCCTTCCTTACTAGAGGCGCAGCCTGCACGTTGGACAGTTCCTAGCGCGCACCCCTTCTTGTCTGCGCCCGAGAGGTTTCAGCACTTCGGACAGCGCTCGGCGCCGGTAGAGGAGCCGAGCTCACCCCTCCGGAAGGCTCCCCGTCCCTACCACATAGGAGTCATCTCTCTGGGCATTCCCGGCGCGTCCTCCTTTCCTAACTCAGTGGACGGTGGAGCAGAGATTTAAGCGGATATTTGCAAGAGAAGACTGTCCTCATTGTTACCTCACAGACGAGCCTGTTCCTAGCTCTTTTGGAATTACCTGCTGTCGCTGCTGCTTCCTGTAAAGGATTCAGAATTTCATTGTTAACTTATTCAGCCAGAATCAAAGTATGGGAGAAAACGTGGAATGCAGAAAGAGAGCGATGCTTGGCGTCCTAGGGCTCAACGCCTTATTGTATCTTTTCAGTGAGTATTCGCTGCTCTTTACACATGTTTTTTCAAGTTAAAAAGTCAAGATGCATGTATATTGCAGATACTGCCGCTTGTGTGCATGATAATACCTCAATCTCAAAAACGCATTAAAGAGAAGTAATGTTTTAATATGTAATTAAACGTTTTCTTTATTCTGGTAATGAGACCGCTGCAGCCCTCCCCACCCAACTCCCTCTCAGAAAAGAACTAATTGTCTGGAGATAATGTAGCTGAACGTCGTGAGTACAACTTTCGATGTGTAACAGTCCTGCTGTTTCTGTTGTGCAGATGCGACTCCGATTTTGGCAGAACAAGAGGTCGAAAATCTCTCCGGGCTCTCTCGGGATCCCGAAAAGGACATATTTGTTGTTCGTGAAAATGGGACAACCTGTCTCCTGGCAGAGTTTGCAGCAAAGTTTATTGTGCCCTATGACGTGTCGGCCAGCAATTACGTTGATGTAAGCAATCATTTCAACTTCAGTTTCTAATTAATATACTTGTTGGCATTCCAATGTTAACTAATTTAGCTGTATGGCCAAGTTTCAGATCTAAAGGGATGCCTGTAACAAAGGCAGTCAAGGCATCGAATGCCGCAGAGCGCTGGCGCCGCGGATCCTCAGATCAGACTGCAGTCATTAGATGTGTGCAGCGCCGTATTCATGAGAAGAAATTGATGGCCAGAGATCCCTATTCTGACATTTAAACAACACAGTTTGCAATTTACCAACGATTTTGAAGAAAAAAAGTTGTAATTTAAGATACCATTGGAAAACAATCTTTAAAACCTGTCAAGTACCAGCTGCACGTAGATCTTTCTTTGCCTATGGGTGTGTGGGTAGGAATACAATGAGTGTACATTCATATGTGTGCTGGTGTGGTTGTGAGAGAGAGAGTTTACAGATCAATATTTTATACTCTTATGTACCATATTGCTATACATTACCCAGGTAAAGGCTCTTGTTTTAACATTGCATTTACCTTGGACTACATAAACTACACAAAGAGTCCTTTCAACTTCCAATATGTAAAATATCATTGCAATAAGGCGCATGTGTACCACTAGTTGTTCTATGCTGCATGCATAGGAGCAAATTCACTGCATGATATTTTGCCTGGTATACACCTACCCTGATTGGCTATATTTTATAAATAAATAAAAGCATATATATATATATATATATATATAGTGGTGGAATAAACCTGGTTGCAAGCATACTTGGATGGTTATTTCTTGATCCTGAGAGCGCACATATTTGTGACTGTCTCATGTGGATTTTATTGCCAGCGCGCTCCGCTGGCGTGTGCACCACCTTCCACGGGTGTCCGCTGTCTGGAAGGAGCAATGTTAGGTGATATATATATATATATATATATATATACACCAACACACTCTTGCTCTCCAGCATGCATGAACATTCAGACATCTCCATCTATTTATGACATTTATGAATAAATACGTATGTAGTAATATCTTATTGCAGAGATAATCACGTCTATCAGTTTTTTGTTCAAGTACCTTTGAGTGTGTTTGTGAGACGACAATGAAAATACATATTTTTCTATACATCTTGTTATTTGAAATACTAATGAACCTGCAGCTACACATTTTGCTATGCAGACAAAAGGTCACATTGAATGTTACTACAGTAGGGCAGGCTAACTGAGGCCATCCTTAAAAATATTTGGTCCCATACTCGGAATGTCTTTTTGATGAGATTCTCTCTCACTGCACGGGTTTAGCTTCTTGCGCTTGGTTAAATGCCTAGCTTTATAACTTTTACACATCAAATGACAGTGTGGGGTAAACCATCGATGCAAATCAGCTGGAAGCAATGTGCTCTTAACTGCCATTTTTGCAGGAAGGGCAGCGTAGCCCACAGGAGGTTCTGCATCTTGGTAGTAATAGTAGGCGCTTACAATTAGGGAAGTCTGCACAGTCTCTCATACTTGGTCATCGTCGATGATACATTGCACTAACATAGAACTGAAAATAAGGTCTGGAAGGAAATAAATTCACAAAGCAAGATAGTTTAAAGTGATCATCAACCTCTAATGTGTGTATGTGTGTTGTAAACAATTGGTGTGACATACAAAACTAACGAAAGGAAACTAAGTTTGGACAAGAAAGAAATACAAGAGTCGCATCATCATAATATGCGTAATGTATCATTTGATTGTAACCCATCGTTCTTCACCTCTGTGCAACTCAACCCAACACTTAAGCAGTTGGGTTTGTGAAACCTAGTTTGATGTTTCTTCGTTAAACGAGGCTGTGTTTTCTTATCTTGTGAGAAACATAGGTTTTTATGCTATAGGTTGAATTTTTCTGTCATGCTTGTGTGGGCTTCATTGATGAAGCTGGGCCTTATTCATCAAACGTTCATGCATTACAATGCAGCAAGCCGCCGTGCTGCGTGAAAGGGCAGGAATGTGACGTATTTACCATTATATAGCGCATTGCATGCCTTTCATAGCGCTGGTACACTTTTTGCTGCCTAGCCCCAAAGCAGGCATCCTTGCGTTTTGTTGCAAGGGTGCCTGCATTGCAGGCAGGATGGTTTTTGTGCAGGGAGGGCCTTTTTCCCCACAAAAACAATACTCAGAGGCATTTTCCTCTTTCTAAATGTGCTGCAGAATGCAGCAGACTTAGCGGAAACAACGAGGAGAAATAAAGATATTTCTCCTCGTTGTGCCTCTGGGGGGAGGCGTATAATTCTGATGCATTCCAAGGTCTACCAATGTTGGTAGATCTGGGATGTGTCAGAATCCATGGGTGAATGCGTGGGAATACTCATACTCCACCCATGGCACGCCTCCCTGCTGCATAGTTACGCATCCCAGCAATTTGTGCTGCCTTGCTTTACTCTAGATTTATCAAGCCATGCAAGGTGGCCTTAAGTGTCTTGATAAATCTCATTTAGGTTTTGCGTCGCCCTTACATCCCCTTGCGTAGCACAATGGCGATGCAAAACCTTGATAAATATGTCCCTTAGTGTGCATAAATCCGTCAAACTTTTTGAAATCAAAACAATGTACTGCATGTTCATATGGAAACTGGCCCTGCCGGAGAGCCATTCTGTTATATTTTCAGTGCATCATAGTCTAACTAGGTACAGAAGTTCAACTCGACGGCTGAAAGGTGGTCCTTTAGTAGAAAATGGTTCCTTTAAGAATTGTAGTGGTAATACTGAAATTTCCAATCAAAAACCCCCCAGTGGTACCATGACTGAAGACAAATACTAAATTTAACATTCTGTGCGAGACGAACCCAAAAGTTTTAGTTAAATTATAATATGCCAGTATTTCCTTGAGTACCAGCTTTAGTGCATGTCCAGTGTTGCTCCAATTACAAAGTGGGCAATTCCACTACTTTTTGCCTAAATAAATTCATATTTTGTCTAAGAAGCCATTGTCGCTGTTCACATGGTGTACGTCTCGTTTGCGGTAAGTACCTTACACCAGATAAAACAGTCCTCCCTTCCGCTTTGCCCTACAGAAAGCAACACAGATTAACCTAAAGTGTACTTGTGTGATTACACTGTGTTCATGTATTTATTATATTTGTATCTGGCTCTTTTATAATGTCCTAGTATTGGGCTTTCTTTTATAAATGTAAATAGTTTTTGTCAGTATCGCATATTGCAATGGTTTTAATTAACCATATACAGTAAAGATTTCCGACCTAAATAAAAGATATGTGTTGGCTGGACTTGTGAAAGGGCCCGTAAATACCACGCCACGCTTGGGGAAGGGGTTGCAAATCTGCAATGTGTCCTTAGCTATGCTGCTCACTCACCCGAAGCCCAGTGTTTCTAATGCAGTGTGCACACTATCCCGGCTCACAGACGCCGCTCCAGCCGCAGGAGTTCGCACTCCTCCCCCTGCTACTTACCTCTCTCCTGGGCTTCTGTTCACATTTTGAAGGCGCTTGTATGAGTCCCCATCGGCCATGGCTTTGCCGCCATTGTGGCCAGGCGCAGTATGGGCTCCTCCATACACGCCGCGGATTCTCCCCTCAGACCTACCGTCCGCTGAATTCCTACAAATACTTCCTACACAATTGCTGCTCACTTCCTCGCAGAGTTCTGTCAGCAACCTTGCAATGTTCACTATCCGGGGCCCAGTTCTATCCCTAGAGCCCCGGTGATGATGCGGGATTGCTTTGGGGATTGAGATGTCGACTTTAAATGCAGACCCTCTCTACATTGATTGTAATAGACAAAGGGGCCGTGCTATTCTTGTTTTTAGGTACGCACTTTGATCACCATTGTCACATTTGTGTATCACTTCTGAGAGCACCGAGCACGGTTTTCATCTACACACGCTGCACCGTAATTTTTGCTTATTGAATATTTTTTTTTATCTCTGAATAAATACATTGATTATTTGATTGCATTATATATGTTTAGGGGGCATTGTTATACGATATACAATTTGTGTAATCAGGCACAGTTTTGTGGACCTCTAACACAGCCTGATTAGTTAAGCTAGCCCCAAGGTAATTTGTGTTTTGAATGTGTATATGTGTGTGTGTGTGTGGGTGCTCAGTTATGTCTTGGAAATTGCCAAAATATCTTGCAATTTCTTGCATATTGGGATCATGACTCGGGGTCTATCTTTAGTGATTTCATCACATAAACAAGTGTTTCTGCTTCATTGACATTTTAGTCGCACGATGTTCTATACATTTGGCCAGATATATACACAGCATTGGTAATGGATTGTGCAATGTAGTTCTCATGTACCAACAGCACATGCGTACTGGCCAGACTCTATTACAGCATCGTGCATAAGAGCAATGTTATGCCAGTGAAAATCCCAAAGTGTAACGCCATCCATGTAGGTAAAGAAACGGTGGCGGTGTTGCAATAGTGCATAACATGAGCATTTCAAAACTATAACCTTGCAAAGTTAAGCTATATCACTTTCGCTACAAGTTCTTGATGAATATCAATTCTTGCTTTTTTTGAAAGTGGCAAACAACACGGGCTGTGTATGGCCCATCATCCTGCAGAAGTGTACAAGATGCAGCAGTAACACAAAACGTTACAACATCCACCGTTGTGCGGTGAGACAGTGAGAATCCAATTGGGTTTTGAATACCTAGGCCTTGAAGTGGTGACAGGTCCCGTGGGCCGTATATATAAATTCACATGATGCCCGTAGTCGATATGAAATAACCCACTGCCCTTCAGTACCCCTTTTCTTTTATAGATAACTTGGGACCACAGCACATTCCATACACCTTTTGTTAAAAAATCAAGATGTTTCAGAAAGTTGTTTTAAAAAAATGTAACTAAGAAAGCACAATACGAGTAGATTGATGAAAAGCACACAATGCCTCCATTTTATAGTGCTAATCATAAATCAGAGTTTTAGATGTAGAGTGTGCGGATAATAGTAAATAAAACAAGTGGTTCAACAACGATACATTTGTGAAAAGTGCACTTAAATGATTGAAATTCACCGAAATTTTAATGATAAGCATCGCACCTTTCCTGTATGTTCGATTCGTGTCTAAAAAAGAAAAACTAATTGAAAAAAACATACAATTAACCGGACGCGTAGGCTTCATGCAAGCAGTGTGTACTTGGGGCATTACTCCAAAAACACAAAAGGTGAAGGGAGGAATGCTTGCAAATGGTCTAAAGCACTGGCAGTTGCTCTGGGTGGCTTTCCAACCCTTCATTTTTGCTGATTGTGCCACTCTAGACAGAGGCTTGCTCGCCTAATGCAAACCAGTGGCATAACGAAACTTGAGGGGGCCCCCTGCAAAGTACAAGGAGGGCCCCCCTCCCGGCTCACTCAGGAGCTCTCAGGCCAGCATACTTTGATGATGGGGCCCCCTGGAGCTCGGGCCCCCCCCCCCAGACTGTGGGGGCCTTTGTTACGCCCCTGATGCAAACCCGCCTCCTCATGGAGTTTAGTCCAGTTCGAACTGCCGACGAGACCTCTTCCAGAATCTGTTCTGAACTGCCAAGCAAGACCCCCCCAGACAAGAACACAAGCATGCCTAGCCTGGACTGCCAGGCGAGACCTCTACCAGAATCTATTCTGAACTGCCAAGCAAGACCCCCCCAGACAAGAACACAAGCATGCCTAGCCTGGACTGCCAGGCGAGACCTCTACCAGAATCTATTCTGAACTGCCAAGCAAGACCCCCCCAGACAAGAACACAAGGGAGCCCAGACCAGTTTTGCCCTTGTTAGGCCTCCTCAAGTGAGGCATTTCATGGATCCTGTGGCAGAGCCAGAGAGGACCAACGTCTGAGCATATCATTGGCCATAAGTTCGACACTCGTCTGAGTTGGCTTGTGTTCTCTCCTGGAAGGGGCCTCGCATAGCAGTTCGGAATGGATTGTTCCCATGAGAAGCAGAGTCAGTACTAATTTGCATAATGCAGGTCTCTGTCTCGAGTGGCACAGTGGATGAAAAACGATGGGGTTGGAATGCTATCCTGAGCGATTGTCAGTGCATAAGACTATTTGCAAGAATTCCTCCTTCTTTGGTGTGTTTGATGCATTCAGTGTACTGGTATAGATTATATACCCCTGAGGAAATTGGAGCCTGGTAATAGGAGTTTGACCTGAAGTAAACATGAAGCCCATTGGATTTTTACTCGTGTAGTTGTCACATTGGAGTATATTTACAAAAAAGGGTGCAGCGCCCCAAGCAAATCTGCTGCGCCAAGCTGCGTCATTTAAAAAATGCAGAGATGCGCCAAATTAACAAGAATATGGTGCATCCCTGTGCTCACCCCTGCGTCAATGCTAAAAAAGCTGCCTGGCACCAATGCAGGCACCCTAGCGCCATGGGGCAAGGATGCCTGCATTGCAGGGATTATTGTTTATGTGCAGGAAAGCACACCTTACTGCACATAAACAATCATTAGTGGCAATTTGCTCCTTCATGTGTGCTGCACAATGCAGCATACATGAAAAGAGCAAAAACACGAGGAGAAATAAAAGTACACGAGGAGAAATAAAAGTATTTCTCCTCGTTGCACTACTCAAACGTCTCATTTTGAATGGTGTTAGTTTTTGGCGCTGCCTCAGATTTACACATCCTTGTAAATTTGAGGCAGTGTCAAAAAGCAACACCCATTGCACGCCCCTTTGACGCAGAAAATGGTGTCAAAGTGTATGATATTTACAATACGACGTGAAGCCACGGAAAGTGCCTTGACTTTGCATTGTATATATGGAGCAGGGCATTGCGCCACCGGGGCATCATAAAGAGCAACGCTCCAGGGGCACGATGCCATGTAAATATGACCCACAATGTCTTAATATTGCAGTTGGCTTACAGATGTTTTTAGATCCCATTCCATTTGGGTAGACTTTGACTTATTTTAACTGTAGATTGTTCAATTTATATCTGTCATTATGTTTGGGTTTTTCACTTGATCTATGGTAATACTAGAGATAACATGAGTTTCCTTGATCTTTTTTGTTGGAGTTTGTCATCTCTGTGGTTAAATATGTGCAAAAGAAAACCGAGTTGAGTCTACCAGGGGCACCTTCCCTGTTTGCACCCAGCGCACCGTAAAACAGGTGCAACGAGCACAAATAGGGAAAGTGCACCCTATTACATAGAATGCACTGCTCACAGGTCAGTTGCGAACTCATGCTGCCCTGGGGGCAGCGCATTCAAGTGAAATACGGAGTGGCTTTGAAGCAGATGCTCTGTGTTTCACTGTGCAGGTGGCAACCTGCCTGCACTTTTAAAGGGGATTAGAGATCCTCTTGCAGGAGGGTGCAGTGAGTGACTGCACCCACCTGCAAGGGGATGTCTAGGGTTCCATATGACCCAATTTCCTCCCTCCAGTGGACTGCTATCAGGGGGCACACTGTCAGTGCGCCCCTTGACAGCTTCTTTGCCTCTGTGCCTGTGTCTATAATACTGCGTGGGCGCAGAGACAAAGGGATTCCCTCTTTTTCATAGGGCCAAGCCCCCATGGAAATAAAGGAACGCCCTCTTGAGAAAGCACTGTCGCTGTATGTGCACCAGTAATTTCAGTATTGCAGAAGGGGCTGCACAAGCATCTGCGGCCCCTTCTGTAATACCAAAGTGCCCCGAGGGCATGCAAAGCGGGCTCAAACACCTGTTCGCCCCCAGGGCACTTCCATAATCCGGCCCCAGTTAGGCAATGGTTTGATCTATAGAGGAATGTGGGTATATATTCGAAAGAAGGTTCTGTCACTGTTTGATAAGACATGTCACCATTGTGAAATTTCCTGCAAATAAACTAAATTATATATGCTCTATGTGCTCTATTTTAGCTTTCTTGCCATCTGAGTGTTGATTAAAAATGTGAATTATTTATAAAAGCAACAGATCAAATCTTATATTTTAGCCCTTTGCTTCTTTTATTTAAAGCCTCGACGCAACATCACATAAAGCACAAAACACGTGCTGACTGGATGTATTTAGAGAGAGTTGTGTACATTTTACTTAATTGCTTTAAGTAATTCAATTCCGAGAATTTGGAATACAATAATCACTGGTTATGTCTTCTGAACCTTGCCAGATTCAGCTGTTTTGAACCCTTGGTCTCCGGTCTGCACAACAGCTTAGAGGAATTTGCGTATTGGAACTGCTGTTTGAGTTAGAGAGCTGGTTCGGGCAACCTCCAGTTTTCTAGGTTTAGTATTTAGCAAATGTGAAATGTTGGTGCAATTAGTATTATAAAATATTGGAGTAAGTATGGATAGGAATGAAGATATCAGAATTGGCTGTAGGTTGTATCCCATTCTGTTAGTGTGTAGCAAATTATTGGATCCTCGAGTGCTTCTTTGGGTCTGACATTTCTTTTCAAACAAATTAGAATGCCTGATTTTCCCAGTCATTGATCTCTCAACTTCTTCACATTGTTTGAGGTGTTCTCTAGAAGATGCTACCTGACCCTTATATGACACGTGTTTGATGGCAGCTGGTGGAGCGGAGTTACAGATATGGCCATCTGATTATAAATGGCAGATGGGAAGCGGGAAGCAGAATTTTGATGGCTCAAGGTAATCATCTCCTCCCACTGAGGTGTAAATAAAGGCCTTGAATCATTTTATTCATGCCTTTCTGAATTCACTCACATGAATTACAAAAAGTCAACCCTAAACCATTTTTTACTTTAGTTTCAGTTGCTTTTTAGGTTAGTCTTTAAGTTGGTTTTGGCTTTAGCTAATAGTTGCAACTAAGTTACATCATTATGCCAGGGATACCAGACAAAATCACTGGTGCTAGACCTGTCATCCTTAGAGTGGTCTTTTCCCAGACCTTTTGCCTCTCATTTCTGCTGATTCTTTTTGTTGGCCTTAGGACTATGAGCACTTTAACACTGCTAACCTATGCTAATGTGCATGTACTTCTCCTCTAAACATGTTGACATTGGTTTTTACCTGATTGGCATATTTGTTGTGCTGGTAAGTCCCTTGTAAAGTGGTATACCATATACCTGTCTGCATTTTATAGATAAACAAGAGAAAGTCTGAGTTATGTATAAGACCTCCGACCCTCGGTCTAGGTCCACTCTCTCCCCGCAGCTCCGCTGTGCCGTCTCTTGCCTCCAGACCCCGACCTCCTCCTTGGGAGGTTCGAGGCTGCTACCCGCTCCTGCTGCCCGCTCCAACTGGGACCAGACTGCCTGCAACCACCATAACCTTTCTCAGCCGTTTTTTTCTTCTTAATTTTTCCCTGTTGTGCCACTGTTATTGTGCCCATCTGTGTCTTGCTCTAATTCCGCCACTGTTTTTATTTTCTCGTGCCTGCCTGTTCCTTTCGCCTTTCACCTCTGCTGCCCCTGCAGTCCCTCCCCCCCCCGGAATTCCCCCGCTCCCGCCTCCCAGCCTCTCCTCCCTCCCACCTCCCCTACTTAATGGCAGCCGCGCAGCGGATGCGCGCAGCGGGCGTGCCGCCGGTGCGCCAAAGGCAAGCCCATCTGCGCCCGTCCGCGACCCGACCGCGGCCAGTGCCAGGAACCCTGGACCTCCCACTACCCATCGCTACGACACCACCACCCTCCTCGCACTCAACCCTGGAAGACTTAGAGAATGCCAACAGGCCTCGCCGAACACGACCCACGGCCAGTTCTCCTGCCTCCACTGCCGCCAGACCCTCACCGCCACCCCAGCCTCCAACACCGCCGACGCCAGCACCGGCGCCACCCTAAAATGCATCCTCCTCAACGTACGCTCTGTACACAAACACGCCATGGAAATCTGGAACCTACTCGACTCTCTCTCGCCCGATCTCGCCTTCTTCATAGAGACCTGGACCAATGCATCCTCCGCCCCCGACATCAGCACCGCCATCCCAGACGGATACAAGATCCAGAGGAAAGACCGCCCCAACCACCCAGGAGGGGGCCTCGCCATCGCCCACAAGAGCACCCTCCGCCTCACCACCTCCAGTGAAACCTTCCCCTCCGCTGAACACCTGCACTTCCAGATCCAGACCACCCCCAAAGCCAAACTCCGAGGAACCCTCATCTACAGACCCCCCGGCCCACGAACACCCTTTGCCACCACCATCACCGACTTCATCGCACGCCATCGCCTCAACAAACTACATTCTCATTGGAGACCTGAACTTCCACCTCGACAACCCCAGTGATCCCAACTCCACTATCCTTCGTGACAACCTCGTCAGCATCAGACTTAAACAACTCGTCAACACACCGACCCACAGAGCAGGACACACCCTCGACCCCATCTTCGCGGCAGGAAATAGCGTCCAATTCAGCCACACAACGCAGCCGTCATGGACCGAACACCACTGCGTACACTTCGCCATCAACAAACCCAAGGCACCCAAACCAGCCCCACGCCCACCTCGAAGGAACTGGAGCAAGGTTACCGACGAGCAACTTAACTCCACCCTCACCCGAGACAACCACACCTGGGCACCTGACGCAAACGACGCAGCCGGAGAACTCCACACCTGGATCTCCAACTGCGCAGATGAGCTCGCCCCGCTAAGCAACCCTGACAACGATGCCCCAGGAAAGCCGCCTGGTTCCCCACCGCTCTCCAAGAAGCCAGACGCACCTGCAGACGCCTGGAGAAGAACTGGAGAAATACCAAGACAACCGAAAACCACACCACCTACAAGGACGCCATGATGGACTACCACAACCAGATCAGAGCCACCAAGAGGAACTTCATCCACAACAAAATCCTGGCCAACTCCACCAACTCCAAGGAACTTTTCAGTGTCATTCAAGAATTCACCAACCCACGCAGCGAAGCCACAGACATCACCCCATCCCAAGACCTCTGCGACAAGCTTGGAACCTATTTCCACCTCAAGATCAAAAACCTCTATGACAACTTCATCGACCATCCACCAGGCGCCACAGACGGCCCCCCGCCCCCCAGAAACACCAGCCAGCCCACCATCTCCAACTGGACACCGATCACGGCCGAAGACACTGCCTCGACCATGAAAAGCATCCACTCGGGGGCCCCCAGGCCCCTGCCCCCCTCACATCTACCACAGAGCCGCGGCCGCCATCGCACCCAAACTACAATGCACCATCAACACCACCTTTAAAACAGGCACCTTCCCAGACAACTGGAAGCGCGCAGAAGTCAGACCCCTGCTCAAGAAGCCCACAGCTGACCCCACCGACCTCAAGAACTATCGGCCCATCTCGCTCCTTCCCTTCGCAGCCAAAGTTGCAGAGAAAACAGTCAACAGGAAATTGACATGATTCATTGAAGAGAACACCGTCCTCGACCCATCCCAATCCGGATTTCGAAGCAACCACAGCACAGAGACCACCCTACTCGCCACCACAGACGACATCCGCACCCTCCTGGACCAAGGCCACTCCGCAGCCCTCATCCTACTCGACCTATCAGCGGCCTTCGACACCGTCTCCCACCACACACTAGTCGCCAGACTACACGACGCAGGCATACAAGGAACAGCCCTGGAGTGGATCCGATCATTCCTCACCGGAATAAGCCAACGGATCAGACTCCCAACCTTCCTCTCCGACCCCACGAAAATCACCTGCGGAGTCCCACAGGGTTCATCACTGAGCCCCACCCTCTTCAACATCTACATGGCCCCCCTCGCAGCCATCTTCCGACAACACGGCCTCAACATCATATCCTATGCCGACGACACCCAGCTCATCCTCTCCCTCACCAAAGACCCCACCACTGCCAAACTCAACTTCCAGAAAGGAATGCAAGACGTCGCAGTCTGGATGACCAACAGCTGCCTGAAGCTCAACGCCGAGAAGACAGAAGTCCTCGTCCTCGGTACCACCCCTTCTGCATGGGACAGCACCTTGTGGCCGACCGCCCTCGGAAGCCCACCTACCCCCTCAGACCACGCCAAGAACCTCGGCATCGTACTCGACTCATCCCTCACCATGAACCGACAGGTCAACGCCGTCACCTCCAGCTGCTTTAACACCCTCCGCATCCTCCGCAAGACCTTCAAGTGGATCCCCCCTGAGTCAAGGAAGACAGTCACCCACGCACTCATCACCAGCAGACTGGACTATGGAAACACACTCTACGCCGGCATCAACAAGTCCCTACTCCACAAACTCCAGTCAATACAGAACACCGCCGCCAGCCTCGTCCTCGGCATCCCCCGACACGAACACACCAGCCAACACCTATGAAGTCTCCACTGGCTCCCCGTGGAGAAAAGAGTCACTTTCAAAATCCTCACTCACGCCTACAAATGCCTACACAACAACGGACCCAAATACCTCAACGACAGAATCAACTTCCACGTATCCAAAAGAAACCTCCGATCTTCCAACCTCGCACTGGCCGAAACCCCACGCATCCACAGAGCCAGAGCAGGCGGAAGATCCTTCTCTCACATTGCAGCCAAGACCTGGAACGAGTTACCGGCAGACATCAGACGCGCCCCCTCCCTGAACACCTTCAGGAAGACCCTCAAGACCTGGCTCTTCGGCTAAACAGATCTGCGGACCCCCCCCCCTCAGTGCCTTGAGACCCTCATGGGTGAGTAGCATGCTTACAATTCCCTGATTGATTGATTGATTGTGCCACCCACAGAAGTAGCCTTTCAAACCTGTCTCAGGCCTGCCACTGCAGGGCCTGTGTGTGCAGTTTACTGCGACTTTGACTTGGCATTTTAAACCGCTTGCCAAGTCTTAAACTCCCCTTTTATTACATATAAGTCATCCCTAACACAGGCCGTATGTAACCCTAAGGGCAGGGTGTTATGTAAGTTAAAGGTAAGGCTTTTACTTTTATGTTTTGAATGGCCTGGTAGTGGCAAACAGCCTATTTAATTTTTTTTACTACTGTGAGGCCTACTCCTCTCATAGGCTAGCATTGGGAATTCTTTAATACACTTTACAGCTGTAATTCCTGATCAGAGGGGAGTAGCTTTTTCATGTTTCACATCATTGGAATGGTAATGATAAATCTTGCTTACTGGTGAAGTTGGATTTAACATTACTGTTTTAGAAACACCCCTTTTAGAAAGTGGACATTTCTCTGAACTTATCGCTCTTTGTGCATTACAGCCTATCTCCAACACACGTCTGGGTTGGGTGGCAGAGGCACTTTTTGCATTCCCTCTAGACAGCCACAAACGCAAGAAGGTGAGGCTGATCTGCAATCTGATCACTCATCTGCATTCATCTGCATTCTGATGGGTCTTCTTGAGCATGGAGGAATGAAATTGAAATGAAATTCGTACTTGTAAAGCGCACTTATACCCCCAAAGAGGTGTCCTGGCGCTGTACGCATACCGCTGTGGAACCCTTCCTGGCTTTTCCCTGTGAAATGTCCACTCCTGGGCACCCCCAGGGTGAAGCCAGGCATCCCAGCGCTGTTGGGGCCGTTGTGGAGATTAAGCAAGCTATTGCCAAGAGTTGCAGAGTGGGACCCATGATTAGAATAGGCACCGAGGCGAGAATTATCAGGTCCGAGGAAATTGAGCCCAAGACCCGCCGAGGCGGGAATTGAACCCTGGTCCCGGGCCAGATCTCTGCATCAGGGTCTGCCGCTCTAACCATTGAGCCACACTTCTCCACTGGGAGGGGCTAACATGGGAGGGGCTAACACTTACACTTCAATAGAGAGTGTCCTGTCCACACACAAAGCTCTGATTTGTCCTCTGCAGATAGCCAGGCAGACAGAACTGGGTTGAAAGGGATCCTTGTACACTTCCTTCAGAGAGCTCCTTTGAAGTCACCCCCTACATCAAAGGAACTTTTGGGCACAAGTACTGGGTCCCTGATCCCCTAAAATTAGACACTTCTGGATCTTCAATCAATCAATAAATCAATCAATCAATCAATCAGGGAATTGTGAAGCGTGCTACTCACCCGTGAGGGTCTCAAGGCGCTGGGGGGGGGGGGTAGCAGCTCCGGTCAGTCAAAGAACCAGGTCTTTAGGGTCTCTCTGAAATGTGCTGAGTGGGGGCGCGTCTGATGTTGATCGAGAGCTCGTTCCAGGTCTTAGCCGCAATGTAGGAGAAGGCTCTTCCACCCGTTCTTGCTCTGTGGATTCGCAGGGCCTCGGCAAATCGGAGGTTTCTCTTGGGTACGTGGAAGGAGATTCTTTCATTGAGATATTGGGGTCCTGTATTGTGGAGGAATTTGTAGGCATGGGTGAGTATCTTGAAAGTCACTCTCTTCTCGACGGGGAGCCAGTGGAGGTCTTGCAGGTGTTGGGTGATGTGTTCGTGTCGACGGATGCCGAGGACAAGTCTGGCTGCGCTGTTCTGTATGGTCTGGAGTTTGTGGAGCAGAGATTTGATGATCCCGGCGTAGAGGGCATTTCCGTAGTCCAGTCTGCTGGTTATGAGTGCGTGGATGTCGGTCTTTCTTGATTTGGGGGGGATCCATTTGAAGGTCGTGCGAAGGATGCGGAGGGTGTTGAAGCAGGTGGAGACAACAGCGTTGATCTGTCAGGTCATGAAAAGGGAGGAGTCGAGTATGATGCAGAGGTCAGGGGCGTAGTCCGTGGGGGTGGGAGGGCTGCCGAGGGTGGTGGGTCACCAGGTGTTGTCCCATGCAGAGGACGAGGGTCCGAGGACTAGGACTTCTGTCTTCTCTGAGTTGAGCTTCAGGCAGCTGCTGCTCATCCAGGATGTGACGTCCTTCATTCCTTCCTGGAAGCTGAGTCTGATGGTGGTGGGGTCCTTGGTGAGGGAGAGGATGAGCTGGGTGTCGTCAGCGTAGGATACTATGCTGAGTCCATGCTGTCTGACGATGGTGGCGAGGGGGGCCATGTAGATGTTGAAGAGTGTAGGGCTGAGCGATGATCCTTGGGGTACTCTGCAGTTGATCTCTGTGGGTTCGGAGAGGAAGGGTGGAAGACTGATTCTTTGGGTTCTGCCGGTGAGGAAGGAGCGGAGCCAGTTGAGGGAGGTTACCTGTATGCCGGCGTCGTGGAGTCTGGCGGTGAATGTGCGGTGGGAGATGGTGTCGAAGGCTGAATCTCTGTCAAAAGGACTGCTGTGCTGCTTAAAGGACTCACCTGGACTGCTTTTCTGCAAGGAATGCTTTTCTGTTTGTTGCCCTGCTGCCTGCTGCCTGCTGCCTGCTGCTCCCTGACTCTGCTAAAAAGACTCTGCCTTCCCTCCAAGTGATCTCCAATGGCTTGCTGGCTTCCCTCGTGTTTTCTGAAGTCTCAGGGACGCAAAAGACTTCCTGCAAATCTGCTGGTGCTGCTGGACTCTGCCTTCTGTGAACCTACCTTTGCCTGAGGTGCCCTCTCCAAGTTCTGGGCCGCAGAAGTGCTTTCTGCAGCTGTTTTGCTGCAAAGTTGATGCATCATCACCTTTGCGCTGATCGGAACTAATGTATCGCCCTTTGACGCTGACGCAGAGGCTGTTCAATGACTTCAGTTGTAGAGCCCGCGCAGTCCGACGACAAAGCTCTGTGTGGCTCAACGATGACCCATTGCCTTCACCTCAAAGAAGCTGGACGATGACGCAGCGGCCTGACTGTGTGGAAAAGATCGATGCATCGTGTCCTCAGCGTTGAAGTTTGCTCCACCCAAGGTACTTTCTCAGCAGGCCCTGCGTGGGTCTTGTAGCCGGCCTGCCTTCCATCATGGTTGGCCTGAACTTTGTATTTGTACCAGTTCCTTGCGCCCTCAAATAACCTTTTGACTGCAGGTGACGTCTTAGCACTGTTTTTGCATCTAATCTTTAAAAATTATTATTGTGACTTCTACTGATTGGATTTTTGTCGTTTTGGTCTTGTTTTACTCAGATAAATATTTTCTATTTTGCTAAACCTGTGTTGAGTCTTTTTGTGGTGTAGTCATTGTGTTACTGTGTGTATTGCACAAATACTTTACACATTGCCTTGTTATATGAGCAGGACTTCTCATGCCAAGCTACCATAGGGTGAGCACAAGTTATCTTTTAGTGTGTATCTAGCTTACCCTGACTGGAGTGATGGTTCATGCCTGGCCTGGGTGTATTCCTCAGCCAACCAAAAATCCCATTTCTAATGCCAGGCTCCACTCAAAATGACTTTTTTCATACAAAGATAGGATCCTTGCTTCAGATACTCAGTTAAAACTCCATTTCTAGTTGAAGGTTACTTCTGTGTATTATTGTGACCTTGTAGTTGACTAAAACATGACCTTCCAGACTCTTTTGCTGATCCAACCTTGGAAACTGGAACTGAGTTATGAATTAAGGTCACGATGTATGTGTTGAAAAAGACGCCTTAGACTTTTACTAGTCCAAAATTTGGAACACACACAGCGATCCAGCTGTTCTCTGGGCATAGCAGTCAAACAGCAATGGTTAAAATCCTACCTGGCCCTCACAATCTACCTGTGGGCTGTCTAGTCAGACCAAGTAATGCCATTTTTAAATCAGTACCATTTGACTCTAAGGAGTTCACCTAATCTTCTGTGATATGATGGTTCTCCTGTTGCTGATTCCTGCAGAAGTAAAAAACGTAGGCTTAGTTGATGGCAGACCTATTGCTGCCATTTTACATCAGTACCATTTGTTTATAGGGAGTTTATCTAATAAATAATGGTTCACCTGTTCAGTCCTTCAGAAGCAAACCACCCAGGCTCAATTGCCTCCAGCAAAGAATATGAAATCTTATTAGAAGCATGAGGAGGGCTTCAGAGAGGATTTTAAATAAATGCTACCCTGAGATATTCTTCACATGTGGGCCTCTTCAGAACAGCTTTTAGGATTACAGGGGGCAGCACCCCTGCTCCACCATTGGGTACATTTCAACTGCTTCCCAAAGAGCGTGGTAACTGTGAAATCACAGGCAATTGTCCCTTAACCCAATTTCACCAGCACAGTGCAGCTCCAAACAGAAATGGCCCCTCAAATTGCAGCACCTCCAAATGAAAAGCTCTTCCCTTGAACAACCTAAAAAGAAATTATGTGAAAAATCAAAACCCAGACAAGGATAACTGAAAGCTACTTAAAGCAGCCTAGCACCCAAATTACGGAAAACATGTTCTAGTACAGAAACAATGTTAAAAAATATTCCCAGGTTTATACATACAGGACTGTAGCATATACAGTGAGCACCTCAGGTGCTAATTATAGTTACGATGTCTGCCACTTTTTTGTCTGGCTGGTGCCTTAAATAGTTGAAGAGCAGGAGCTGGACTAGCTCTGTTTTATAACCTTAGACAGTGGGGAATGCTTGCTTGTCAATTGAACTTTAAAGCTGTGTACAGCTGTTGGCCGGAAATGTAGCAGCATTTGTTCACATATCTAAAGTATACATTAGAACATAACCCCATAACATTCACATATCTGCAGCCTGACGATAATAATGTAAAGTAAACGCAGTCTTCCCTTAACTTAAAGACAAATATGACCATATGCTTATTTAAAAATGAACTCAAGACTGCAGCTACTATGAAGGTGTCTGGGAGCTACTGGTAGCTTGTTATTGAGTGGTTGGAGACATGTGATCTAAGGACTACTGACTCATCAGTGGCAACCAGATATTGGAAGTACACTCCAAGCATCAAGTGGTTGACCTCGTGTTGGAACTATAGTGATATAAAAGGCAGAAGGACGCTTGACTCCCAGAAGACTCATTTTACCATAGGTGTACAAGATGACCGTGTAGGAGCGCAGTCTGGAGAGAGCTGGTGCCTGTAGTCTAATACAATATGGACCTGAGGACTGCAGGAGTGTTTTTTTTCCAGAATGACGTGTCTAATGTTATATGACCAGCACTGCCCTCTTCACCGTGCTTGAGGAACCCCATCCTCAAACACATAGCTTTAGTTCCTCTCCAGCATTGTAGAGTGGAGACAGTAGTGAGTGCAAGCCCTAGCATACTTTAGTCCCCCAAAATCAGAGATCCTTTATGCACAAAGCATGTGGAACAACTTTCTAGTATTATATTGCTTTGCTTATCCATATCTACTTGACAGAACATGGTGCCATCAGGAGGTACCATTAGACAACATGTCTTAGAATACTGACATTCTGACTTTCCAGGATAGGTGATGCAAGTAATCATTATCTCGCAATGCCATGATCATCCCTCAGCTTTTTTGGGTTAGAACCATTGGTTTAGTAGGTGGATATTGTGCCACCCATGACGGAGCATGCTAATTTGGCAATAGATGTATGAGGCAAGCTAACATCCTTCTTCCCAGTTTTACAACTGGGAACATACCTACTATAATTGAGGTTGTTTTGTCACATCAGAGGTTGCTGTTTTGTGCGTAAGCTCTATATTCAGCTTGTGGCTTGATGTGTGTGGTGGACCACTCACCAAGTGTTTGAACCAAGATCCTGCATATTGTTAAGGAAAGTAATTGCTGCTTTTGAATCAGGTCTCTAGGTTCTCAGCTTGAAAGTTGTCCTTTGTCAGGTACTCCATCTCAGTTTTTCTTGATTTTGTATTATGAACATTTGATCAATCTCTGTAGCTGAGCTGAACCTCAATCCAGCTGCACGTTCTCTTTGCAGAAAAAGAAAAAACAAATTGGTAAAAAAAATGTCTTGAAAACACTTTTAATTCTGAGTACTTGAGAGAGTTTGATCATGATATAAAGGATCACAGGAAATATTTTTCCATCTTGTACCTGTAAACAAAGCTGATTCCTAAAAAGCCCATGATTCTGAAGGAGGATGCGAAAGCTTGTTTACAAAGTGTGTCATGGATTGAAAATCATCATTAGCTAACTTCCATCCAGAAAATGCCATAAGCTTCAAATTTGCAGCATATACATGTATCACTGTAACAAAATCAATTTAATTTTTCTTACGGCGCAGGCCTCAAGCAGTAGGGCAGTCCTCTGAAGAATAAGTCAAGCCTCAAGCATGACAGCAGTCCTCTTCGGAACAAGGCTAGCCTCAAGTAGCAGGGCAGTCCTCTACGGAAAAAGGCAGGCCTTAAGCAGCAGCTCAGTCCTCTGGGGAACAAGACAGTCCTTCTTTTGTAATGCCCACATGTCCAGGAGACTACTGATGAGTGGCTCAGGATGTCCAACATTTATGCCTGGTGCAAACCTTTGAATTGGGGGGAACGTCTAATCCACCCACACATCTGGTTCTGGGAAGTTCCTTCCTTCCCCTTTCTTCCCCTGCCCAGGCTCCAAAAGGTCTTGGGTGACAAAAGGTTGGTGTCATGTTCCTTTGAAATGTAAGCGGGTAAAGGAACTCCTAAGCGAATGTAGGAGTTTTTCACTACCAGGACATGTAAAACTTAAAAATACATGTCCTACTTTTTAAATACAATGCACCCTGCCCTATAGACTGTTTAGGTTCTACAATAGGGGTAGCTTACATGCATTAAAAAATGGATGTTTAGGACTGGCAGAAGGTGTATTTGGCTAGGTCGAATTGGCAGTTTAAAACTGCACACAGGCTGCAATGGCAGGCCTGAGACATGGGTTTAAAGGGCTACTTAAGTGAGTGGCACAAAAAGTGCTGCAGGCCCACCAGTAGCATTACATTTACAGGCCCTGGGTACATGTAGTGCCACTTTAGTATGGACTTATAAGTAAATTAAATGTACCAGTCGGGTGTAAGCCAATTTACCATGTTAAAAAAAGAGCACTTTAGCAATGTTTAGCAGTGGTAACATGCACAGACTCCTAATATCAACAAAAAACGAATTTCAGAAAACAGAAAGGGAAAAGGCAAAATGTTTGGGGGAAGACCTACACCATGGCTGTCAGTCAGGTCTAACAGGAATGTTTAAACAAAGTCTGCAAACCATCGGACAATGAGAAAAAAACCTACAGAACTTTTTATAAAACTTTAATCTCTGGCATACTGGGCCACAGTGTCAAGTCTCCTGGGAAAAAAGCAGCATTCCCAGCTACAATTTAGAGGTTTGGTCAGCTCAGAGTTATTAGCAATGAAATTCAGGGTGACACTGGTCCTGAAAAAAAGAGAATCCAGCCTGATGGAACCCTTTCATGCTACCTCTTCCAGCCTTTCCCTACTAAAATGTTGGACATCCAGAAATCTTCTAACCCCAACAGTAAACATTTTGAGCAGGACAAACCACCAACCTTTACCTCGCTATGGGCCATGACTGGTCAGCTGTGGACGGTGTCTGGCTCCTGCCATAGCCCATAAACATAGTTAAGCAAAACAGTGGTTTTGTCATTGTCAACTCTATAATGCACATATGGATCTGGCCCTATTAACTGTAGCGCATAAGCTAGGTAATTAATGAATGCTATGCTCAGTTGATTCCCATGACCTTAATCATCCATTACTGTACATGCACACTTTCATTCAACATCACCAACTTTTTAACTGTGTGATCATTTGGGACACTGTGCACCTTACCTGGATTATAATGCAAATGATCATAATCTTTTGCATTAAAAATAAGTATACTTGTAGAATGGACTCTAATCCTTATAATATCACATTGATTCTGTTGAGCAATTTATTTGCTTAAAATGCTTTATGCATGTCTTTAAAAAAGGAGACCATAGTGCACCACTGTTTTGCATGAATAATATTCCCCAGGTTCCTAGCTGCCCTTGTCCTTATCACTACATCCCATATGCGCCACACTGATATTTGTCTTCCTATAAATTCCAATTAATTTGTTTTTCAAACACCCCTCATCCCTGTTGACGTTTGACCGTACACAGGAGAAGACTTATCCCAATTGGAAGGATTTACAGACTTGGAAACGCCAGAGTCAACTAGGAAAATACCACTGACCACTCTAAACCATCTACACTAAGAATACCAGAATGCAAGAAGTGGCGTATAATTGACTGACCAAGGGACTTTATTGACGCAATTCATTGCTGGCATTTCGGACGGTTTACACTAGCACTGTGCTTACTATAATATCTTGCACTGAAGAAGCCCTCTCTAGGGCGAAACGCGTTGACTGTACCAAACTGTGAAAAGAATATAAGAAATATATAATCTGCAACGCACAATAACCAAACCTGTGGAAGAATTTTTATTGATCACTGACTTATTACTGTCCTAATTTGTATTGCTTCTCATCATTCTGTGCAAACTGTATCTTATCTGTGGCCATGTGGCAGCTGGTCATTTGAGGTGGGCAATACGTGTACCAGAATACACTAGTGACTAGACTGGGTAGTGCAGTGTTAAAAAACCTTGCTGCCATTCTGTGCCTTGAACCCCTGATCCCTTCATCCGATCTGCCTTTTTTGGGTTATTGGATCATTGGACGCTTACTTCTGAGAGAGAGGAGGAGCCATAGGACCTGGAGCAGTGTTGTGTTGCCCCCTGCTGGATGAAGGTGGACCCAGGGCTTGAACTGTGGAGCCCTGGCGTCTGGTACTTCAGAGCAGCAATCCCCAGGATTGGACATGAAGCATCTGGAGTGAAGATGTTGAGAAGATTCCCACTAAGTTTGCCTGCATCGAAGGATACTCAAGGAAGGGAAACTGAGTCAGTTGGAGCTGTGGGGCATTCTCTCCCAGGCATAATGATGAAAACACTCAGAGAGCTGCAGGGCACCATCCGACCGCTAGAGGTGGAGATGTCCTCAACTGAGGGGGCCTTTAGGAATTTAGGGGCAGGATAGATAAAGTTGAGAGAGACGTGGTCCCTTGACAACATATTAACATCTGCTGAAAGTCATTGTTGGCCTACGAAGAGAGGGACAAGAAAGAGCACGGGTTGGATAGTTGAGACTATGCCACAGTAGCATCCCTAGTCACCAGATTGAGCACCCGGTTGATGGGATGCCAATAGCTTCCAGTATGGACACTACTTGCAAAGGAACTTCATTTTATTGATACTGGGGTTTTGGTGGGTGCTTTCGAGGCAGGCGTGCATGTTTTGCAACTGATGCGACTTTCTACAAAGAGCGATGAAAACTTCAGTGGTGGGTCCAGTATCCTTCTAGTCGAGCAGGCCTCTTCTAAACAGCTGAGCTATGGGACTCTGCGAAGCTGGGATTATTGACACGGCAGCAGGGCTTCGACAAATGGGATCTGATTGGACTCTCGAGGGTGGGCGGCCTATGGGTGGAGGGAGAAGTGAAATCTTTGCGATCCTGCAAAAGGAATACCAGCTGACACAATCGTAGCCTTTTGTTATCTCCAGGTTAGCCATGCAGTGAGAGCAGTGCTACCGAAAGGAGAGGAACTTCCTGATTCCTCTCCGTTGGATGACAGACTGATAGACGAATGTTTGGAAAAGAAGGCAGTCTCCCTAGTATACCGTAAGATCATGAATAATTCCCCAGATCTTCTAACAGGCCTCCGAGATCACTGGGAAAGGAATGTGGAACATCTGGATGACAACGAATGGCAGGAGGCCATGGCCTCCCCCAGGGAAGTAGCCATTCATTCGCGCTTTAGGTTGGTACAGCTAAAGTTCCTGCAAAGAACATACTTTGCCTGCACTACATTAGGAAAATGGGAAGATCTGGTTCTCTGATATGCTTGAGGGGATGTGGGCTGGAAGGCACCTTCTTCCACATGATATGGGAGTGCCCGATGCTCCAGGAATACCGGGGGGCACTGCTGTCCTGTATGCATGAGGTTTATAACGTAGACACAACTAAGTCGCCAAAGTGGTGCCTTCTGAATATATGGGGTGAGACGACTCTCACAAGCAAAGAATGTCTCTGGGTGATGCTGGGGTTCATGGTGGCCAAAAGCAATATTGCCAAGTTATGGAGTGCCGCAGTGGCCCCTACATTGAGTGAATGGAGGAGGGATATGGATTGTTGCATGCTGGCAGAGAGGGCGGTATACGAGAGTTGGGGCTGTGGCAACAAATGGTCTAAAATCTGGGGGAAATGGAATGAATACCGGGGAATGATCTGCGCGCCAGTGCCCCAATGGGGGCAAAGGGAACTGTTTGATGACACCTGGTGGCTGTATAGAAACTCGGGGTGATGGGGCAAGAACAGAGAGATGTGTATCGGAAAACAGTAGACATTACCTCCCCACTGTCGGACTGTATAGCAATATGTTGTGTAGTGAATGCGAATGTCATCGTACTGCAATGTTTATTTTTTGTAATAAAAAGATTTATAAAGGTCAGAATTTGACCAGTCTGTTGAGGAGACAGACACTGCAGAATGTAAAGTACAAATAATCCCCTTGGACCTGGAAGGTTCCCTGTAGTACTCTTCAGTCCGAGAGCAGCGCGTGAATTTTTGGACTCACTGAAGAATGACTGTGGACTTGGAAAAGGCAGTGGTTTGAGCTGTAGTGTGCTTCTGAGGTGGGCTGCACAAGAGTGGCTCTGGATCTGAGCTGCATGTGAGGGCCCACCATAGGGTGGAGCGGGATTATTCCGAGCAGTTTCTGTTGCCTCTGAAGTCAACCATTGCTTCGTCGAATGCACGCTTTTATCAACCAACTAAGTGGCTGCTCGCGTGCATAAACAGTCCTGTGGTTGTTTATGTGCACAAGCCATAGAGACACCTGGCTCTCAGTAGCCAGCTTCGCGTTGGAGCACAAGTCCATCAGAGATGAGATCACTCCTATCACTGACGCAGTTTCAAAGTATACTGAAAACCTTTCGCTTTGCCTAATCTGTGTTCGCTTGATGTGGTGATTCTGTGACTGATTGACTGTCTCTACATCTGAACTGGTTCTTGCTCATTGCACAGGAATGAATAAATTCACAGAATAATTCGTATACGACTCTGCTGACTCAGTGAACTAATGCAACCACTTCAAGGACCTGCATTTGTTCTCATGGTCTAGATTCAAATGCTGCTGGGTTAACTCTGCCTTTCATCCTTTAGAGGTGGATAAAATGGCTACTATTGAGTGGGGTAACACTAAACAACTGTTACTTGGCACCAAAATGCCCTTTCTGGGTGAATGAGTGTTTTACAAATACAGATCCGTTGTTAAATACATGAAAAAAGAAATAACATTTATAAATTCATGAATCTCCAATGCTAGAATTTGCAACCTGTCCGAATCATTATAGAAAATGAATGTGTCGCAATAGTGAAAGTACCCCCTGCTTTACTTTTTGGAAAAGGGTGAATAATCAGTCGGAAACAGCTTGCCGATACCTGCTCATGTATCACTTCTCCTAGTGAGCTACATGTGAGATCTTGAACTTCTTCTCCTAGTGAGCTACATGTGAGATCTTGAACTCCTGCCTCATGATAGAAACACGTGTGTGATCACGTGACATAAGCAATTTGAAGTTCCCAACTTTGTAAATTTTAACTACTTTATTGAAGCCAGAGTGAAGGGAGAACGATTCATGGAGAGAATATCCAAACTACAAATCTTAAAATTAGCAGTAATATTGTTTATTTATGCTACGGAATAATGACGAATTCCTGGAGTTGCAAAAAGAACTGATGATGGACGGAATGTTGAATTAATCAAACATTCAACCCAGTCACAGATCTGGGTTAAATCCATCGTTTTTTTGCACGTCACGCCATTCCAGTTTAGACCCAGCCATGTGCAAATCAGTCTTGACCGTGTTTCCCATAGTAACAGTCCAGCCCGAACTGCCAGGCCGGGTCTTCCCTGGACCAGAAACAAGCATCCTGGGACCGGTTTCGGGGTAACACCCCTCATCAGCCAGGCTAGCGTGAATCTTGCGGCGTAGCGAGAATGGGACCCACGTCTGGGCATACCCTTCCCACTTAGGGTGACAATTGCAAAAAGATCAGATGATGGACGGAATACTGAATTAATCAAACATTCACACCCAGTCACAGATCTGGGTTAAATCCATCGTTTTTTTGCACGCCACACCATTCCCATTTAGACCCAGCCAAATGCAAATCAGTCTTGACCCTGTTCCCCATAGGAACAGTCCAGCCCCAACTGCCAGGTCAGGTCTTCCCTGGACCAGAAACAAGCATCCTGGGACCGGTTTTGGGGTAACACCGCTCATCAGCCAGGCTAGCTTGAATCCAGTGGCAAAGTGAGCAAGGGACCCACATCTGGGAATACCCTTCCCACCTGGGGTGGCCCACTGAGAATGTTGGGAAAGTGAACGAGAAGGGAAAAATATTCACCATCATTTGACTGATTAGGACATGTCTTTGTGTGGTTTTTTATTTTTGCCTTCATTTAAATAAAAATGTTGAAATCAATGAGTTTGAAATGTCATGGTGATATCAGTTCTCATCTTTTTCAAGTGCTTCCGGTGCGTCTTAAATTCAGGTGCGTCTTAAATTCAGGTTTGGAGATGTCATATTGTAATTAATGTATTTTATATGCATTAAGTTGAGTTTGCAAACGTCAGTGCTGACACATTTCCATTGTCACTAATGCATAGTAAATACATAATATATATTTAACACAATTAATTACTCGATTCCTGCAACACAAGTATAATCTGTGGTCAACCAACAATTGTGTCACACAGGGTGTACCAACTAAACGCAGGAAAGATACGCTTAGTCCCAACGGATGCAAGAACCACACCTGTGTGGACATAGTGTACATTTAAAAAACAAGACAATGCCCATATTTGGCACAATGATTGTCATGACATGATAGTGCATGGGCCATTAGAGTAATAATGTAAAGTGGCTCTCTAATGACAAAAGATGCTGAACCATCAACCCCTTACTTTAACGTAATGTGAAAAGAACTGGGACACCTTGTTAGAAAGGATTTCATTTTCAGAGACAACATTTGAATCTTTTCTCAGCTTCGCAGCACTCCAAGCATTGTTGGTGTAAACATGTATGTAGAAGGAGAGAGGGTGGTGAGAAGGCTCTGTGTAGCGTGCCTACTTTGGAGCTGGGGAACCACGATCGAGTCTCGGTGTCGGCTCAACATTCTGCGATTCTAGGCAAATCACTTAGGGGCAGATTTACAAGCCCCCTGCGCCACCAGTACGTCACTTTTTGTGACGTCCTGGAGGCGCATTCCACTTCTCCATATTTACAAGGAGAGGAAAAGCCACCCTGCGTGACTTTTCCTCTCCTTGTAAATATGGCCCCTTCACACGCAGCACTTTGCGTGGAAGGGGCGTTCCATGGGTGTTGCTGTGGGTGTTCCCACGCAACACCCATGGAAAGAGACACATTTCCAGATTTACGAGGAGTCCTAAATCTGGAAATGCGTGTCAATGCTACGCCTCCCAGGGGAGGCGTAGCGAGGCGCAACGAGGAGAAATGTTTTCATTTCTCCTAATTTTTCCTCTTTCAAAGCGTGCTGCATTCTACAGCACACATTGAAAGAGGAAAATGCCTGTAGTGATTGTTTTTGTGCAGGAAGGTGCCACTTCCTGCACAACAACAATCTCCCCATGACGCAGGCATCCTTGCACCATGGTGCAAGGGTGCCTGCGCCGGCGCATGGCTGCAGTTTGTGCGCCAGCGCAGGGGAGAGCACAGGAATGCGACATATTATTGTAAATATGTCACATTCCTGTGCTTCGGAAGTGCTGCAGCATGGCGCAGCCAAATTATTATTATTATTAGCGGATTTGAAGCGCATAGCTGCCCCAGCGACGGGGCGTCCCAGCGCTACCCAAAACACCAGTAAGTAGTGACAGCCCAGAAAGAGGCTTGCAATGCCTCTTTCTGGGCTGAAACACCAGTAAGTAGTGAAGCCCCAAAGGGCTTGCAATGCCGCGCTGCGGCACTTCCTTGTAGATCTGCCCCTTAATCTTCCAGTGCCTACAAAAAAAACAATGAATGTGTCCTTGCCTAATGTAGCTGGTGATCATGTAAAGCGCTCCAATACCTCTGTGTGGAGTTTGTGCTGTAAAAAAACTGCAAAAAAAAACATATTGATATAGCACGTATAAACACTAGAGAAGCATAAATTGTAGCATCACTTATTGTTCATCGGCTCGAGGATCACCACTTTCTTTCCTAGATCCCACTCCTTTATTATCTCCACGCACACATGCAGTGTCACCTCAGCTCACACTTTAAATACATTTTTCCAAAAGTAGGTGATCTTTTTAGGTCGGGCTTGCCTGACCTTATGTGAATAAAAGAACACAAAAATTAAGAAGCACTACTGAGAGATGAGCTTGGGCTCCGCCCCCATGTTGATCTTGCTACTGGATTGGATTGGGCAGACGTTATGTGCTTCAGCTGAAAAGCAGTGCCTGTAGTGCACAAATTGTGCTCATTACAGTACTTCTGAAGCCAATGACCAAGACTGTAGGCCTGATTGGTTCATTTGTAAAAGTTATGTCAGATGCCATGTTTAATATGGAAATGTATGACAAATGGCATGGCGTGTGAATTTTTGTATGTTACAGCCAATAGGCTATTACACTGTGGTAAAGCCTGTAGCAAGTATTTTCTAACATAGATTCTCACATATTACTATAGTAGACAAGAAATTAGGTTACCCCCTCTGGCAAAACCTGTTTTTTGGAATTTCGTTGGTATTTAGGCCTGAATTGGCAGTGCAACTTTTTGTGATGGCTTACATGATCACCAGAAACAAAGTTGTAAAAATTGGTGCTAGTAGATGGGATTTGGTTCCACCACCATGTTGATACCCTTCTCTTCGAAAATTTGATTAAAAAATAGTTGTTTTGTTTGACTTACAAAGTAGTTATATTGCTTATAGCTGATAGAGACATTGCTAACATGGGTCCGTATTACGGATGGTGCAACGGGGGCGCAACGGGCGTTTACACTCGCTTTGCGCGCCCCCGGGGCACTTTGGTATTATAGAAGGGGACGCTGACGCTTGTGCGTCCCCTTCTATAATACCGATAGCGCTGGCGCACTTAAAGCGCCAGCGCTTTCAACAGAGGATGTTCCCTCATTTGCATAGGGGCATGCCTTATGCAAATGAGGGAATTCCTCTGTGCCCGAGCCATATTACAGACGCGGGCGCAGAGTCAAAGAAGCCCTCAGGAGGCACCATTTAAAAGGTGGTGCACGGTCAGTGTGCCTCCTGACAGCAGCCCTCTGCAGGGGTTAAAGGGGGTCCCATGGACCCACCAGACATCCCCTTGCAGGCGGGTGCAGTCACTGACTGCACCCGCCTGCAAGGGGATCTCTAAACCCATTTGAAAGTGCAGGCGGGTGCCACCTGCACTGTGAAAACACGGAGCGGCTGCTCTGTGTTTTCACATGAATGCGCTGCCCTGGGGGCAGCGCGAGTTGACGTCTGCCCTGGGGGCAGCACATACACCATAATGGGGGGCATTATCACTGTTTGCACCCGGCGCACCTTTTGAAAGGTGCACCCGGCGCAAACAGTGATAATGTGTAATACGGCCCATGGTTTTCACATTGCGAAATCTCTGACAAGTACAATTGGACGGGGTTTTACATTGTGAACACCCTACCGAACACCATTCGCAGGGTCATTCCATTTTTTGAACAATGACAAAATTTAAATTTTGAAGTATTTGACAAATACAATCAGAATAGGTTTTACATTGTCAATTCGCTGACAAATTCAATTGGAAGGGGCTCAATACATCTATCTCTTTTTAGGTCCAGCCGGAGTAGATGCTTGGTGTCTTCAGAAAGAGTGCTCAAGTTCATATCAGTGAATGTTTTGGATCTGTCTAAACTATTTGATAGATCTCCCTGTGCAGAGATGACATTGAAATATTTATGTTCGAATTAAAGTCATAAGGCTTGCTTTATTGATTATTAAATGTGATGACTGAGCCAGCGACTTCTCATTTTACATAATGAATGACTTGACAAAGCCTGTAGGCTTAACCATTTTGATTGTGAAAAACCTAATTTTTTTAAATATGCCCATATAGAATTATTGCTGCTTTTTATGATTAAACCCTGCTTGTGCACAAAATATCACATGGTACTTCACAAATAAGAGAAGCAGACAGCATTTACAGGGTTAGTTGCCCCTGTGATATTTCTTTAGGGCACATGATTTGCACTCTGGTTAATCTACAAAGCTTCTAAAGGAGAGATCACAGTTTGTAATTCCACCTGAAGTCTTGTAAACATTTGTCGTTTGAATATAGTATTTAGTTGTGTGTGCAATAAATGAGATTGATTTATTGTGTTTTTGTGTGTGTTGCTCAGCTCAGTGTTTACAGCCTAAAGCACCTCCCTGCGGCAGTCTTTACTACTCTACCTCAATACCCCGAGAGTCATGTTTTACATTGCGATCTCTTTGACAAATGCACTATCAAAGGGTTTGCATTCTTGAATCTTCTGATCAATACAAGAAGAAAGGGTTTTATATTGAGAACTTTGAGAACTACAATATAAAGAATCAACTATTAAAGTGGTAGCAGTGTGATGAGAGTTGCATATTCAAAGAACATATGACTCAATTATTTTTACGAATAAGGAAATATTTTAAATGAACGATCAGCCTAGTCTGTCAATCAAGAGCATACAACAATGGATAGAAGAGCTTCGGTATCATAATATGGAATAGTTCCTCAAAGTCCATAAATACATTTCTTTTTTGTTGCTTTTATTTGTTATTAGTTTCCATAGGTCAGCACTAAACAGTTTTAATTATATATGAAAAACATCCATTGGAGAATATTAGTCATTTCAACCAACAGTTGGTCATATCAAGTAACATCCGAAACATTGTCTATCTTAATAAGAGACTTTCTCAAGGCTATGGAATATTATCATTATTATTATATACATTATATATCAATATGTTACACAAGCAGCACAATAACATAAACAAGGCAAGGGGTTTGTATGTATAGATGAAAAGCTAGGACATCAAGACTGAAAAAGGCAATAAGTGGGGTAGTTGGAGTATCCACTGTTAATGCTATTGAACAGTGTATCTTGTCATAATGACCCCAGTATCAGCACTGTAAAAATATCCATATAGCAGATTTTGTGCAATAATTCAAAAGAGAGGACAACCTAATCATTTTATTTTTCAGTGCCCGATTCCTGTTACACCTAAACTATTGGCTGAGATCCAAAGATGTCACTACATGGACCTCAGACATCTCTTATTTGCCCTGTAGCCTTTCCAATAATGCTACTTTTTTTGTTCACAATTTAATGTTAGTTCCAGTTCTTGTTACATTTGATTTGATATCTGCCTTGTATTAAAGTTATCAGCTTTTATTTAGCCTAATTACCCTATATGAATATTAGACCTGGCTCTTTTTGCAGGTTTATCCCCAAACGTTTTGCCAGTTGCCTCCTATTTTTCTGAACTGTTTTTGTTAGCTTTAGGACTCTGGGCACTTTACCACTGCTGATCAGTGCTAAAGTGCATATGCTCTCTGTGTGAATTGTGATTATGATTGGTTATCCATGATTGGCATATTTGATTTACTGGTAAGTGCTTAGTAAAGTGCACTGTGTGTGTGCCTAGGGCCTGTAAATCAAATACTACTAGTGGGTCTGCAGCACTGATTGTGCCACCCACACAAGTAGCCTTTCAAATGTGACTCAGACCTGCCCCTGCAGCATCTGCGCATGCGTTTTTTAACTGCCTGTCAACCAGGCAAGGGCACCCACTTGCCAGGCCCAAACCTTCCATTTTCTTACATGTAAGACACCCCTAAGGTAGGCCCAAGCTATCCCCATGGGCAGGGTGCAGTGTATGTGAAAGGTAGGACATGTACTGGTGTGTGTTACATGTCCTGATAGTGAAATACTGTGCATTTCGTTTTTCACTATTGAAAGGCTGTCTGCCCCATAGGTTAACATGGGGGCTGTCCTGTAACATCTTACAAGTGTAACTTTCCATTGGCACAAGAAAGAGAAATGGAGTTTAGGCTCTCTGAACTCAGAATTTAATAACGCCTTTTAGTAAAGGTGGTTCTTAAATGGTGTGTTTGAAAATGCCACTTTTAGAAAGTGGGCATTTTCTTGCTTTATCATTCTGTTTGCCTCTGCCTGTTTGTGTATTGACTGTCTGGTTTTGGAGTGACAAGAGTTGGGGATGTGCATTCACTCTAGACCACCAAAAGGGAGGTTGAGGTGTGTCCTGCCTTTCCTGGGGGAATCATAGCCAGGCTGAATAGATCTGTATGCATATAGAGTGGTGGGAGGAGTTGTCACTTGAACCTGAATGGACTGTGGCTGCCTTTCACAAAGCTGCCTCCACCTCCTGTAGCAAACATGGCCTGGGCAAGGTAGAACTGATTTATGTGTTCAGCAGAGACTTTTCTTTGTGCTGCCTTCAAAAAGAAAAATGGTATAAATATTGGGGCTCTGGCCTGGGGCCAGAGCCCCAATATCTAAGTCACTTCCCCAAAATTTAAATCACTTCTGGAAACAAGAGGACCCAGCCAAGAAGAACAGCTGAAGAGCTGTGTGGGGAGCTCTGTGTATCTGGCACAGGGAAAGTGCTCTGTCAGGTGCCAGAGAACGCATGTGCCCACGCTCCAGCCTACTACCTGTACCAATGTGGAGAAGCAAGTGTTCTTTCCCCGCAGCTGGGGCATCGCGGTGGACATGGTCTCCCTTCTGAAAAGGGGGACTGTGACATATGCTGCTGAAGGGAGAAGGGCTGTCCCGTGGCTCCACCTCCCTGTCTGGGACCCTGCTGCTGGCCCACGAGAACCCCTCAGTGCGGCCCTCCCCTCCCCTTGAGCGTGCTGGTGGAGTGATGCTGGGGAAGCCTACACTGGAGAACCCACACCGCTAGCACCTCTGAGCCAGTCACCTGGAAGCCACAGGAGAGACCGCCATGACACGCCTCCTTTACGAGTGGCCCGGTCCGTTTCAGTGAGGCGGTATCAGCGTCTCTGGGTTGCAAGCAGCCGTCTTGTACTGCTCAAGGTTGTGGGACCCAGCGAGGTCTCCCCACTGCGTTGGGCATTCTTGGGTGAAGCAGCAGCCCCGTGCAATCGAGGGCTGCTGCACTCTACACACGGGGGCACGATAACTTCAGTTTGGAGAATGGGGTGAGCCCAAGACTGGGCCTCCAGCTGGGAACTTGCCTTCTGGAAGGAAGTATGTGAGCAGGCATCCTTGCAACCTACGCATTGTGCCAGTTACCGGATACTATGTAATAGGAGCCCAGGAGTGCTGGGCCCTACTTTTTATGGTAATTCCTATGTCTGTGTTCTCTTCACTACCATCTGCATTTTATGCCTTGATGTTCTGATGTATGTCGTTTCACGCCTCGCAGTGACAGGGTAACAAGTATTACTGCAGGATCTGCATATATGTACAGTGGTGATGTTTTGATGACGTGTGTAACTCACTCACTCACTCACCCATACTTGTCCACAATAAGAATTGTCAGAGTCACTGAAATAGTTCAAAATATTTATTTTAACTATCGTACTCTACAATACAGTATACGAGCATCTATCAGCAGCAGAATGCATAAACTCAGCACAGTTAGCATTGTTACAATTCCATAGAATACAAAGGGAGTAGTCATTATATAAAGACTGTGGAAAAAGGGCACTCAGGCCTAACCACCCTCCCCTTGGTAAGAAGAAGTTTATTTTATATAAAGGAAGATCTCTGGGCTATGACAGCAGACCCCATACCTTAAAGCCTGGATGTAAGGTTTACATCATAGGAACAGCGGAGCTCTTCTCCATGGAACGGCTTTCTCCAAGTGTGTTAAAACAACATGCAACAACGTAATATCAAAGCACGAGTCTTCAGTACTGCAGCTGTGTGTAGCATGTTATGTCTAGGTGCTAGGGACTGACCAGAACAGAATAACAAGTGGCGTTGTTTATCGACCTTGCACATCGTGTTCAGACTAAACTCCAGGAAAGGCAGAGAACATGAAAAGCAACCCGTTCCCATGTGAAAGGCACAAACAAAGTCTTGCAAAAACAAAGTCGTGTAGTAGCGTGCGCAAAAGCAGCATCATGGCAGCGAAGCTCATGCCAACGTAGCAATGTCGATAATGTGCCTAAAAACCATATAACACCCTCCCCATGGTAAGGTCATAGGACATAGACAAAGGACCAAAACATAGTTCACCAGTCAAGCAGAGTTCAAAGCGTTTGGAAAAGCCAAAATTGGGGAAAAAATCGAAATTGCAAAAAAATATATATATATATGTTTTCAATATTGAATGAGAGCATCCTCGGGGACAACAAAGTGATTATCAAGATGTTATAATGACGGAGGTGTTCAATCCATCAAGGTGTATGAACCGAGGAATGCCATTCCCTCCAAAAGATCATTCCTATCGTTGGTACAAAAGAGGGACGCCATCCAATTAAGTAAGTCAAAGGAACAAATGTGCTCTTCGTAATCAGATGCCTCTAAAAGCAAAAGTGGGCAACTTGCATGATATTCGATGAAACTCCGATGTAGGACATTCTGCGTAGCCGCACAGACATCCCATTCAGCCAATACTCCAAGTGCTGCTGCACTTGCCATACGGCCATCCCCAGAACAAGCCTGGTCATGAGCCTCTAAGGGACCCATCAACTGGTTAAAATCCGGGACTTGACGGGACGTATTGGAGAGGCATATATCCATTGCCCAATAGAAGGGGCATCGTCGACAGTAAAATACTGGTTGCATGCAAGTGAAAGAGGCAAAGCGAAAAGTCAATCCATAACTGACGCCAAGCGTGGCTAAGGGCAAGCATCCAAAAACCTGTTGCATGCGATCACGGTACAGCTGCAACTGGCCTGGTCTGTGCAGTAACACAAGATGAGCAGCCATTGTGCAGCAGGAACAGGAGAAGCAGGATTCCAGCACCTAACGCCAAAATTAAGGGGAACCCTCCGAAGACGCTGGAAAAAATAGAATGAATAAAACCCGGTATTACTCCAAATATAGTCTGAAAAGAAGTCACAAGGCCAGATCCCACGCATTTAAAAAAATGTCCAAGGCCTGTGGTGTCAGACGCATTAAATATTTGGTGTATAAGCTCCCCAAATTGTTGTGGGAGGTTAGTGTTCAGAAGGGACTGTATCTCACTAGAAGTGCTAGCCACCTGTAACTGGAAGGTCTCGCGGGCCGAAGTGAGAGCCACCTCCTGTTGGAATAATAGCGCTTTGAGCCTGCTTAATTTGTTGAAATCTGTTTTCAAAGTTGGAATGGAAGGCCAAATTGAACTATCTAGACTCCCATGCGGGGGTGGAAAAAGCACATTGCTACAACAAGTTATGCGCTGGGAAACCGTTACTAAATACGGGACTCCTGCCCGTAAACCACAGCAGTCTTGGTTATTGAAAATAAGATAACTGCCATTTGAAAGCAAGGTGAAAGTGGGAATTATTGATGGTACTGGGGTCCCTTTTAAAAAACAAGCCAGATTGGGCGCCGACACATTACAAGCGTCGTGCAATTTAACGTGTTTACAAACAAGAGAATGTCCTACTGTGGAATCGCAGCCCTCCCCTGTAAGGAAAACTTCCTTACCCTCCCTCAGACATCTGTAAGTGAAAGGCAGGGACCACAATACGTGTAGAAATGCACTACCCAGTGGTTCGAAGCGGCCAATCGGAAAATGTGGCATGCATGATTTAAATTGAAATTGTGAAAAAGGGAGAGAGATAACCCCATGAATTAAACAAACAGCAGAGTCTGTTTCTGCTACTGAGAACGGCAAGGGCTCCAATTGTTCAATATGCAAAAGTGTATATCCAGCATCTTTCATGGACATAAATCTCTGTTTATCAGTTAGATTAAATGGCAAAAACAAAGCAGTGGAATTTAAGTAATCCCAGGGCACTTTCCCCATTTTAAGAGTTTGCAATGTCCAAGCAAATTGCATAACAGATCTTAACTGATTTTGACCATGATATAACACCGATACATCACTTTGAACAATATCAATAACAGATGAAACAATATTATCAAATGTATAAATGCGTGAGGAAAGTGTGTTTATGCTATTGTCTACTATGGCAAGGACTTTTCTAAATTGGCCTGATCAATTTGGCGCAGACGAAATGCTGCTTCCCTCTGTGAAAGTTTCCAAAATTCATTGTATGC
Source organism: Calotriton arnoldi (assembly GCA_963921515.1). Classification (NCBI taxonomy): domain Eukaryota; kingdom Metazoa; phylum Chordata; class Amphibia; order Caudata; family Salamandridae; genus Calotriton; species Calotriton arnoldi. The sequence continues at coordinate 195,344 of CAWUFW010013023.1, read as the reverse complement.
TTCATAGATAAACCTTTTAGACCTAGGATTCCTAGGGCCTAAAATGAAATCAGCCAAATTTATGTCATCCGACAATAGTGTAAGGTGTTGTTTCACAGATGCTAAGGTGGAATGTTCTAACCATTGTTGGCATAATTTACCCACCGAGTATGTGGTGACCGAATGTGTTAAGTGGTAACAGGGATCAGGTCTAGAGCGAATGAAACCAGGTGTAACATTATAAAAATGCAATTGGCATGCATTTGTATTCGTTTGCCACACCCGCCACCGGGAAAAATCAATCTCAGAGACATTGAAAGTCTTATTTCGAAGCAACGCTTGTAGTGTCGAAATGGTAAAATTTGTATGGGTGCGCCAATCGTCGTATTCTGCTAAGGACGGAATGGATGGAGTATTTACATTTTTGACAGTTGCCAGGCCAAAACAGGTGGTCTGGTACACCGTATCATTTAAAAATAACAGTTGAGCTGGGATCAGGCAGGCACGATACAAAGCCTCAGTTCCCTGAACCTGCCAAGGCTTTGTGCCCCAGATAGATTTTAAATCAACGGTCTCTTTCCAGTGATCATAACCCTGTGTAGCCAATTTAGTTAGAAACAAGTTGGCATTAATCAATTTAGTATGGGTTAACATAAATTTGGATTGGGAAGACGACTGAAGTTTAAAAAAATAGGACGCCGGATTAGATATGTCATAATCTGTAAAATATGTAAATTTATCTCTAAGAGTATTCGAACTCCCTTTTACAGGAGTAGGACAATGTTCCCATTGAGTGTAATTAAGAAAGGGACGTGGGGTGCTAGTTTTGTGCAAAAAATTATGCCCATAATGTTGATAGCAAAATAGATCCCCATAATTGGCAGAATTTAAATACAAATCTTCAACATCAAAAGCCGCATAATATTTTAAATCCGAAAACAATGCATGCACTGCTTGTACATCCCAATCGTCAGAATGTATGTCCCGTGTAATCACATCTCCTAATGAGACATAAAACACGTAAGGTACCCTGAGAACCTCAGTCGGACCGTGGATTTCGAAGGCTACATTGTCCTAAACGATGCCATCTGGAACTGGGAACGCTGAAATGTTCACTAGTGTCTGATCACGTTTCATGATATGGGACGATGTGTGAAGGGCCAGAATTCCATCGACCAAGTTCACAGCAGAGCGTTCTGGCAAGTAATAACCATTGATGAGCAAAAAGAACACTGTCACAAATCCTATTGACATGAAGAGGAAAATTAGTATAGGTACCAACCAAATGTAGGTCCATGGAGGGACCAGGTAAGTCTTTTTGAACCAAGAGAGGAAAATACTTAATTTAGTCGGTGGTTCTGGCAAGCTGGATGTCGAAGCGGACGAGCCGGAAGAGTGGCTTGCATGATCCCATTGTAGCCATTCGTAGGTCTATTAAGCAGAGGTGGAAGTACCGAGTCCGCCTGATGTTCTCGGGTACTGTTCGGCACCTCAACCACGGACTCATCAGGATGATAGATATACTCGACATCCATAGTGGAAGAGAGAGGTCGGACGGGTGAAATATCAATTACAGTGTCAGTGGATCCAATGAAATTACAGTGCACAAAACTGCAGGTGTGACACTATTCAGAATCGGCCACATGGTGTAACTTGACATTTTCCACTGAAATGTATCTGTTGTCTTTGCGACCAGGTAATGGTGGTAAAAGGACTGTACGAGTACCCTTCAGTCCAAGCACTGGAACCGGTGCACAATAAGAGGGACCAAATTCTTTTTTGTTCTCCAATTTTTCTCGTACCAGATCCCCAACTTTTGGAAGCCAACCGGCAACTGGAATCAGCAGTGCTGCATCAGTAAATGTTCAGTTGCAAAGCTATCACGTGTCTTTTGTAGATCCTGTAACACAGTAGAATGATTATCTATGTCAAAGGTAGCGGCAGCTGCCACAACGTCTAGACCATCAAGGTCTGGCACAAGCATTTTAATGCCAAAGAGCATTTCGTATGGGGTCCGCCCACCCAGAGATCTTCTTGGGAGATTATTAAGTGCATGTTGAACCCTATACAAGTGGGCCAGCCAGTTCCTGCAAGTACCTAAGACTCTAGCTGTCAAGGATTGCTTTAAGTCACGGTTCATTCGCTCCACAATTCAATTGCCCTCAGGCCTGTATGGAGACGAAAACTGCACCAGCACCCCCATTGACTTCATCGCATCCTTGCACGCCTTAGAGGCGAACGCTGGACCTTGGTCAGAATGGAAGGTGCCACAGGCAAACATCCCGATAAAGACACGCAAATCCCTGATGACATTTCGAGCGTCAGCACTGCGTTGTGGCCAAACCCAAAGGAATCTAGTGCACGAATTAACTGCAACAAATATGCATTTATATGCAGTATCAGAAGAGAGAGGACCGCAGTGATCAAGATATATACAGCCAAAAGGTTGATTAGAAATACACAGCTGTGTTTGTGGTGGGTGCGTGACCGTAGACGGCTTGATTTGTTGACAAATGTCACAAGAAAGTACATAATTACAGGTCTGTTTATATAAACCACGCCACCAATAACGTTGCTCCAAAATCAAGACTGTTGCGGACACCCCGGCATGTGCAGAAGCCATGCCCTCGTGCGCGGCTTTGATCAAAGCGGGTCTGTGGTCCAAGTTGGGAATCATCCGATCCCCAACTGAAGGAATCAAAGCATAAGGAACCTGATCGGGAGTTTTATGATAAGAGTATTTCGAAGGGAAACCCTGAGGATAAACAGTTCCCTCCCTTGTTGCAGCCACAGCTGCCAAAATCTCATTATCTTTTTTAGTCATGCATCTTGTAACTGTTGCTACGGAACACGTGGCTACTGCAGACTTGGCCGCTTCATCAGCCAAAGAATTACCAAGAGCATGTGCTCCCACACGCTGATGGCCAAGAGTATGAATAACATGTGTGAGGGGCAGATGTTGTTTAAGATCTGCCACTCGAGCCCAAAGCATTTTATGCTTGATTGCGCTGCCCTTAGAATCTCAATAGTCATTCCAAGACCAAAAGAATACGTTGTCATTAAAAGACTGGACACAGTAATAGGAATCGCACACAATAAGAGTATTCACATTTGGATCAGCAAACTCGAGAGCAAGAACGAGCGCACGCAGCTCCGCCAATTGCGCCGTACAGTCTCCAAGTGTCTGAGTGTGCACGATGGAAGACTTAAATGCTCCATTCACTACTGAGCCGGCAACAATCGCGCAAGCTGCCGAATAAGCGTGTTTAGAACCGACGGCCAGTTGAGCCGAGCCATCGGTATAGATGATACATTTGTATTCATCCAAAGGAAGCAGGGACAGAGGAGGAGGATGAACATGTTCATACTGTAAGAACTCCTGTGTCTGAAGAGAAGGATCAAAGATAAACGTGACATCAGCCGATGTCAACGATGCAGCCCATTGTATCCAGCCTGGATGTAAAGCCTTAGAGTTTGGTACACTTGCCTTAGTCACGGCTTCCAAGGCAGGAAGTGGCGTGACCATAAGAATGTGTTTGCCTTGCACCAGAGAGCGTTCCTTAAGGATCGCCATCTGTACTGCCATCAAGATTTTTTCAATATTAGAAAATCGCATTTCAGTCGACGTGTATAAATGTGATTTGTATGCAATAGGTACTGTGTCACCCTCATTGAATGTTAAATATGTGAAACCCACCGTCCCCGGAACAATACGTATCACCAGGTTTGTGGTGTTGTCACGCGTCATCAAGAAGTTAGTCGCAAGCAAGTCAGATTGCAAAGAATGTAGTATAGAGGTATGTTCCGGAAGCCAGCTGGCAGAAGAGAAGGTTGGTTGTATCAACGCATAAAGCAGTTTGATACGCTGGGCATAATCGGGAATGTAGGTCCTCCCGAAGTTCAAAAAACCCAGCAAAGACTGAAGTTTCTTCAGCGTATTAGGGGGTTGCAAATGTGCACATTTCTCCAGGAAATGGGGGGCTAGCCCCTTTCCTTCATTATTGAGCTCATAGCCCAAAAAGATCACCGCCAAATGGGCGATATGTGACTTTGCAAAATTAAATTTGTATCCATAGTCGGCAAAGGACAAAATAATATTGTTGACTCAGACTAGATGCGGCATAAGTTCATCGTCTGTCAGATAAATGTCATCAACGTACGAGAACGCATCTGGATCTATGTTGTGCAACAATGATACGACACATGCTGCAAATGCCCCGGGGCTATTCTTATACCCATAGGCAAACGCGTACATTTTTTCTGATTTCCGACGGTGGTTAATGCTGTCAAGTCACGACTCTCAGGGGCGAGATTATGACTGCAGAAACCATTGGAAATATCCAGGGTAGTTTTGTATTTTTTATGAACAAGGCTGTTCACCAGCGCTGAGCTGTGAGTGTTTTGCACTGCAAATGTGCGACAATGGCTATTCAAATTTCGGTAATCCAATACAATCCGATATGAACCATCAGGCTTTGATACGGTAAAGGGAGGAATATTCATTGGTGATATACATGGTTCAATCACACCCTGATACTCTAACTGAGTTAGAATGTCACAAACGTGAGCCTTCACTTCACGCCTGAGTGGATATTGCGGTTGCGGCTGTGGCATAGAACGTAAGGGTATTTCATGAGCCGGTGAATCAACATCCCAACCCACCTGATTACGATACGCTGCCGGGGCCAGGGCCGCAGCCCACCCTGCAGCCAAAGTCTGGGCATGCTCTTCAGGGACGTAACGAGAAAAACTCAGAAGTATCACGTCTTCCCCCCTAGGAGCTGCCAACACAAAGGGTGGAGGCCAATCTGCCTCCGCTAACAGAATGTCATATGAGAAGGTTAAATTCTCCCAGAACACCGCCTTGATTGGACGCGATATATCACCTTCAATTTGAAAAATAACGTCATAAAGTCTATCCGGGGGGGCCACCCGGGTGTCAGCTGTCTCTACTGTAATGAATGTATCAGTTGCTGTCGCCTCCAGACAGGGACGCAGAGCCTCCCGCACTATGGTAACCTCCGCAGCGCTGTCGAGCAGAGTCACTGCCCATGTCCAATCCAAGAGTCGCATTCTCACCATCTGAGGCATATCTCGCTGTTAAAGCGGCAACTTTTTTCTTCTGAAACAAGGGTCGAAAATGAGGTAGATCCTCTTCTTTTCCCTTGCCTTCAATCTGTCGAGGCTGATTACGTCCCTGAGGCGCAGGTTGACTTTTGCCACGATCTTGGCATTCCCCTCCACCAACTTGAGAGCCAGATGTGTCCTAGTGAAGAACGAGGAGAACGCTGATCAGGGACTTGAAATGTATCAGGAGCCTTAATTTTCGCACGGTCGCGCAAGTCATAAGTACGCTCAGAAGACTCAGGTGTCGGTGAACCAGCACGCGAACCTTGCTTCTGCTGTTGCTGCCCCTGTTTTTTATTCTTCCAGTTCTTTTTAGAAAAGAACGGACGCCCATCTTTATCAGTCTGGGCTTTTTGCTGCGTTTGCGATTGAGTTTGCATTTGAGTAAAAGGCTTAACTCCCAGACTATTGCGGCCTATGGTTTTGTATGCCTTTGCAATAATCTTTGGCAATTTGCGTGGTTTGTCTACATCAGGGACAGCCTCCAAGCGATTTGCCACTTGAAAGCTTACTGCATCGCCCTTGACATTTGCAAGGATCATATCAGCAACCACGTCGAACACCCCTACCAGTCTCATCCCCAACTCTACAGCCGCTTCAGCGCCATGTTCATCTTGAACACGCTTAATTACGGAAGGGAGTATGGTCATGGAAGGAGTGCCGAAACATTTAGAATATACCGCTGCAAACACCTTACCCCAGGTGTTACAATCAGCTAATTCGGGAAGTAAGTCTTTAGGCAAACTAATAGTCAATATCCTGCATTTCTCCACAGGAGATGTATTTGGAAAAACAGCCTCTAGTTGTCCAAATTTTTCAGCAAGCCAATGAGGTAACTCATCCTTATTCTGTGGACGCTTGCCCATCACTAAATTAACCATAAGAGGACTGATGGTTACACCACCATGTCCGACTGGTTGCGCAGCAACGCCAGGTGGTCCCACCTGGAAATTGCGCGTGACATACTGTATAACAGCCCTATGTACGCGTATCAAAGACGTATGTAATACGCGACGGTCTGCAACTGCAACAGTTAAATAACGTGGGTGTGGGGTATACCCAGCCAAAACGGGCCACGTGGCCCCATCTATCGATAAAGGGCCTAAGCGGACCGGCGATACTGGGTGTGGAAGGGCACCATTAAACCAAATTTGGTGTTGCCAAGCTGTAAGTGGAACCTCAAGAGCCCTATAAGGCTGATAAGCATGAGGAAGGGCCGTAGCGGTGTAATCGTGAAACAAACCATCCGTTCCATCCACCGCCGGAAAGGTGACCCAAGAGTAAAACACCTCAAAGTGGTAAGCAGGAATTGCTTCCGCTACAAAGATAAGCTCGGCACCCCCATCAGACACTCCATATGGAGCTAAATATGCCTTGAGTGCGGCGCGGCTATGAGCCGGAATATCAATTGCCATCACGACAAATAAAGAACAACAACCTAAAGTGCGGCAGCGCAATAACGGGTAAAAGAAAAAACCTTTTTAAGACTTCAAGCTTGAAAGAACCTATAAAACATCAATGTAGGAGGTTACACCGTCACAGCTGTCTCCGGAAACAGAAGTGAGGGGATTGTGGACAACCACAAGCACTACTCAAGCATCTCGCAGATAAGAACCAGACCAAACGTTGGCGGCGCCATGTTGCAGGGATTCTGCATATACACAGAACTATGCGCAGGAAAACAGGACCTCAGTGAATAGGGGTGTACCAACCTACCACATTAGTACCCAAAATCCCAAGCCGACTAGCCATAGTGTCTCATTCGTTCTCCTCCAAAGATCACAGAGCTACAAATGATTAGACAACCCAGAACACAACACTCCCGACTCTCTCAGGAATCGCGGGAGCAAGACGTACTCTTTCGCTCACTCACTCATACTTGTCCACAATAAGAATTGTCAGAGTCATTGAAATAGTTCAAAATATTTATTTTAACTATCGTGCTCTACAATACAGTATACGAGCCACTACCAGCAGCAGAATGCATAAACTCAGCACAGTTAGCATTGTTACAATTCCATAGAATACAAAGGGAGTAGTCATTACATAAAGACTGTGGAAAAAGGGCACTCAGGCCTAACCACCCTCCCCTTGGGAGAAGTTTATTTTATATAAAGGAAGATCTCTGGGCTATGACAGCAGACCCCATACCTTAAAGCCTGGATGTAAGGTTTACATCATAGGAACAGCGGAGCTCTTCTCCATGGAACGGCTTTCTCCAAGTGTGTTAAAACAACATGCAACAACGTAATATCAAAGCACGAGTCTTCAGTACTGCAGCTGTGTGTAGCATGTTATGTCTAGGTGCTAGGGACTGACCAGAACAGAATAACAAGGGGCGTTGTTTATCGACCTTGCACATCGTGTTCAGACTAAACTCCAGGAAAGGCAGAGAACGCGAAAAGCAACCTGTTCCCATGTGAAAGGCACAAACAAAGTCTTGCAAAAACAAAGTCATGTAGTAGCGTGCGCAAAAGCAGCATCATGGCAGCGAAGCTCATGCCAACATAGCAATGTCGATAATGTGCCTAAAAACCATATAACAGGTGACAGCCATGAGGGCGGAGTCCACCTCAGATGGTGGCATCAAAAATGTGACATCTAGTGCAAACAACAACTATGATTGCCCATAACAGTTAAAATGGATCATATTTTGAGTCACAATTTCTCAAAATTGGTCATTTTGCCATGTCTGCTCTATTTACTTGTAGGCCTTTATGGTTGAGTGTCTGGTGCAGTTTTTTCCATATATCAATATCTCCATAATCCCTACCTTCGAAATAATGCAGCTTATCATGCATTTCACTATTAAATTAATATTTTTCACTTTTCACTGATTTCATATACACTTTTTGTGTTGATCTTTATATGCAGAGCTTTCCTTTGTTATACGATGCTGTTCTTCTGGTTTAAATCACAGCAGTAATTCACTAAAATTGTTTCTGGTTTTTGTGTTTCATTATACTTTACATAAAGTTACATTTTTATTATGATATGTAGAGAAGACAGAACCTGATAAGGGGCATCACCCCCAAAAAACGTATGCCTCTCAACTGGGGCACGATCACGCTGGAAAGTGTTACAAACGGATTTGCATCAGGGAAAGCCCATGGTCTGAAGAAACCCAGAAACCATTCTTCTTAACAGATATCCTCAGAAGTCCTGTAGGGGTGGGCTTGGAAGAGGTATTTAGACACATTACTAGCAGCTAGACGTTTTCCAAACGTAGGGGCCGATTCACAGAACTAATCTGAGATAAAATCCTAAACTTACTACTTTCGGTATTCACAGAAGGCATTTAGTAGTAGTAAAGTTAGGACTCCTAACTTTACTACTACTAAATGCCGTTTGTGAATACCGAAAGTCGTAAAGTTAGGATTTTGTCTCAGTTTAGTAGTAGTAAAGTTAGGAGTCCTAACTTTACTACTGCTAAATGCCTTCTGTGAATACCAAAAGTAGTAAGTTTAGGATTTTATCTCAGATTAGTTCTGTGAATCGGCCCCATAGAATTCATATATGCAAACATAATAGGACGACGAGGACTTAAGGGAATGGCAAGACATTTTCAAGAAATCATATCTATACTTTAGGCCATAACAAGAGAGAGGTTGGGAGCAAACTACTAGGAAATCACCTGACCTGTCTTACATCCAGTGGTACTGGGGGCTAGGAGGGATGAAGGCGCAAATAGAATAGCCATCTTGTAATGGAGCACTAATAAGAAAAGGTGGTAAGACCAGATTTAGGAAAGAAATAAGATAAAAGAGAGAAAAATATTTACAAGAATTAAAAAAAATAACCTGTAGCAAAATAATCAGGTACTGGACCTGTTAAAATAGCGAAACATTGAGAGATTTACAGGAGAGGAGTAAATTTGATACACATATTTCCATAGACAGAAGAAAATATTTTAAAGCTAATGAAGGATGTAAAATAGGTGAGCGAAGACGATCGGAAGAAGGAGATGAAACGTACAACACCCTATGAGATCTCTACTGGCACAATGGAAATTCACGTCCTCATGGCATGAGTTGGGTTCTACATAATTAATTATACAGACAGTGATCAAAAATTGCCAGCGATATTCTAAAACTCCATAATGAAAAACTACCTGTGACTCAGACTTGAATAATGCCAAAAGAATATGCATAAAAACTCTTCTATTCTTCATTGCGAATCAATGAGTATAGGAGGAAGCTGAAAAAATATGTCATGGGCGAGCAAAACCTGTGATTGTACAAAATAGATGCAACATGAAAAACCTTTGACCATATAACAAAATTAGAGTAAATAATTACAACAGCAGTTTAGGTATGGTTTGGGCAAGTAGATTCAAGATTTGTATTGATTCCGCTTTCAATAAAGCCATATAATAATTCAACATAAAATGTATGCATTGCAAAATACCTAGATGCATGTGCTGAATTAAAACCATACATACCCCATGTAATACATTTTAAAAGAGTCCCATTTTCATATTCCCTTATTACTACCATGCCTCCATCTGCACATCTTTGGATACGAATTACAGCTTACATAGGTTGTACACCTCAATGGGTTTACAGAGATGGCCCAAGAGATAAGTATATCTATCATCCTCCACTTCAGCACATATAACGTGTGGGATTGCTAGATAGGTGGCACGCAATAACAAATAGTAGCGTAGATAAACTAGATGAAAGGTGCATCTCCAGTGCAGAGAGGAACTAGGATAAAAGTAGCATATCTAATAATATTAGGACAATAAAACTATTGTACAATGATTCATGAAGATAAAAGGAAACGGCCAGGAAATGGTACTATTACCGTGCAACGAGCAGGTAAAGTGCTATGTATGGTAGTCATCTGAGATGGCTGGTGATTTAAAATTATTAGGTAGCCTCAAAAGCTTTATCTGTACAAAAACAGCTAAAGTGCATCCGTGCAGGGCAAAGCCTTAGATAGGATATATTAATGCCAGAGATGGACCTATGCAGCCATAGACTGCCTTACAAGACCGCTATAGATGCTACTCTACTGCTCACATATGAGGTGGCACCTATATACACTCAGATCGAATGAAAAGTGCAAGTGCAATATGGGCCAATAACAGCTAATTGTTCCAAGCAAGCACAAAAGATAAGCTCTTATTGTGCACAAGTAAAAAATAATACAAACGGGTGGGCAATGGTATTATAACAGTGCAGAGAGCAGGCAGAGTGCTATTTGTAGTTATCATTTGAGGCAGCTGATTTAAAAGTATTTGTCTGTCTCAAAGGTTCTACCTTTGCAAAAGCAGCTAAAGAGAATTCGTATGAGGCAAAACCTAGAATGAGATATAACAATGCCAGGAGTGGCCCTAAACAGCCATACACAGTCTTGCAAGACCGCTATAAATGCTGCACAACCACTTATATGTATGATGAAACCTATGTAGAATCACATAATCACCCTAAGCCTCAATCAGAATAAAAAATGCTAGGACAGTTTGAACCATTATCAGCCAGTTGTCCCAGGCAGGAATTACAATAAACTCGCTAAATTCCCTTTCTTGCTGTGATTGCTGCCGTCATAGCCCTGCGTTCTGACCGGTCATATTTCCTTCCAAGCAGCAAATATGTAGGATACCACATCCTGATAGATTTCCGGCTAGTCTGATCTATAGCAGAGTGTTAGGGCATCCTTGCAGCTCCTCGTATAATATTTTAGAAAAGGGCTGGAGAGAGAACCTTCAAGGGGCTAGTGTTGTCACACAGAGTAGCATAAAGTGCCTTAGAGATTCTTGGCCGCCCAAAGCACAGTCACACACACCAGCTCTCGGCCGTAATCCTTGGACCAGGATTTGGTATAGGACTGAACTTGTAGTGTTCCTAGCCTAAATATGAAGTATAGAGCCCTTTTTTTCAGGTGGCGATATCAGGCCAAGGAAAGGCTCCCACCGGTGTTCGGCCTTCATGACCAGGTATTTCGTCAATAGGGCACTTTTCATAACCTCGTGCTTTTGCCACATGAAAGCCCAGTGTTTCCTTTTCAACGTTAATAAAGTGGCTTTGTTCATATTTTCTGGGTTGTGCCAGAAATCTAAACAATCTATTGTCTTTAGTGTGTGCTCTTTGTGGCCAAACCAGGGCAGACTTCTACAATTCTGGCATCTCAGAATGTCCTTCAAGCTCTTTTGAAACTCTGCGCAGGCTGGAGTAGTCCAAGCTCGTATCCAGTAGCCTCCTGGGCGGTAGGTATAAAAATAAACTACAGAAGTCATTCCCAGTTCAGCTCTGAGGATTACCGTTGGAGTTCCTGGGCCAAGCTATTGCAATCGCCACAGGAAAGAGTTTTCCACTTTTTGTAAAGCCTGCGCATTTACATGTCCCCAAATTTCATAACCATAAGAGCTTGCAGCCACCACTTTAGTTTTGTACGCAATCAGTGCAGCTCCAATAGGTAATTCTTGCCCTTGCTTGCAAATCTCCGAACCGCTCTAGCCTGTTGGGACAGAACCAATTTGGACTTGGTTACTTGGGAACCCCAGGGAAGCTTGTTATTGATCTGAATACCCAAGTAGTTGAAGGTTTTAACCTGCTCTACTGGTTTTCAATAGATCCTAAAGGTTGATTTTAGCTTGGCCTTGGATTTCATTATCATGAACTTTTAATTTTTGTATGTTGATTTACAGAAAAGTTCAAATCCTTCCAGTAGCGGGTGCCTTGATAGTTCTGTGCGTGCTAGGATTACTGCGTCATCTGCAAACATGAGGATTGGAATATGCTCATTCCCCAGCTTGGGTACATCCAGGGCAAGATCACTAAGAAACTTCCCTATGTTGTTAATATTCAGCTGATACAGTTTATGGATATATTCAAGACTCTTGTAAAATCCAAAATGGACACTTAGGATTCAAAGTGCCAGCATGAGGTGATGAGGGGAGGCAAGAGCAAAAGGTTTCATTTCCCCATTCTATTTAGATGAGGGTTTTGGTCACTGCAGGCTTAATAGCACACTCTTCTGTGTAGATGTGCCACATGTCTTGGCCAATGGCGGGTTGCTAGTAGAATCTCAATCCCCGATCCTGCCTTGCCGAGATTACGTCTAGAATTAGGTGTTAAGAGTAAGAGGTTTTAATTCCCTACCCAGCTAAGAAGAAGCTTTGGCCACTGCAGGTTCAACAGTACACCTTTTAGCATAGATGTGCCACACTCTTAGGCCTATGGTGGGCTGCTAGGGGCATGGCAATCCCCTACCCCCCTGCCGCATACTAAGGCCTCAGTTGGCTGCTAGGGGCATGCTAACCCCCTTCCCCGCCTTGTTAAGGTTATTGTACAAATGCACCTGACACTTTATGTATTGTGGTCACCTTGCTTCAAATAGGCCAAGCATGGTTGTTTAAGGTGGGTGTGCCATGATCGACAATATCCCACAGCCTAGATAATTGCTTGGTTGCTCAGTGGTACAAATAGGATCCCTCTCAGGATGAAGTTGACAGTTAATGGAGTTAGTGGGGTTTGGGGTGGCTTCATGCTGTCTGCCTAATTGCAGTTGTGAGTCCCCCACTATGGTTTGATTTGTTGCCACATGAAACCTTAGTTTCTTAAGATCATCTTTTGGTGGGAGAGGGTAGGAGGGGCCACGTGTTCAGTTCAAAATTGGATAGTAATCTGGATGCTCTTTGAAGTTCGGGCTTTGGTGTCTTTTAGGGTCCACCTCAAATATGGGAGAGTATGGTGCAACAGGCGGCTTCTCAACTATTACGCCCCAGGTTGCCAGATCTTTGGCTGCTTAATTATATGGTCTGCTGCAGCATAATTACTCTAGAGCGTTAACTTCTGCTCCCTCCTCTGCGAGTGCCTCGCGGGAGAAAACGTATGCTAGACAGATCATTAGAAGCTATTTGGAATGGTCCTGGTAGTGAGCTGGCCAGTTTGAGAATATTTCCCCTGTTTAACATATTATGATTTCCCCGTGACTGGTACATCAGGGTAAAAATTAGAGCCATACTGACTCTGGGATCTTCGCTCGTTTGGGTGGGGTGCAATGTTTGAAGCCCAAATATTTGGCGGACCAGGCCCTGGCTCTCAGCGTGGAGCACAGCATTTGCTAACGTGGCATCCTGAACGCAATTTGATATATTAGGGACTTCAAAAAGTGGTCTTAAGAGGTTTTTTGCATTCATGGAGCTAGTAGGGACAATGTAATGGAGGTAATCATTATCATCCTCTCCCACCGTTTTTGACTTTGATTGGTTTCAGTATTGTGGATGACCTGCTTTGGAGTTCGCTGAATTGAAATTAGGTAAGGCCACAGGGACAGGAATATTGTTTTCCGACACTAATGTGACTCCCTCCCCACCTTTCATCCAGTGATGGTTGGTTGGTTGCATGTTGCCCTTTACTGCAACTCTATCCATGACCCCCTTCTTGCAACTCCTACTGCCATCTTTGAAAAGGGCAGATCTGGCCCTGCCCCAGGATCATGCTGCTGCAATATATCTCTCAGGACTTCCCTGGGACCCCATGTTGGGTTGCCTTATTAATCTGGCAGTATCAATCCTGGGGAAAGGAATCCAGGCTTGCTTTTGGTGAGGCCAGACCTTGTGGACCCTTGATGCATGTAGTTTTATCATTGGTACAGTCGGTATGTGATGCTCTCTCACCTTCGTTGGTTTTGGAGCTGGTCGCCCGGATGGCTCTCTGGCCATTGGGGACTCTATTGACGTGCTTGGGTATCTTACACTGTTTGTCACATGACAAGCTGAAGTAGATGGAGTGTGGATGCCGTAGTGATGTATTAGTAAGCTGCAAGAACTGCGGGCTGTTTGATAGAGTTCCCATTTCGTCGACCGCTTTCTCCTCCAAAGCATCAGTAGATGGAATCAGTATAGGATGCCGTACATTTGAAGGTGATTCAGGGGATCCATTGGCCTCGATGATCTCTCCACGTGCCTTTTCCCAGTTTTTTTTCCATTTGGTGAATATTTGGCTTGGTCTTGTTGGGAGCAAGAATTTCTTGATCCGCCCGTCTTTGGATTTAAGTACCCTGGGAGCAGTACTTCTGTCAGGTCCCAACATATTCTTGCCATAGTTCTGCTTACATCCATCATTACCGGTGTCGTTCTGTGGGAAAGACGTGTTCACTGGCTCATTTATGGCACCTCCCTCGCCTTCCTTGAAAGCTGGATCTAACAGTCCTCGATGATTGAGGCTAAGGTGTGTGGAACCTCAAGCAACATTTTCAAAATGGAGGAACAGAGGTGCACCTCCACTGGTGTAACTGGCTGGGTGAGCTTGCTCTTCACAGCTTCCTAATTACCAGCCATTCTTTGGTCAATCCTGGTTACCGCGTTCACAACACTTAGGGTTTCTCTTAGTACCTGAGTTTGCCCGTCGATTTTTAAAGACTGTGAAATCAGTGCAGTAGCTATTGAGCCTAGTGTTCTGCACATAGCTTTCAAAAGACTTAGAATAGGTTGGGCAGGTGGTGTCTCGTATTTCTTTGGTCTCCCTTCACTGGTACTATCAGGGTCCACAAGGAGGTAATCCCCTACATGGCTATTTGTCTGTTGACTTCCTTTTAGCTCTGCATCTGCGTCATCATTACAACTCATATTGATCAGATCCTCGTCGCTTATAGGAAAATAATTCAATGAGGATCTGGAATCCAATGTGTTCCTAGAATTATGCTTGCACCCTCATACTCCTCATGGGCCAGGCTACAAGAGACCTGGACTAATTCATCATCATTAGTTGACCAGTTCAATGGGCTGCCAGAGACATAAATTAAATCTTTGAGGGAGCAAAGGAAAATCATTGGGGTCTGCTGCACTTCTGCCTTCACCAAGTGGCTGTTAGAATTTGGGGATTTGTAACTATTACACCCTGCGTGTCAGCAGGCATGTGCCTTCCAATGCATCTTGTTGCATCTGGCGCCACATCACCTACTTGAGGGAGCTTAGGAGCTACTGTTATTAGATCCTCCTCTGTGCCATTGGAAACCAGTAGTTTAGGCTGCATACATACAGGAGACAAGCCAGACAGACCAGAAAAATGAGCAGGCTGCTGTTGCTCAGGTGGAGACGTAAAGGTAAAAGGAAAAGTGTCAGCCTGGGGTTTCTCTGTCGGGCACCAAAGGTAATTTGTGATAGTGTTAGCCACTGGTTGCTTATGCTTGATGTTTTTGGGTAATGCTAGACCCTCACAGCAGTTTCTTTTCACCTCCGTTACACGTGGCTCTACCTGGCGTAATGCATGCTGTAGTACTGGCACATAATTAATCTGTTGCGGCTTTGCCTGAATAGACTATATTAAAGCTTGTTGGGGGGACCCCTCCCCCCGAGTGGATCATCCATTAATGTTTCTGCATCATATTTGCTTCCCACATTCATCTTTGATTTGGCAGCTTTTGTCTCATGCATAATATAGTCACTTGCTGTGCTCTTCTGCGGGGTGAATTGCAGGGAGTCTCTTTTGTGAGCGCCGCCTCACTTTCCCTGCACTGCAAAATGATTCTAGGTAAGGGGCACATGCTAGGAAGCCCCACACGAGACTTTTGAAGAGATTACAGCTCAAAATTTGGTGAGATGAACACTCTTTGGGTAGCTGCTGGTGGCCTTAGCAAGGCCTTTATAAGCGACTGATGTGAGAAGTGGGATGGAATGCTGTAGGGCTGGGGCTGGCTCAGATGTTACTGCTAGCACACACAAAAAGAGGCATAGAAGCCAACACCAGCACCAGATAGCACAAAAATAAGCCCACACGAGAGCTGGCAGAGGGCAGCAAGCAGACAGACAAGCAAGCAGGGGGTGCGGGAGGGCGAGCAAGCGGTAAGGAGCTTTGGGGGCAACGTAGAGGCAGTGTAGGTAGACCCCCCCCTGCGAGCAAGCCGCACCGACCGAACCTCGGCCGCCTCCGCTCACCACGGCTGCCCTCTATTGCCTACACACTTAAAACCTCAGCTCCTAGCTCCGATGACCGTGTCAGCCTTATCCACCTTGGACCCTGCAGCCCGACGCTCGCACCGAATGATTTCTCTCCTTACAGAAACAGGATGCAGGATGCGGGACATGGCTGTGCGGGGCACCTGAGCCCTCTGCTGGTTACAGGGGCCCGGTCCTACATGACAGCCTGATGCTTCATCCGCATCTCCCGTGCCTGGATCAGCCACACCTTAGCTCCTCTATGTCCGCTCAGTCTGGTATGTCAGCACATTTAGGCAAGTAACGGAAACTTAAATTCTGTTGAGGAACTCTACAAAAGACATAAATGTGGCCCACTTTTTTAGTTATCCAGTTTGCTAATGGGTGTGCGGGTCAATTTCATGTCCCTGCCCGACCCTGAGCAGTGACAACAGTTGGTTCAAGGGTGTCAGAGGCCATCAACTATATATTCTGGCTGTGGTAAAGGGAGGGGCCTCAGCATGCACCCACAGCTTATGTTGGAGTGCAAGGCTGTGAAACAGAAGGTCTTGCCTTCCTCCTCCTGCTTTTCTGACCTCGTTTTTGTTGGCGTTAGGATTCTGAGCACTTTACCACTCCTAACCAGTGCTAAAGTTCATGTGATCTCTCCTTCAAACATGGTAACATCAGCTCATACACAATTGGTATATTTAATTTACTTATAAGTCTCTAGTAAAGTGCACTACATGTGCCCAGGTCCTGTAAATTAAATGCTGATTGTGGCACCCACTTAAGTAGCCCCTTAACCATGTCTCAGGTCTGCCACTGCAGAGCCTGGGTGTGCAGTTTTAAACTGCCATGTCGACCTGGCAAGTCAAACCTCTTGCTAGGTCTAAACCTTCATTTTAAATACACATAAGCCACCCCTAAGATAGGTCGTGGGCAACCCATGGGCAAGGTGCAAAGCATTCAAAAAGTAGGACATGTACTCTTAAGGTTTACATGTCCGAGTAGTGAAAAACTCTTAAATTAGTTTTTCACTACTGCAAGGCCCATCTCTCCCATAGGATAATATTGGGATTACCTTATTGCATGTTAGAAATGTAATTCCCAGTTGGGAAGAGATAAGACCTCCAAGTCTGATGTCTCTGGAATCACAATTTAAAATCACAACTTTTGGTGAAGTTGGATTTTAAATTGCAATTCTGAAAATGGCACTTTTGGAAAGTTGACATTTTCTTACTTTAGCCAGTCGGTACCTGCTGCCTGTCTGGGTTGGGTGACAGCTGGACTTTGTGTAGCCCCTCTAGACAGCCACACACAAAGGGAGTTTAGGTGTGACTTAATGGGCTATCCTGGGAGAAGGGAGGGAGGAGCTGGGTACAGCCTAACACTTACACATGAATAGGCTGTGTCCTGTCTACACACAAAAGGCTGCATACCCCCTTGTAGTGAGTCAGGATCCTGGGCAGGAATAGAGGACCTCCGTGCACTTCAAAGTCCTTTGTTGAAGTCTTGTCCACTTCACAGGCACCACTGGGTATTAAGACTGGACGTCTGACACCATAACTTTAGTACTTCTGAACCTGTGACCATTCTGCCAGGAAGAAGAACTGCTGTGCTGCTGAAAGGACTGCCACTCTGCTGGACTGCTGCTTTTCTAGACTCCTGCCTTGCTGTGCTTCCCTGCTGCCTGCTGTTCCCCTGCCTGGGTGAGACGGACTGGATCTGCATTACTTGGTTCCAGAGTGACTCCAAGGGCTTGCTGGTTTGCCTCCTAATCAGAAGTCTCAGGGAAATAAAAGACTTGCAATTCTTCTACTGCTGCACCTGGACTCTGCCATCTGTGAGTCTGCTCTGCCAAGTGGTACCAGCCCAGTTCTGGAACCTTGGAAGTGAGGCCAAGGTGCTTGCTTCAATGAAAGCCACACATTCTCTCCAGAACCAACGCATCAGCACCGTTGCATCGGCCGGAATCGGCGCATCGCGCCTGTTGCGTGACCAGAACCGGTGCATCGCTTCTGCTGCGAGGATCGATGATGCATTGCCTTTGGAACCAGCACTGCACAACTTTACCCATCTTGAAGGTCTTCGCATCTCCGACGATGACTACGAGAACTCTGCATTGCAGCCCCTGCGATCATCAGAGCCAACATATCACCGCTGTTGTGTGGACCAGGACCAGCTCATCTCTTCGGCTGCACTCCGCATCTTCTTCGACGTCAACACAGCCTGGCTCAAGTTACTTTTGTCCAGTAGGCCTAACTGGGTCCTTGTGTCCGGCGTGTGCTCTGGTGCTTTCAGCTTGAACTTTTGATTTTGTCCTGATCCAGCGTGGCCAGATATCCCTAATAAGCGCCTATTGCTTCTAAGCGTGATTTTACAGTTTATTTTTTTTAAATTCATATCTCGACTTCTGCACTTTTGGATTTTGTCATTTTGATCTTATTTTGTTATAACAGTATTCTCTATTTTTCTAACCTGGTGTGGAATCTTTTTGTGGTGTTTTCGCTGTGTTACTGCTTGAAGTGTTGCACAAAATACTTTACACGCTGCCTCTTAAATTAATCTTGACTGCTCTGTGCTAAGCTACCGGAGGGTGAGCACAGGATAATTCAGGATTATGGTTCCTGCTTGGACAGGGTGCATACCTCTGCCAACCAGAAACTCGATTTCTAACAATTGGTTTCATCATTATTAATAATGATGTTGTTGACTTCTGTTTGCTTCCATCTATCAATCTGGGAGGACACAAATTCATAAGCCTAGCCCTGCAAATGTGAATTTTAGATGTGAAGCATTCTACAATGAACTATTTCTGTTTATTTTTGATGCTGCCCACCTCTTGCTGCATAGGGCGGTCTGAGAGACAGCTCAGTATAATATAAGATAACATACAAGTCAAGGAAATATCGCCTCCAAAAACATTCTGTGGGCTAGTCCAAGGAACATTCTGTGGGCTAGTTCAAGGAACATTCTGTGGGCTAGTCCAAGGAACATTCTGTGGGCTACTCCAAGGAAAATTCTCTGGGCTAGTCCAAGAAACATGCACAATAGGGAGTGAAATGAAAGAGATCTTTGGGAGTTTGTATTCTATGAAGAATGCGAATATTCAGTGCTTAGCAGGTAGCCGCACATTGGAGGATCCCCTCACATCACAGAGATCCCAGACAGGTAAGTGGGAATCTCTAAA
This sequence comes from Calotriton arnoldi, assembly GCA_963921515.1. NCBI lineage: Eukaryota > Metazoa > Chordata > Amphibia > Caudata > Salamandridae > Calotriton > Calotriton arnoldi. The sequence continues at coordinate 176,181 of CAWUFW010013023.1, read as the reverse complement.
TAGAGCAGAAGGACCTCCGTCACAGTGGCCGAGACCATGGCCTCTGCCCCCCCCCAATGGGACCATAGGAATATTCACTAGGGTGTATATATAACCCCCAATGTACTTAGGAAAAGTAATATTGCCATTCAATCTATAACAATGCTACGGGTCAGTGGTTTCTGATTAAATGCTCAATGTTTGGGAACAACTGCCTTCACCTTCGGTGCAGAAATGTCCCGCTATACTCACCTTTGTCTCTATATATTTCATGTATTGTCGTGTAGTTTCTATATATCCTATACAGAATCTGCGCGTTCGGATAACATAAACTGTGGGTTTGGTGGCGGACTGATTCCGTGCACCCCCACCGGATACGTTAGCCTGTCTGTATTAGCTAGCTCACAGTGCCACTAGAGTCTCCTCTTATCGGGGAGAGAATAGTTCTTGGCAACCTCAGAACATGACAACCCTGATCCCTAGGATCGTGGAAACAATATACTACCTTTCGCTCAGTCACTCGTGCTTACTTAGTTTGTCTCAGAGAGATACACAGAATAAACAGGCTGGGCGTTTCAATAAGTATTTATTGAACAGTTGTTATTCTAGTGTAGAATATATGAGCTGCAACAACCATTAGACAGTAGCAGAGAGATATGATTAGCAGTACTACGAAAGTAAAGGGATGGTATAGTTCTACCATCTTGCAGAAATCATGAATATATACATGTACATAAAACACATGATAAAAAGTGCGTACTCCTACGATGCCTCCCAAACTAGATGTACCTAAATGTACCTAGCATCTGTGTAGGTGTTATGCCAAGAATCCCTCTAGGATCTAGTCTACCCCATTACCTGAGCGTTTAGAGAATGTGGGACCCCGTCCTGGTCTCGAGTTGGACACCCCGCGAGGGATGTTAGACCACTGCTAGCTGGAGCGTCTGCATGCAGGAACCTCAGCGTCTCTGGTCAGTGTGTCAGCCGGGAAGTCACGGTCTCCTCTATCTTCCTAAGCAAGATGTGCTGTATATATACCCATAGGTCTCCCCAGGAGTCCGACCTTGCTGTGTTACTGTGTCGGCCTAAAGGATGACGTTGGGCCTGAACTTTATACAGAGAAATTATGCAGGAGATGGTAATCCTACTGTTAGTCCTGCTGTGCTTCCAAGAAGCCTCATGCATAATGTATGAGAATCGAACCAGGGAAAAACCCGCGTTCTGAATGCAGTGTTATATCTAGGTAAAAGGTCAGTGCCTAAGAACCGTTATGTATGTAATGTAGGGAAGAATATAGGTGAATGTTACCTGTGCCTATATAGGGTACCTATATGGAATATAACACCCACTCCTCTTCCGACTGGATGACATATGTAACCTATTACTGTACTACTAGAATAATTAGATTGTGTTACCCACAAAGTTTATAAAACATCTCTTCAGCTAAAAATGTTTAAAAACTTCTAAAAAATGTCTAAAAACTTAAAAGATTTAAAAGAAAGTTTTTCAAGCCCTAGCTCTAAAAGTGTCCGTAATTATAGTCCGATCTACTATAAGCATTAAAAAGCCTTATATGCCCCAAAAAATGAAAGGAATGTCAATTTAGTTTCATAGTTCCAAATTTGAGCTTGTTTTTAGAAAAGGGCGAATTTCTCCCAGCACACGACGAGTCAAATGTTTATGTGTCCTGGCTGGAAGATGCAACATTTCCGTTGCTTGCTTCCGCAGTAGACGGCCCCTGAAACACCTCGCAGAGTATGTCAATTGAGCACAGATGATGTTCCATGCTGTCCACAGCCGGTGCTGGGGCAGCCTGTGCGACGTCCAAAGCCTGGGTGTCAGTGGAGGAGCCGGTGTTCATACCAACAGGTGCAGTTACTACCTGCGGTGGCTCAAGGAATGCTGCCATCAACATTGGAATATGCTGAGGACATTGCAGAACATGGGCCGTTATCGGGTCCAGTAACACATTCACGTCTGGTTGCGCGCATGATGGGAGTGTCAAACACAGGTCTAACACGCATTCTTCTCCGCAAAACAGGCATCGGAGGACAGTCAAGATGCAGTCCATCCAGACTGGTCGAAAGGACAAGAACTAAGATGCACTTAGTTCTCTTAGGCAAGGTGTGCCCAGATGTTGTACCATGCGGGCACGGTATTTACGCTCCAGGAGAGCTTTTTCCATCTCCTTGGTGACTGGGACGTCCATTGCATAGCAAATATAAAACAATCAGGATACCTGCTGCTAAGAACAGGATGAGCGGAAGTCCTCCAAAGATGCTTCAGAATACGGAGTGTATGAAGTTTGGGATAACTCCAAGTACCGTCTGAAAGGTGCTCAGAAGTTCATAACTTATGGTCTTAAATAGGTGGACAATGCCTGTCGTATCAGACATGTTAAAGATACGATTTACCATTTCTACGAAATGGAAAGGGCAGTTTGTATGAATGAGCGCCTGTATCTCTGCCGAAGACCTTGCGATCTGGAGATCAAAAGTCTCTTGAGCGGAGGTTAAGGGCACAGACTTCTGTAGAAGCATGACTTTCATTCTGCTTAGAGTATCAAACCGTATTAAAGAAACATTCAGTGAAGGCCATAACGGCGCCTCCCTGACTGTATGTGTCGGTGGAAACAATACTTGCATACAACAAGTAACCCTGGAGCTCACGGTTACCAGATATGCGATGCCCAGAAGCATGCCGCAGCAGCCTTGACTGTTCAGCATCAAGTAACTCCCATTTGAAAGTAGCCTGAATGCTGGAGTAATCACTGCAGCTGGGGTACCCCTCAAATGGCAGGACAGGTTTGCCACAGAACCATTACAAGCCCCGTGCAGCATAATATCCTGGCATATGAGTGATCCACTTAAAGCGTTCTCACAGTTTGTACCGCTCAGAAACACTTGTTGATCCCCACTCCGGCATCGAAATCTGTATGGTAATTCCCAAGATTCCTTAATCTATTCCTTACCCATTTCGTCATATCTGCCTACTTGCTTTTGTTCAAGGCAATAATGAAACTGAAAAGTAGTGACCGGTAGAGTTATGTGGCCATGGATTAGCCATTCTGTGGACGGTGATTCTGCCACTGTAAATGCTAATCTATCCAGTTTTTCGATACGCAGCATTGTATATTTAGCTCCCCTTTGTGCCATTTCTATCTGTTTATCTGTTAGATTGTATTCAGAAAACAGAGACGTACTGTTGATATAACGCCAAGGCACGTAGCCTGCACGCAAAGATTGCAGCGTCCAGCTTAACAACATAATAGAACGTCACTGTGATTGCCTGTGTTGTAATATGGCCAAATCTTGTTCTACTATGTCTATCGCAGAAGATACAATGTTGCCTAAGGAATATATCCTGAAGGTCAATGTAGTTAACCCATTGTCTACCACTGCAAGAGATTTTTCTAGATTTATACGGTCTATCTCCCGTAGTCTCTCTGCTGCCTCTTGTTGTGATATTTTCCATATTTCATTATAGACAGCATAATAGAAACGTTTCTGACGTGGCTTCCTGGGACCCATTAAAAAATCCCTAAGATCCACATCCTGTGACAGTAAGGATAAGTGTTGTTTCACCTGTGTGAGTGTTGAGGTTTTTAGCCAATCGAGGCACAACTTCCCAACACTGTAGGATGTCACTACCCCTGGATGTTGTCTTTGTACATATAGTGGATCTGGCCTACGGATACTAAACCATTCGGTTTTACCCATGAATCTTGCCTGACAACTATTAGTGTCTGTGGGCCAAATCAATAATATTTTCCAATCGGGGTCTGATCTGTTGTATTGTATGAGGTCATCTATTGTAATTTCTTCCTGTGATGTTATGTTGCCTTCGGTGTGTGATGGAGTTGGCAACCGAGGTGTGTTCAAGTCTTTGTTCTTGGCTTGTCCAAGGCAAGACGTCTGTTGCACTGTCTCGTTCAAAAACATGATTTGTTGAGGGATGAGGCATGCTCTAAACAAAGCTTCTGTCCCCTGTACCTGCCATTCCCTAGTACCCCAGACTGATTTTAGGTCTATGGTGTCTTTCCACAAGTCGAAACCTGGTTCGGACAACTGGGCAATAAAGGAAGCAGAGTAAATCTGTTTGGTGTTTGTCAACATATTTTTCTGTGCTGATGTTAGTGCAACCTTATAATAGTATGAGGCTGGGTCAGACATATTAAAGCCTGAAAAATATGGAAACTTTTGTGTAAATGTTTTTGAACTGCCTTTCGGCGGTGTTGGACAATGTTCCCACTGGTGGTATGTGAACACATTTCTAGGATTTGCAGATTTATGTAAAAAGGATGATCATAATGTTGATAACAATACATAGTAACAAAATCTGACGTGTCTTCCAATGTTTCACTATTAGAAAACGCAGCAGATTTTTCCAAATCAGATAACGTGTTATTAACAGTTTCAAAATCCCAATCATCTGAAAATGTACTTGAGGTAATGATATCACTCAACGATATTTTAAATAAATGTGGAATTCTTAAAATTTCAGTCGGACCAAATATATAGAAATCAACCTTGTCCCAAACTATACCATCAGGTATAGGAACTGCTGTAATGTTCACTGATGACAAGTCTCTTTGTTCTCGATGAGATGATTGGTGTGGTTTTAAAAGTAAGTTCACCTTTTGGGCTGCAGAGCTTTGTAGAAGGTATCTTCCATTAACAAGCATGCTAAAAACTATTACTAAGCCTACCCAGAAAAGAAAGAAAAGTATCCCGGTGATTACCCATAGTTCTACTCACGGTGACACCAGGTAAGTCTTTTTAAGAAAGTGCATAAAGTTTTTAACTTGCTGTTTGCGCGATTTTTTGGTCTGGCGTCGTTTCCGGTTCGCTTGGATCCAAGGAAAACGTATCAAAGTTTATGAAGTAGCCAGAAGCAGTTCGATCAATTGTTGATATTGCATCAGGATTTGTAGAAATCTTGGTTTGCTCTTGTCGAGGCATGTTGACGTAGACATCTGTATTTGGTCGAACAGCGAGTTGTCTTTCATTTTGAGTTTGATTTTGAATTTGAACTTCAGGTTCAAGAGGAACCAGTTCCATAGCATTGTTGCATAGTCCTTCATTCCGTGCAGGAGACTCTTCGAATGTGATGAGTCTTTCCGTTTGAACTTCTTGGATTGTAGCGAGAGGAGGGCGTCTGCTACTTTGGAGTCCACGTGGCCTACTGCTTAGTATCGGCCACATAATGTGGTTTGATTAGGTCGATTGAGACAAATCTTTTCCCCTTTTTTCCGGCAAGAGGCGGGAGAAGTACAGTTCTTGTTCCTTCGACTGCTAGGACCGGTACAGGTTTTCTGTATGATGGCCCAAATTCTTTTTTGTCCGCTATTTTTTCTCTAACCAGATCCCCGACTTTTGGGATCCAGACAGGTCTTGCCGTGACTGATTTGACTTCCCCAGTGGCGGTCTGCTTCAGATGGACATTACTTTGTTGTGTCCTGGATTCATTTAGATCCTGTAAAACAGCCAAACGATCATGGATGTCAAACGGTTTTTCATCCGCCACTGCGCCTTCACAATCAAAATCAGGTACCCACATTCTTGTGCAAACACAAATGGGGCTACCCCTAGTGGGGAATTTCTACAGGTCTTCTCAGAGATGCATGTAAAGTAGGGGCATCTCACAAAAAGTGTAGGACTGGCCTCACACACCACCTGGTGTCATGCTTCATCATAGGCCGTCCCTCGCCCTCTAAAAACTCGGTTTGATAGAGGGCGGGCATACACCTGATGACAGGGATGCACTTCTAAAATAAGTGGGGGCCCGTGAATAGTGAAAGTGATTTAAAAACCATTACAGTTGTCGTAAAGACTGTTTTTTAATTAATTCGGCAACTGTATGGTATTAAAAGAAGTGAGCGGTGACTAGGGAACAAATTATCCCTTCACCGAACTGATTGTGGTCAACATGTTTCTGCTAAATGTCCCCGAAGGGTACGTAGTATTCATCAGGACCATGTATCTAAAGGGCTCCGTCTTTGTATCTAAGTGTAAATAAAGATCAACCACTAACTGGGGTATATATTGTCACTATCCCCGCTGGTATAATAATCCAAAATTGCCCTAGGTAATTACCCTACTTTCTCCATGGGAGGTCGGGAGGGGAAGGCCCCTACACTGACATTTGTCATTAGGTGCGCCTTCCGCCGTGTAGCCTACAGGTCTCTGCCACCGCTCCCCGTCGACGGAGAAAGTAGGGTAATTACCTAGGGCAATTTTGGATTATTATACCAGCGGGGATAGTGACAATATATACCCCAGTTAGTGGTTGATCCCTAGTCACCGCTCACTTCTTTTAATACCATACAGTTGCCGAATTAATTAAAAAACAGTCTTTACGACAACTGTAATGGTTTTTAAATCACTTTCACTATTCACGGGCCCCCACTTATTTTAGAAGTGCATCCCTGTCATCAGGTGTATGCCCGCCCTCTATCAAACCGAGTTTTTAGAGGGCGAGGGACGGCCTATGATGAAGCATGACACCAGGTGGTGTGTGAGGCCAGTCCTACACTTTTTGTGAGATGCCCCTACTTTACATGCATCTCTGAGAAGACCTGTAGAAAAGCCCCACTAGGGGTAGCCCCATTTGTGTTTGCATTTCATGTTGGAGGCTGGCTAACCCCTAGGCCCTGTGCCTCTAGTTCCCATCCCTGGTTAATTACCAGGGCTAGTGTGTTCAATTATTTGTACCCACATTCTTGTCCCAAATAGGACCTCATATGGAGTGACACCCCCTAGAGAACTTCTTGGCATGTTGTTCAAAGCTCGCTGGACCCCATAAAGATGTTTTACCCAACTTTCACCCATGCCTAATACTCTAGCTGTTAAAGATTGTTTTAAGTCCCGTTTTTTTCTCTCCACTACCAAATTTCCCTCGGGATGTTACGGAGATGAGTACCGCATTGCTACACCCAATCCTCGCATGGCCTCCTTGTAAGCCCGAGAGCTAAACGCAGGGCCCTGGTCAGAATGTAATGTGCCAATTGCGTATGTCCCTATAAAGACTCGCAAATCTTTTATAACAGTTTGAGCGTCAGCTGAGCGTTGGGGCCACACCCATAGGAATCTCGAGCAGGACGCACGCAAATGGACAGTCTGATGCTGTCTAACAATGGGATTTGCGCTGGACGTGTTACAGTGGAACCTTTCATCTGCTGGCAGATGTCGCATTTCAAGACATAGTCTTTAGTCTGCTTTGTTAATCCAAGCCACCAATAGCGTTGTTTCAACAAAGAAACAGTCGCCGTAACTCCTGCATGGGCAGAACCTATCCCTTTGTGTGCTGCTAGAATTAAACCTAACCTACAATCCATGTTTGGAATTACTCTATCCCCCACTCCAGGAATCTGAGCAAATGGAATGTTATTGGCATCTAACTTGTAGGAGTACTTTAGTGGAAACTTTTTTGGTACTGCTCCGCTGTTTTTGCGACAAGCATTGATGGCTACCATAATCTCACCGTCTATTCTCGTTTTAGAACGAGTGATTGCAGCTACGGAAGCCGTGTGTACAGCTCCCTTTGCGGCTTCATCAGCCAATGAATTCCCTTCAACGTGAACGCCATCACGCTGATGACTCAGTGTATGTATCACGTGAGCTCTCGGTAGTTCGGTTTTCAACTCCACTACCTGTTCCCATAGCATTCTATGCTTAATTGTGCCACCTTTTGCATCTTTGAACCCGTTTTGAACCCAGTACTGCAAATATTCTTTGTAAGACTGCACACAGTAAAAGGAATCACACACAATTAGTGTGGGGAATTCTCGATCCGTATTTACCAGTGCCAGTGCGCCTTAACCTCTGCCAGCTGTGGCGTGCAGTCTCCTAGAAATTGCGTTTTTGTGCAACTTGGGTGGAACTTTCCATCCGGCATGCGACCTTTAACGATTACACATGCTGCGCTATATTGTTGCTTACTTCCTATTGCCAGTTGAGCTGATCAATCAGTGTAAATTATATGTTCATACTGATCTAGAGGCATTATTTCGTTTGGCAGAGGATATTCTTGTTCGTATTGCAGGAATGCTTGTGTCTTTAAATTTTGGTCATACCTGTATTCTACATCTGTTGTAGTGAGAGAATTAGCCCATTGTATCCATCTCAGATGTAAAGCTTTAGCATTAGGAACGTTTGCCTTTGTCGCACCCTCTTAGGCTGGAACTGGAGTCACTACTATTATTTGTTTCCCTTGAGCCAGTGCTCTTTCTCTCACTACAGCAGTCTGTACTGCTGTTAGAATTTTTTCTGTAGATACGAAGCGCATCTCAGCATTTGTGTACAAATGTGATTTGTATGCAATTGGTACTGTTTCACCTTCATTATATGTTAGATAGGTGTACCCAGATTGACCCGCAACAATAATCACCAGGTTGCGTACGTTTACGAGTGTCTGTAAGTGTTTGGAAGCTATCATGTCAGCTTGTAAGGAGCGAAGTGTATCGGTATGTTCCTGTGTCCATTGTTTTACTGAAAAATCAGGTTTTATTAAATCATAGAAAGGTTTTACTCTTTTTGCGTAATCTAAAATGTATGTTCTACCAAAATTTAGGAATCCCAGAATTGACTGTAAAATTTTAAATGATTTTGGAGGTTGGAGCAGCGCGCATTTTTCTAAAAAGTGGCTGCCAGGCATTTTCCTTCACTTGAAAGCTCATATCCTAAAAACAGGACACTGAGGTGGGCAATTTTTGATTTTTAAAGTTGAATTTGTAGCCCTCAAATGCAAATCCCAAAATTATGGTATTCACTCTGTTCAAGTGCTCCTCTAGGTCATCGTCCGTTAGATAAATATCATCCACATAGGACAATGCCTCTTCATCCAAATTTTGAAGTAACTCTGTTACCCTAGCTGAAAACAACCCCGGGCTGTTCTTATACCCCTGGGAGAGTCGACAAAATTGACGCTGGGTCCCTAGGGCTAAGAAGGCTGTTAGATGCCTGCTTTCAGGCGCTATATTTTGGCAGAAAAATCCATTTGAGATATCAAGTGTCGTTTTATATTTTTTCCGCACAATGTTATTCATTAATGCGGCACTATGTGCATTTTGGACTGCAAATGTCTTAGTGCAAGTGTTTAAATGTCTATAATCTAAAACTAGACGATATGTGTTGTCAGGTTTCATGACAGGAAACAAAGGATTGTTCATTGGTGAGGTGCAAGTTTCAATCACCCCTTGATACTCAAGTTGATCTAAGATCTCCCTGACCTGTTTTTTAGCTTCTTGCTTTATTGGATACTGCCTCTGTGCAGTCGGAGTATTTTTCAAAGGAATTATGTGGTGGGTTGAATCCTCATCCCATCCAACATGGTTTTTGTATAATGCTGGAGCCTGGGCTACCGCCCACTCCTGCACATATGTACGTTGCAAGTGCCTGGGAATATGGTCTGAGAAGGCCAGAAGAATTACCGTTTCTTCTTTAGGGCAATCCATGAAGAATGCTGGCGGCCAATCTTGTTCAGCTAATAAAATATCATAGCCAAACGTCAGGTTCTCCCAAAAGAGACCTCTTGCTGTTCTACATTTGTCCCCCTCCATTTGGAGCGTTATTTCATATACTTTATGTGGGACGCTTACCCTAGTATCGGGTGTTTCTACCGTGATATAATCATTCAAGTCCGCTGTCACCAGAAATTCCATCAGGTTCTGGCGAGCTATTGTTATTTCTGCCGCACTGTCTAGCATCGTCAGAGCCCATTCCCCGTTCAGTAGTCGAGTCCTCAGAATTCTGGGCATGTCTGATCTTTATACCTGCAACTTTCTTCTTTTTGAACTGTGGCTTTTGCTTTGGCTTCTCTTCTTTTTTAGAAGTTGTACTCCTGAGCGTCCTGCTTGTCTCTGGACTTTGTACGCTCTTCTTGTCTTTCTGACCATCATTCCCTCTCGGCGGTTTTTGATGAACCCTGAAAGGAACGAGAGGAACGTGTATCAGCATCCTGATACCTGTCAGGTTTCCTAATATTTTCCCTAATCCTAAGGTTGTACCTCTTTTCGGAGGGCTCCTGTGGAGGAGATCTACCTCAGGATTGAGATCTATTTCCTTTAAAGTTTTGTTGTTTTTTATTGTCCCACTTCTTCTTTGTCGAAGCAGGTGTCTGCTTAGAAGTGTCCTTTTCAGGACTGCCCATCAGTTGTAGTTTTAAAGCTTTCCCACCCAAACTGTCTCTGCCTAATTCTGCATATGCAGTTTCAATTATTTTAGGTAGTTCGTGTTCCCGTTCTAAAGAACTGAACTCCCTTAGGCGTTGGCGGATGGCCACTGAAGCTGCTTCCCCCTTAATGTTAGCTAGTATTATGGCTGATACCTGGGCATAGTTACCTAGTAACTTCATCCCTAAGTTTAGGGCAGGCTCTGCTCCGTACTCATTTTGCCTTTGTCTCAATACATCAGGTACTACTGCTAATGACGGGATACCATGAGTTCTGGTATATATGGCAGCAAAGACTGTACCCCAAGTGGTACAATCCTCTAATTGTGGTGTTATCCCCATGGGCAAGCAGGTTGTTAGCATTCTGTGTTTTTCATACGGGGTAGTATTCCGGAATACTGCCTCTAACTGTGTTATTTTCTGAGCTACCCAGAATGGTATTTGTTCACGTTTTTGGGCATTTTACCCATTATCGCGTGTAATGTTTGTGGTGTAATTTTAGGTGCTGTACCCTGAATTTGAGTTCCATTTGTTGCAACTATTGCTGGTTGGACTGTAAATGTCCTCATGACGAATTGCGTCAAGTTCCTATAGATTTTGATTAAATCTTTATGTTGTATGAGTAAGTCTCCTGGTGGCATTGTGTCAATGTCAGGATGTGGTGGGTAGGCTGCTAATATCGGCCATGTTGCCCCCTCTCCTCCAAGCGGGCCGAGTCTTACTCTTCTTCTTATGTGGGGTAGGGCACCTTTAAACCAGTATAAATGTTCCTGGTACGTGAGCGGAACCTCTATATCCTCAAACGGATAATATTCCGCTGCTGCATCTCCTTCCGTGTAGGAGTGAAATATTTTTGTTCTTGCATTTGCTGCTGGGAATGTAACCCACGAATAAAATACCTCTGTTTTGTTTGATTTGTGTGCCTCAATCACGAAAACTACTACGCCACCCCTAGATGATAAACCATTCTCTCCCAGTCTCAGGGTGACTGCATTTCTAAAATTTGGTGCAATTTGTATTGCGTCTGTATTTTCCTTGTCTGTGAGGGGCAGTTCTTGTTGCAGTGGGTCTAATTCTTGGTTAGTCATTGTTTTTAGTATACTAAATAACTTTTGAAGGGAACCAAGATACAGTGTTATGCACAATTTTAGGAACAATCTGTCCTTCATGCTTGATTAACCAACAGCCAAGAAATAGGATTTCTCGCCTACTCTGCTGTGGCGGAGTTCGTGCCCACCCACTCAAGACGTCTCTGGTGTTTTGTGAGTAGGGGTCTCTAAGAATAGCATGACTGAACTACTTAGATTCTACTGTTAAATAAGTACCCAACCAACGTTGGCGGCACCATGTCGTGTAGTTCCTATATATCCTACACAGGATCTGCACGTTCGGATAACATAAACTGAGGGTTTGGTGGCGGACTGATTCCGTGCACCCCCACCGATACGTTAGCCTGTCTGTATTAGCTAGCTCACAGTGCCACTAGAGTCTCCTCTTATCGGGGAGAGAATAGTTCTTGGCAACCTCAGAACATGACAACCCTGATCCCCCAGGATCGTGGAAACAATATACTACCTTTCGCTCAGTCACTCGTGCTTACTTAGTTTGTCTCAGAGAGATACACAGAATAAACAGGCTGGGGTTTCAATAAGTATTTATTGAACAGTTGTTATTCTAGTGTAGAATATATGAGCTGCAACAACCATTAGACAGTAGCAGAGATATATGATTAGCAATACTACGAAAGTAAAGGGATGGTATAGTTCTACCATCTTGCAGAAATCATGAATATATACATGTACATAAAACACATGATAAAAAGTGCGTACTCCTACGATGCCTCCCTAACTAGATGTACCTAAATGTACCTAGCATCTGTGTAGGTGTTATGCCAAGAATCCCTCTAGGATCTAGTCCACCCGATTACCTGAGCGTTTAGAGAATGTGGGACCCCGTCCTGGTCTCGAGTTGGATACCCCGCGAGGGATGTTAGACCACTGCTAGCTGGAGCGTCTGCATGCAGGAACCTCAGTGTCTCTGGTCAGTGTGTCAGCCGGGAAGTCACGGTCTCCTCTATCTTCCTAAGCAAGATGTGCTGTATATATACCCATAGGTCTCCCCAGGGGTCCTACCTTGCTGTGTTACTGTGTCGGCCTAAAGGATGACGTTGGGCCTGAACTTTATACAGAGATATTATACAGGAGATGGTAATCCTACTGTTAGTCCTGCTGTGCTTCCAAGAAGCCTCATGCATAATGTATGAGAATCGAACCAGGGAAAAAACCGCGTTCTGAATGCAGTGTCATATCTAGGTAAAAGGTCAGTGCCTAAGAACCGTTATGTATGTAATGTAGGGAAGAATATAGGTGAAAGGTTGCAATGTTACCTGCACCTATTTAGGGTACCTATATGGAATATAACAGTATATGTGGTATGTATTTTATTGAGGTGGGCATTAAGCTGTCTGCCTAAACTGTGCTGTTGTGCTCTACTTTATATGCTAAAGCGCCATTTTCATATCTGGTCCCATGGATTCAATAGTCAAATTCAATATTGTCAGTGGATTTTTAGATTAAAGGCCAGAGGTGATGCTTTGCAGTCGTCTACATAAAACTCTGGCCCGTCCTGATTGTTCATTGTATCTACAGTCATAAACTGTATTTAGCATAGAGATGGACCCCCGGGGCACTCATGAGCAAGTCGTAAGCAGGAGAGTATGCATTGCCTATGCCTCAGCCGCTGGCTTTGGACTCAAAAAGATGCCTGGGCATTGCTGTACGAATCTGCACAAATCATACATGGCAGTTCGTATCCCAAATGCACATATTTTGCATGCATATTGTATGTGAAAAAATAACTGCTATTTTTAAGAGATCTTTGCTATAAAAATGCTGTTTCTTTATGCTGAAATGAGTTGTTGCTTTTGAATCACTTCAGTTTCCACCCAGTTTTTTTTGTTAGGCATACTGAAACAGAGGGTGCAGTCCTTTGCTTACCTTCCATGTGAGTAGCTACCTAGTTGTGTCCTGCTGACTCTGTTATTTATAGAGGGCAGCTTACCTGTATCAGCTGTCCTGCTAATCGATGGACTCCTGCCTTATGAGTTTCAGCACCTTGGTGATCATGGTCAGGTTTTGCCCCATCATCAGAGATGTCCTCACCATCTGGGCGTGAAAGCTCGGTAATCAGCAGCACGTGCCACTGGTGCCACTGGTGCTCTTACAGAGGTTTACTTCATGAGCGATATACAAGCACGATGCCAGAACACAAACTGGTAGTGACTTTATGGCAAAACCAGCCATGCCAGCGACTGCTCAGTGCCCAGATGGTGATTGATCAGTACGGGAAACAGACTTTATCTTTTTGTTGCGTGGCCCTACGCCAAATTGAAAGGGCAGGAATGCACTGCATTTACGAGATGCAGTGCATTCCTGTCGTTTCAGCCAGCATAGACGCTCAATATGGTGCCTAGCGCAGGATCCCTTGCACCATGGTGCAAGGGTGTCTGCGTTGTTGGCAGGTTTGTTTTTGTGCAGGAAGGAACACCTTTCTGCACAAAAACAATCCATGGTGGTGTTTTCGCTGCAGAATGAAAAAAACTGAAGGAAAAAACGAGGAGAAATAAACATATTTCTCCTCGTTACACCTGCCCTTGGGTTCCCAGTTTACAGATCCCTGTAAATCTGAGTATGTGTTAAAACCCATGGGTGTTGCGTTGGAACACCCACCGCAACGTCAATGGAACGCTTCCCTGACGCAGTGTAAGGCAATGCAGTGACTTGCGCTGCATTGCCTTACACCATATCTATGAGGCCATGAAAAGCCACGCAAAGTGACTTTGCTTGGTCTCGTAGAAATGGGTCTGCAATCTATGCGGATACAGGGACTAGGTTAGGCCTGCTGAACAAAGTAGCTTAAATCATGGTTTGAGGAGGGTTGTGAGAGCCCGCATCAAGAATGCGTTGAGCAGTGACAGTTCCGAGGAAGCTGCAGGGTGTCAATGTGGAGCCTTGTGTCGTCATTGAGGATGCCATCGATCAGGGGCTTACGATGTGAAATCCTGCATCAAGGATGCATCACATAGTTCCAAGGAAGCTGCGGTGCTGAGATGTGATGTCCTGCATCATTGTCGAGGATGCCGTCGATGAGGGGCTTGTGATGTTAAGTCCTGCATCGAGGATGCGTCTCGCATCGGTTTTTCTGAGAAAACTGTAGGGCTGCTTTGCGAGGTCCTGCGTAGGGATTCGTCATGCAGCTAGAGTTCCAAAGCGGAGCTGCATAGGTTCTGCCCTCAGGACCACAGCTGGGCTAGCAGAACATCTTCAGGCCCACTTCCAAGGGTCCAGGACTGGGACAGCACCACTTGAGGGTTGGGACTCATAGCAGACAGAGTCCAGATGCTAGGTTCCAGGTGATTGGATCCTTTTCTGTCCCTGAGGCTGAGGGTCCACTATTTAAATCTGTTGCTCACTTTTAAGAGGGAGAAGTTTCTAGAGGCTTCCAATCACAAAGGTGCTTGGAATTTCCTGCCTCCTTGTCCTGGGCCTAGCTTGTCTGGGGTCACAAAAGACTAGTGTCAAAACCCTTTGTGAGTGTGCTCAGGCAGGGCCTTTGTAGTGTGGTAGGTGACAGCTTCTCCCGCTCATCAAGTCAGAGATGGCCCATTCTGCCAACACCTACTCCCCCTTTGTCTCACTATCTGGGAGCAATACACAAAGACCAACTGCCAGCTGCTCCTCATCATGTGACCCAGGATAGAATAAGAACATGCCAACTTTCTAAAAGTGGCATTTTCAGTACTGTGACTTAAAATCCAACTTTACCATTAAAGAGGGTTTTAAATTACAGTTCTTTAGACACCAAACTCAATATTACTACCTGTTCCTAATTGAAAGTTAGCACTTATTAAATGTAATAATGTAGCCCAATCTTATCCTATGGGACGGGTAGGCCTTACAGTAGTGAAAAACAAACCCAGACATCTAAAAGGTAAAAGTACATTCCAGCTTTTTAAATGCACTGCACCCTGCCCCCTGGGCTGTTTAGGGCCTACCCTAGTGGTGATTTATATGTATTAAAAAATAAGCTTTGGGTCTGGAAAAAGTATTATTTTGCCAGGTTAAGATGGCAGTTAAGCCGCCCTTCTTGATAGGGCGGAGGATGCGGAGGGAAGGGCTAGGCGCAACAATATTCGCATCATAGGTATGCCGGAGCGGTCAGAGGGACCCGATGCGACCCGCTTTGTTGAGCAGTGGCTTCGAGACCATGTGGCCCCGGAGGGTCTTTCCACTTTCTTTTGTATTGAACGTGCACAGCGTATCCCCGCCGGCAACCCAACGGCGGGCTTTCCGCCCGACCACTCATTGCCCGAGTCCTTAACTATAGGGATCGCGATCATTTACTCCAGCAAGCCCGCGAACATGCACCTATCCAGTATGAGAACTCTCGAATTTCACTTTACCCAGACTACACCGTACAGGTGCAACGGCAGAGAACCTCCTATCAGCCACTCAAGAAAAAACTTCAGGCTCTCAATTTATCCTATGCTCTACTGTTCCCCTCCCGCTTGAAAATCATTTATCAACAGAAGGCTCACTTTTTTGACTCTCCCGAAGCAGCTGATACATGGTTAGAGTCTACCCTGCCCCCCCAGTCTTTGGACGGTATTGACCAGCGAATACGGCAGCTACCATCGCAGCCGCTTAAGACGAGGCCCCGTCGCACCAGACCGAACCAAAGGGGCTTTGCTCGGAGGCCTACATTAGTCCAGGCTGCTGCGGGACAGGAATCTGCACTACTGGCTGCTGCTTCTTTCCGGGACACCACACGGGTTACGTCCCCGGAGCAGTCGGACGACGACCCCTTGCCGTCTGACTCCGAAGGCACTGATGCCCTATTTCCTTCGATAATGCCTCCAATTGTGAAGGACTTATATGGGTAGCCTGCTTGTATCACTACTATGACTTTAATTGCTTAATCAGTATGGCTAATCTTCATTTTTTCTGTTTGCAGGGGCTGGATTACGCTATGGGTAGTAATGTACATGCTCATTTCTTCTGCCGTCCCAGGTTTTCCTCTTATTTGTATGTGCCCTGGGGCCTGCACTGCACGCAGGGATTTCTATGTTACGTACATGTAACTTTCACAAATTTTTCCTTCCCCCAGGTTCGACATTTCCATCTTCTTTCATATAGGTCCCGGCCCGGGGTATACCCTTGGCATAGCAGGCTTGATCATGCTTTCTTCGGCGCTCACCCCCCCTGCAGTTTCTGCAGTATATAGCAATTTGACTGTACTGCGTTGTTGTGTTAGTTTGGACCAACTTAGTTTTATAGCTGGCCCTAGTATTTCGGAGGTTTGTTTAATAATGGGAAGTTTGTTCCTGGTTCAGGTCATATTGTCTCTTCTATTGTGCTCCGTGACTTGGCGCGGGGTGTGCTGTTATGAAATCCTCACATGTTATGGCTGCTTTGGGTAACTATAAACTGCTAACCTGGAATGTTCGGGGAATGGGGTCTGTGCATAAGAGACACCGTATTTATGCTCAATTGAATAGGCGTAAAATTCATATCACATTCCTTCAAGAGACTCACCTGACTGATTCGGAAATCTCCAAGATGCGTAAAAAATGGAGGGGGCAGTTTTTTAATACCTCCTATTCTGCGTTTGCTAGAGGGTCCTTGATCTGGCTCCTACATGGGGTGCCCTTTACCTTGATAGAACAGCGGGTGGACCCTGAAGGGCGCTATGTCCTGCTGTATGGGCGGTTGGATGGTTCCCCGGTGATTCTGGGTTGTATGTATGCCCCAAATTCTGACCAGAATGCCTACCTTACCAAGCTTAATACTGTCCTATCAGATTGGGCGCATGTTCCTTGGATCCTTGGGGGAGACTTTAACTCGGTCCTAGACATTCACTTAGATCGTTCACATCCCCCATTACGAGGTGCGATACCCACTAAACACGCAGAGTTCTTACAAGCTTGGGCTATGGGTTGGTCCTTACAGGATGTCTGGCGTGCTCATTACCCTGGGTGCAGGGAATATTCATTCTACTCCCCTCCACACCAATTGCATACTAGAATTGATCGCATATTCTGCACTACACTGTTGATGCCCCAAATGACTGAATCTACATATTTGGGGAAAACATTGTCTGACCACAACCCTATGGAGATGACACTGGCATGGGGGAAAATTCCCACCCCGGTCCCCGCTTGGCGGCTCTGGCCACAACTGCTGGAAGATGCGGTCTTTCGTGATACTCTGGGCACCACTATCACTAATTATTTCGCCGAAAATACTGGGACGGCCTCATCCTTCCTGACGGAATGGGACGCCTTCAAAACTGTTGTCCGAGGCACAACTATTGGCGCTGTGGTGGGAGCCCGGCAGGAAGTCCACAAAAATCTCGTTGCGGTGGAGCCCTCTCTTAATCGACTTGAGACTGCGGTCCTTACGGACCCGTCACATCTCCCGCCCCTTCAGGAGGCCAGAATCAAATATGCTGAACTGTTAGAGCAACTCCGATTAATAGATCATAGGTCCTATACTCAGTACAGTCATAAAGACGCTGACAAATCGGGGACTCTTCTGGTGCGTCTGATTAAGGACTCCCCTACTCCAGTGCCCATTACTGAAGTTTATCTTCCTGACAGAACGGTTGCGTCTATCCAAGCGGCCATTAATTTAGCATTCTTTACCTACTATCGAAGCTTGTACACTGCCCCTACTACTGCCTCGTCTCAGGACACCGAGGTTTTTCTCCATGACCTGCCCTTCCCTCAGTTGTCGGCTGACATCCAATCTGAATTGGACGGTCCCATAACTGCCACGGAAATTCGGGAGGCTGTTAGGGCCTTGCCCAGGAATAAGACCCCTGGTCTAGATGGCCTGCCCGCGGAATTTTATGCACTATATGCTGAGAAGCTGGTCCCTTACCTCCAGATCCTTTACAACACGGCACTGGAGGAATCTGCTTTACCCCTAACGACCATGCAAGCATTGGTGACCTCTCTCCCTAAGCCCAACAGAGATCCCCGCGATATTTCCGGTTATCGCCCACTTTCCTTATTGAACACGGAATACAAGATACTTAGTAAATTATTGGCCAACCAACTACTGCCTTATCTTTCTAAACTGGTTCATATCGACCAATGTGGTTTCGTTCCGGGCCGCAACACTTCCCTCAATATAAGACGGCTCCATTATATTATGGAGGTAACGGCGGCCACGTCCCCCACGGCAGGATGCATTTCCCTTGATATGCAACAGGCCTTTGATACCCTTTCTTGGCAGTACATGTGGGCCACCCTGGAGCGGTATGGTATTCCAAAAGGTTACCTAAAATGGGTGCAGGTCTTATACCACGCCCCGACGGCGCGTGCCCGTACGGGCGCCCATATTTCCGCACCCTATTCCATAACTAGAGGTACCCGGCAGGGTTGCCCCCTATCGCCTCTGTTATTTGTACTGGCGATAGAACCTCTTCTTCTCCGCCTCCGGGCGGAGGCTGGAGATCTCGGGATTCTGCTTAACAACACAACACACATAGTTTCTGCCTACGTGGATGACCTGATCCTCTTTTTTAAAGACCTTAGTCTTAATTTAGATCCCGTCCCGTCTATTTTCAAACGGTTTGAATTAGTTTCTGGCTTGGCACTTAATGCTACCAAGTCTTACGCCTTTTTTATGCGGTATCGGGACAATCCAGACCCTATCTTATTTGGTGAACTAACCTTACAGACAGTGCCCGATACGTTCAAATACTTAGGAATTCAAATCTATAGAACTCCACAAGACCTAATTGACGGCAACATATTGAAGGCAATTGCTTCCCTTCGAAAACAGGTCTGCTTCTGGGTATCCCTACCACTGTCAGTGATGGGACGAATTGCACTTTCCAAAATGGTGATGCTTCCTCGTCTATTATATTATTTTGCTAACTTGCCTGTTGTGATTCCGTCTTCCATTTTTAAAGTATTAAATACATTACTGACTGAACTTATTTGGGGCAATGGTCGCAGAAGAATAGCATTGGCAAAATTGCAACTGAGACCGGAGGAGGGGGGACTGGGAGCGCCTGATTTTAAGGCGTATTGCCTGGCTAGTCAGCTACAATGGCTCTCCTACTGGCTGGCGGGACGTCACCTGCAGGATATAGACTATACTCCCCGACTCTTGAGCCAGGGCACTCTGCATAGTATGCTCCTGCCCAATGGCAGGGTCCCGCACACTCTCCCTTCTTTACTTAACACGGCTCTCCTCTACTGGAAACAAACACTCAATTATACCAAACATGCCATTCCATACTCCGACAATGTACCATTACTGGGAATCCCCATCGCTACCGGGATAGTCACTGCTAAAAGGTTATCCTCATGGACGAGTGAGGGGGTCTCGACGGTGGGAGCGTTATTCATTGAGGGCACCCTGACTGACCATGCTAACTTTCAGCGTGCTCAGGGAGTGCCCTCGACTTTATTCCTTTTACACGCATCACTTGCTCATTATATTAAATACCATTGGGCCCCTGACGGGTCCGAACCTCCGACACATGTCCGTGCAATGCACCTAATGGGGGTGGGCCGACACCTTATCCGTTGGCTGTACCGGGGTATAAGGACTCATTCCAGTACGCCCTTACTCTTACTCCGCACCCGATGGTCCTTGGAACTCAATAGAGAATTTACAGATAAAGAATGGGCCTTGGTGTTGGAATTCCCTAAGAAAGTTTCCGCAACGCTCGTTTTAAATATATCCAATCAATGATCTTGCATAGAGCGTATCTTACACCGCACCGCCTTAATGTAATATACCCGGACGCTCAACTCTCCTGTCCTAGATGTCAGGAGGCGGATGCAAACCTCATTCACATGCTCTGGGCTTGTACTAGACTTCGTTTTTTCTGGCAGGTCGTCACGTATATCATTCGGCAAGTCACAAATACTAGTGACTGGTCATCTCCAGAAGTCTGTCTGTTGGGTCTTCATGGACGCCCTAAGAGAGACAAAGTACAGTTGAAATTTGCTGACTTGGCGCTACTTGTTGCTAAGCGAGCGGTCGCGATGCGGTGGAAATCTGCCTCCCCTCCTGCGCCACTGTACTGGCACATGGAATTGCTACGCTGGGGTGCAGCTGAAAGTACCATACTCAGGCAGGAGGAATCCCGAGGCTTGCGTAAAATTCCTATTTCATTAGAATGGGATCAAATGCTGGAAGTATTCAGAGCTACTGATTCTTTTACGCCCCCGGCGTCACCGATAGCTGCGACCCACCCCATTACTTCCAACACTCCCATTACTCCCGGGCCCCCCTGAAATACTTGCCTGTAATGTTTGTGACCACTGTCAGCTTGATGAATATAGTGTACTAATATGTAACAGTCCTTTCAGTATCCGCCCAGGTTGTCCTGTAACGTCCTCATGTACTATTATGTATCATACGTGTTCTGCGCACGGGGGATAGTCCAATAGGAGTCTGTGTTATTACTCAGTAATGATGAACCAGAAAACAGGGGGGTGGGGGGCGTTAGTTATTTTTATATTTTTTTGTGTAATGTAGATTAGATCTGAGGCGACAATGTGCAGTTTCTCCTTGTTCATGCCGCACCCGCTACCTGCATTATATGATATTATCATGTACTCTGTGCTTATATTGCATTGTTTACATTATGTGCGGATCACTGCATTGTTTCTTTTTACATTTTGTGTAATGGCATGGATACGCAGTATATGAACGTGTTGACTTGCCTCTCGCTGAGGCCAGGTGTGTTGCGCGGCGACTATTGCCACTGATAGTGGTCTCCTGTACTTTGTCTTATGTTATAAAATCAATAAAATTATGTTTAAAAAAAAAAAAGATGGCAGTTAAAAAATGCACACACAGGCTGCTATGGCAGGCCTGACACATGTTTAAAAGGATCCTTAAGTGGGTGTCACAATTAGTGGTGCAGACCCACTAGTAGCATTTAATTTACATGCCCTGGGTGCATATAGTACCACTTTACTAGGGACTTACAAGTAAATTAAATGTGCCAATTGGGGGTAAGCCAATTTGACCATGTTTAAAGGAGAGAGCACATGCAATTTAGCACTGGGTTAGCAGTGGTACAGTGCACACAGTCCTAAGGCCAACAAAAACGAGATCAGCAAAAATAGAGGAGTAAGGCAAAAAAGTTAGGGGGAAGACCACCCTCAGGCTGGCAGGTCTAACATGTTGTAATGTCATACATTCTTCAGTAGTGCTATGTTAAAATAAGCCTTTCATCTGATGCCCTTCAGCGTCATAATGATGGTGCATGCCACCTCAGCTGGCCTGTAGTGCTTGTGTAATACATATGGTGTGACACTCTGGGGGAGATTTACTAAGATTTTGCGCCGTGTTTGTGTCACAAAAGTGATGCAAATCAGCGCAAAATCTTTTTTCCCCCATTTACTTTCCAGTGCTAAACTTGTTTAGCGCTGGAAATAATGGAAAAGTAATGCAAAGCAGCTTCGCATTACTTTGCGCCATGGGGGCGTACCAAAGGTGGAGCATGGGCGTTCCGATGCAACCACCCAAGGTTTCTCACGCTAAACCCAATTTACTAAATAAAGTAGATTGGGTTTAGCATGAGAAAACCGCACCCTTTTCAAGTAGGAGCACGGAAGGAGAAATGATTTCATTTCTCCTTCATTTTACGACTTTGCATGCGTGCTGCACTGTGCTGTAATCAGCACAAGTGCAAGGGAAAGGGGAGGAGAGAGCCATATCCCTGAAGATATGGCGCTCTCCTGCTCCCTCCCTGTCGCACAATGCAGCGTAGCCTTGCGGGGGCTGCGCTGCGTGAATTGTTTGTAAATCTCCCCCTCTGTGTGGAATCTACCAGAGATCCCAAGATTCAGAAAAAAAGCTGCACTGCTACAGTCCATTGGTTTTGACCTTACCATCTGGGGACCCTCTTCCAATAACTTTATGCCTTGTTAAAAATGGGCCCACTTGAGTTACAAGAGTTCAAAATATTCCAGAGATTTCTGAATGTCTGATGCCTGAATAGAATATTGTGGGGGAGATTTACAAAAAAGTCACGCAACACAGCGCAGTCCCCGTGAGGCCGCGCTGCGTTGCGCAACAGGGAGGGAGCAGGAGAGCGCCATATCTTCAGACATATGGCTCTCTCCTCCCCTTTCCCTTGCGCCGGCGCTGATTTCGGCGGCCATGCGCCATGCACACACCTTCGTGTCATAGCGCTAGGGTGTGTGCATGAATCTAGCATAGGTTTTTTACAGGAAGGGTACTCTTCTTGTGCAAAATACTATGCCTAGACACGACGGAAAGCTCTTCCCACTCTGTATGGGGCTGCATAGTGCAGCACGCATGCAAAGTCGGAAAAGCACGGAGAAATTAAAGTATTTCTCCTGTTAGCGCTCACTTTGAAGGGGCGTTAACTTTTGGCGCAAAACCATGTCTACAAATCTTTGTAAATATGGTTTTGTGTCAAAAGGCATGGGTGCTTGCATGGGAACGCCTATGTTCCACCCATGTAATGCCCCCTCGGCGCTAAGTAACGCAAAGCAGTGCCTTGCACTGCTTTGCACTACTTTGAGGTTGCTTTCCAGCGCAAAACAAGTTTTGCGCTGGGAAGTAAATAGCAAAAAAAAAATTTGCGCTGGTTAGCCTCACTTTTGTGATGCTAACCCAGCCCAAAATGTTTGTAAATCCCCCCCTTTGGGCCTGGTTTAGAGTTTGGCGGACTGGTTTCTCCATCACAAATGGGGTGGATATCTCATCTGCCATATTACAAGTACCATAACACATAATGCACTTGTAATAAGGCGAACAGTATATCCCCTACATGTATGACAGAGTAAGTCATCCGTCAAACTCTGAATCAGGCCCTTAGTCCCATATCACAAGTGCGCTTCAAAATTTTGATCCCTGTGCAAACTCTTGTTTAGACTGTGATCCAAACTGTACAGGGAACAGAACTGCACAGGGATCAAAATTTCAAGTGATGCAGAATTTACCACTTCTGGTAAATACAAGGATAAACTCTGCAGCGCCCATAATACTCCTAAGGTATATTTTTTTCAAAATATACAAGGGGAAAACGTTTAGTACATACCAGTACATGTAATTCTTTATGCAGAAAGCACTAAATCCGGATGCAGGGCCTCTTGTACAGAACGTTTTCTATTGTAAAGTCAGTGAATTGCAAAAACATACACTTTCTAGCACAAAATAATTTTTTGTTATACTAAAACCCCATTTACAAGTGGTAAAAGTCTTCCTGACCTGTAAAATGGGTTTTGCAAACCATTACCAATAATAAATATGTGGTACAGTTTCCCCTTTGGGAAGAGTGTTAGGTAGCTTCGAGGGGACCCTTGCATACTCCCCCTGATATGTTTCCAAATAGGACACTTGTATTTTTAAAAACAGCACCTGTCCCTTATTAGACACTAGAGGCCAGATGTACATAGAAATGTGTTTGCGATTACCTAATAGCGAATTTTTTAATTTGCTATTAGGTAATCACAAACAGCGCAAATAGACCTACCTCATTAATCTTCATGAGGTAGGTCACAATTTGCGAACCATTGGGAGTTGCTAAAATCACAGGGATGCTGGCCTGCTGGGGTCAGAAGACCACCATATCTGTGCAGCCCGTTTTGCTTAAAGGAAAATGGGATGTGTTTCAAAAACATTAATGAAAAGTTTTCTTTTCATTTTTTAAGAGTAGGCAGTGGTCCCTGGGACGACTGCCTGCTCTTAAAAAACGTTTTTACAACTATTCACAAAGGAGAAGGGGTCCCTTGGAGACCCATTCCCGTTTGCGAATGGATTACCCCCAACTCTGAGTCGGCAGTTAAATGTGAATGCTTTGCAACCGCATTTCGGTCGCAAAACAGTCAAACATACCACTGGGAATCAATATTAGGAAAAGACGGTCTTAACATGCCCCTTCCAAATACTGAATCACAAATCCATTTTGCGATTCAGTAATAGGTTACTGAATTGCAAAATAGAGTTTGGTACATAGAAAAATGCTTTTTTCTGGTCGCAAATGTCCCGATTCTGCGAATTGGGCCATTTGCGACCTAAAAAAATCGTCGTACTTCTGGCCCTTGATGCTTTAAAAAATCTTTCCAGTTTGGGGAAGCATATGCAAGGATGCTGTCTTTGGTCCGTTGTAGGTCTCCTTTGCATTCACAGATATTCACATAGGATCGCACAGCGTGAGATTTCTAATTGATATTCATTATTAAGGTTATTTAGCGATTCCCTGTGAATGTACACTTTACTATAAAACAAATTGAATTGTAGAAGTTTTCCTGCAATATCCCACCTCAAGCATTGCCTCTACAGCAGAGGAGGATACTCAGGGGCATATTTACCGCAATTGTAGCGTAGGGCAACGCTGCAAGTTACCTTGCTGTGCTGCCCTGCGTCACAGGGAAAGGGCAGGAATGCACTGTATTTATCCAATACGGTGCATTCCTGTCCTTTCCCTCTGCTCCGGTGCTGTTTTGGCAGCCAGGCACCAAGGCAGGCACCTTTGCACCATGGTGCAAGGGTGCCTGTGTTGAAGGCAGGATTGTTTTTGTGCAGGAAGGGGCACCTTCCTGCACAAAAACAATCCGTAAGGGCATTTTCCTCTTTCTATGTGTGCTGCAAAATGCAGTATACAAACAAAAAGGGAAAAAAAGGAGAAAAAAGATATTTCTGTGTGTTATGGGTCACCTGGGGAGGCATATCTTATTGGCGCATTCCCAGGTTTACCACATTTGCGTGGGAACACCGACCGCAATGCCCAGGGAACACCTCCCTTGCACAGAGTAATGCAACACAGCAATTTGCGCTGCGTTGCATTAATCCACATTGATGAAGCCATTCAACGCCATGCAAAGTGGCTTCGCGTAGCTTCATAAATATGACTTGGGGCTTTGCACCATGCATGTACCATCATGCATGGTGCAAGCATGATGCAAGGCCCTCGTAAATATACCAGTCAGTATTTACAATGTCAAGGAAATGGTCACTGAGTGAAAGTCATTAAGTTTCGTATTGTTTTGTAATAAATCCAAATTAGAAGAATTAACACAAAACTCCATGTTTGGTGCAAAAATATAATGTTATTTATGAGCATTTTATGTGCAAAATAATAAAAAAAAACGTGAGTGATGTCAACCACTCACAATAACATTTCTTTGACCTCTGTGGGCTTTCTCAAGGTCAAACTAAACTGTGACTATAGACAGTATACTCAGCATTTATATAGAATTTAAACATTATATACAGAAGATGAATATTCCAGTGTGATGTATTACATCTACACTTCTTAGTGCATCACATATATAGAGTCCTAAATTTATAGCAGCACTATGCATTGAATAGATTTTCCGACACAATATTAGCATAAATTGTGTCTAAGGACAATATACCTCATACCTAATGTCAAAATATGCAAATTATCAATGATTATCTACACCCCAGCTGTGAGAAAGTAGATTATAAATTAGGGTGGATGGTCGTACACCAAAAATAATAAGTTCACTGTATTGGCAGGTCCAGTTAAAGGTTTCAGTAATTCAAACTTGAGCTCAACCTCTAGTAACTATGGCACAGAGCAGACAGGCTTAATTTAAGAAAGCGTGTAAAGCATTTAAAATTACCAAAACAGTTAAAAAGTCAAAAAGACAACACAATAAAAATCCCACTCCAATTTATAAAACTAGACAATAATTGAATGATCAAACTGAGACCAAAACGATAAGGGGAACCGAAGATATGAATTTTTAGTTTTAAATAAAAATGGCAGCACAAAGTGCCACTGGTAGTCAATGGTCACGGTAGACAGGGGCCTAGGCGCAATTTCAGGCTGACTGCGATGGAGCTTGGTTTGGATGCAAAATCCAGGTTTGACCCAGTTGGAGTTTTTACCTTGGGACTTAGGCCCAGATTTACAAAGATTTTTCATTAGAGTTGCGTCACTTTTCTGACGCAGCCACAACACAAAATACTTTTAGTTTTTTACAAAACATTTGTGTGGCTTTGTAAGAAAAAGTAACGTAAGGCAGCGCTTTACTCTGCCTTGCAGTACTTTGCATTGGGTAGGCATTCCATGTGTGGTGCATAGGCATTCCTGTGCATCCACACATGGATTTTGATGCAAACCCATAGTTGGACCTAGCCCTCTCTGAAATTGGCCTAAACCTGATTGACACATTTAATTTGTTTGTAAGACCCTAGTAAAGTGGTACTACAGTTACTCAGGGCCTGCAAATTAAATGCTACCAGTGGACCTGCAGCACGCATTGTGCCACCCACTAAAGTAGCACTTTAATACTTGCCTCAGGCCTGCCACTGCAGCCTTTAGTGCAGTTTTAAACTGCCATTTCAACCAGTCAAAATAATCTTTTACTAGGCCTAAACTTTCCTTTTTATTACATATAAGTCACCCAGAAGTTAGTCCCTAAAGGCCTGCAGGGCAGAATGCATAGTATTTAAAAAGAAGGACTCGTGAGGTTAAGTTTTACATGTCCTGGGAGGGAAAACTCATAAATTTGTTTTCACTACTGCCAGGCCTATCTCTCCGGTAACATTGGGCTACCTTATTACATTTAATAAGTGCTTACCTTTGACTTGGAGCAGGTAGAAATGTCATATTTGGACTCAAATGAATTGAAATTTAAAATCCTCTTTAATGTTAAAGTTGGATTTTAAATCACAATTCCTAAAATGCCACTTTTAGAAAATTAAAGACACACAGATGATGGATGGAATACAGAGCAAATTAAACATTCACCCCCAGTCAATAGATCTGGGTTAAATCCATTGTTTTTTTGCTCACCATGCCACCCCAGTTTAGACCCAGCCATATGCAAATCAGACTTGACCCTGTGGTTCATGGGAACAGTCCAGCCCGAACTGCCAAGCCAGGTCCTACCTGGACTGGAAACAAGCATCCTGGGGCCGGTTTCGGGGCATCACCCCTCATCAGCCAGGCTAGCTAGAATCCAGTGACACAGTGCTCTCTCAGAAGTGAGACTAGACCTGATCTCTTCATTCCAGTCGAAACTGAGTGACTTCAAAGATCAGTTAGCTGACCTCCTGTCTGAGCTAAAGGTACACAACAAGCAAGCTCCAGAGGCCTTCTTGTAAATGTTCAGCTGACCTGCAGTATTGGCCCTGCTTGGACCTGCCTAAGCCTTACTGGCCTCTGCTAGAGTGAGTTCCTGATCCCCATGTGGTGTCTCCCCAGGTCTGGAACCCTTGGCTGGTATCAGTTGAGCTCCTCCTGTGAAGAAGGGTGAAATTCTGAAGCTTTTTGTGACTGCGAACGGGCCCATTCGTGCTGAGACTCTGCCATTCATGACGACCACCAACGCGAAGCTCCAGTAACCTGACTCTTCCCTCTATAGCAACCACCAGCAACAACCTGCACTTCACGCTGCAGTAACAGCAGCCCGCGGTGACTGCCACCATAAACCTCCAGCAGCGACAGTTCACGACACCCGACCACCTCTTCGAGCTACAGCAATAGCAGCCTGCGCCTCCCAGACTGCTCTTTGTGCTACTGTGATGGCCATCCGTGACGATCTCCCTGCTCCTCGTGGCCCCCTCCACCGTGAATGGAACTCTTCAGGCCAGACTTTGAGAAGGTAACTTCTCGCGGGTCGGCCTGCACTTGTAACTTTCCCCTGGTCTACTACTACCAGATTACCTCAAGTGGTGCTTTATGCTTTTAGGAGCAATAGCTATCTAAAGTTTTTAAATTGCATATCTCCGGTTCCATTGATTGGATTATTGATGTTTTGGTATCATTTCGTGAATTTTTTCTTGTGTTATATTTGTACTTTATTACTGTTTGTGTGCTGCATAAATATTTTACACTTTGCCCTACCTTAAGCCTGATTAGTTTGTGTCAAGCTACCAAAGTGTTCAGCACAAGTTAATTTAGTGACAATTGTGGTTCACCGTAATAAGGAGTGTGGATTATGGTTCTTGCCTCAGTGAGGCTTCCACCTGTTCCAACCAATAACCTGATTTCTTACACTCATATTTTAAAACAGATATAGACATGGGCTTGTGGCAAAATGGTTCAGCTGTCTGAGGCTGGAGTAACGAAGAGAAATATCTTTATTTCTCCTTGTTATTTCCTCTTTGCACGTGTGCTGCAATCTGCAGAACACATGCAAGGAGGAAATAGCTGCAAAGGATAGTTTTTGTGCAGGAATGTCTGATCACAGCACAGACAATTCAGACACCCGCACAAAGGCACAAAGGTGAATGCTTTGTGCTAGGTAGCCCAAAATGTGCCAGTGCATGAAAAGAGTAGAACTGCACCATTTCTTTGAATATGTGGTACAGTTCTACTCTCTCTAGGTGATGCAACACAGCACAGCAACTTTGCTTACTGCACTGCATTGTGACACCTTTTGTAAGTATGAACCCTCTTCTTTTTACTGGTTGTCAAAATCCTTCAGCAGGGAAAGGCAGCAGTGTGAATCAGAGGAGTGCTCCATGATGTCAAATGAGTGTTGGACAAGGTCCCAGTTAAGCCATTGTATTTGGTCAGAAAAGCTCCCAGAGGGATAAATTAAAATTTTGCGCCCAGGTAGGTATCTAGCCAGGTACTTTTGGGGCCTTCAGCCGGTCAAGATTTTTTTTTAACAATATATTTTATTGCGTTTACACTGTATATACCAGGCCTTGGCCCGAAGGATACATTTTGATGAAAATATGTGACAGTATATACATCTGATCGTAACTTCTGGAAAACTTGCATATACAACAATAACAACATTGCGCAGTACATCTCGAATCCCACAGAGTTATAAGTGAACAATTGGATATACGATCTGGAAGTCTTAAATGAAATTCCTGGTTGTACAATGACCAATCTCATCAGGGGAGCACAGCTCATCAGGGTTCTGGAGTAACAAGGGGGGGTAGCTCTATACCCCGGTAATCTGCCCAATGTTGACATATTTTCCTATGCTTCTGGGGGCAACCACGAGCTTGAAATACAGCAATCTCAGCATTCATACACTCATCAATGGCTTTTTTCCACCTGCCTATCGTCGGAGGGGACACACTTTTCCACTGCTGGGCAATATCCCGTTTAGCAATGGTGATGGCTAAAAACAATAGGTGCTGCTTGTACCGGTTCCCACCAATACCCTCAGTACTATACAATAACAGTAGTTTCGGCTCGAATGGGAGATCCTATGACAACACCTCGCTCAGGCATGCCACAATCCTCCGCCAGAATGGTTGCAGTGCTGTACAGCCCCAGACAGTATGCATGAAGGTCCCGTCTTCCACCCCACATCTTAAACATATAGGGGACTGAATGGTGCCCATCTTACAGAGTCAGAATCGGGTGTAGTATATGCAGTGTAAATATTTAAACTGTGAGTCGGTAGCGCGTTGAGACCGCCGCACCTAGAGGGCTAGCTAAGGCTTCAGTCCAATTGTCATCAGTTATGTCTGGTATGTCCTCTAACCATGCCTGCCTGGTCTTATGTAGTGTGGTGTGGTTGTGTGTCGTCAGAGTTTGATATATCTGGCGGGTCTTGTGGGCACCAAGGTCGCCCATCAATAAGCGACCATACAGAGGGTGAAATTCAGGCAGTGTGTCAACCTGCCACAATAGGGGAGTAAGGGCATGCCTGAGTTGGAGATATTTATAGAATTGAGTCTTGTGTAGTTGAAACGCTGTCTGGAGCTGTTGGAACGATTTCAATGCGGTACCCTGTACTACGTCCCCCAAGGTGGATATGCCCACAAGGTCCCACTCACGGAATCCCGCAAGTGCTCCCACCGAGCGCAAAGGGGCACCGTGCCACAACGGGGTCGCCTGAGTCAGGCGGCCATGCCATCCCATCTGTTTAACCGTAGCTCGCCAGAGTTGAATCACTGTGCTGCAGGCAGGGGGTAGGAAATCTAGAGTCTGTGAACTATATAGGAGTTGAAGGAGGGGAACATTCCCCGTTGCCATATGGTCCAGTGTGAACGCTGGGTCCAAGGGTGAATGGTACGACCACTCATTAACAACTTGCAGTTGGGAGGCCGCATAATAGGCATATACATCTGCTGCCGCAATGCCGCCACAATATGTTGACTGCATACACGAACGCAATGCCACTCGTATTGCCCCGTCGTGCCAGAGAAATTTGTTATGTATGGCATTCACCTGTGCGAACCAGCCCCGTGATATGACATATGGGAAATTCTGAAGCCTATAGACTATTCTGGGCAGTGAGACCATTTTAAAAATCGGCGAGCGCCCGTATAATGAAAGCGGAAGAGGAGGCCAAACTGCAGTCTCATCTTTGAGGCTTTTGAGAAGTGGATTGATATTGTGAGCCCACGAGGTCTTCGAACAAGGCGACATAAAAATACCTAGATACTTAAATCCAGTGGTAGCGCGAGACAGTTGCTCCGCCCACGTCTCCCGGCCTTGATTCGCGCACACCGGGAACAGCACAGACTTGGAGGGGTTAGTGTTAAGCCTGGTGGTCTGGCCAAATACCCGGAGGATCTGTAGGATGCCGGGCTCCGAAAACCACGGGTCAGTCATGAAGAACAGGACGTCATCTGCGTACAGCGCAATGCGATCAGATCGAGATGAGTCCCATTCAAAGCCTCTGAGCACCGGGTCACTACGCACCCATGCCGCCAACGGTTCTACGGCAAGGGCAAACAATAATGGCGACAGGGGGCAGCCCTGTCGTGTACCGCAACATATGGGAAACGGGGCCGAGCGATGTCCGGCGACCCTGACCGAGGCGGTTAGCCCGGTATAAAGTAGACGTACATATGCTAAAAAGCGTGGGCCAAAGTTAATGGCTTCCAAGAGTCGAAAGAGGTACGACCAGCTGAGGGAATTGAACGCCTTGTCAATATCTGCGAGCATTATGGCTGCAGGGCGTCCGAGTTCCGGGGCTTTTGCCATGGCAAGGGGCAACCGTCTAATGTTATGACGCATGGATTGGTGGGGCATAAACCCGGACTGGTCCAGGTGGATCAGGTCTTGTACACAGGACCTAAGGTGGTCAGCGAGAACTTTGCCCAGAAGTTTGGGCTCAAAGTTCATAAGAGAGATAGGTCTGTATGACGCGGGATCTTCCGGCGAGCGACCTGGCTTCAAAAAGTGGACAATCTCCGCATGTCGCCAATCCTGGGGGAGTTGGGATTGGTCAATAGCTTCATGTACGGCATCGAGCAGGTATGGGCCCAGTGTGTTCATGTGTGGTCTGAGGAATTCCATAGGAAAACCGTTGGGTCCAGGAGCACGGCCCGGGTGTCTGACCGTCAGTGCTGCACTGAGTTCGTCAATGGTTATGGGGGCGTCAAGTTGGTCCCGTGCTGAATCGGTAAGCCTACGGGGGGTATATCACGTAAAAATTCATCAATAGAGGCCTCTGTTAGTTGCTCTTGGCGAGTATACAGGAGCGCAAAATAGCGCGCAAACTAGCAGCCACCATCTCGGGAGACGAGCACAAGGCGCCACTTCCGTCTCGGAGCACCGGAACACTGGCTGGGGACTTCGCCGCTTGACATAACCTATGGAGCATTTTGCTGGATTTATCACCCCATTGGTAGAGTCGATGCTGCGATGCTAGCCAAATTTCTTTGGCTTCCTCCATGAGGTGGCGCTGGATGGACTGTTGTGCCTGAAATAAGGTACGTTTAAGAGCTGGGTTTGGATCTTGGTCAAGATTTTTACCTTTGGACTTAATCTAGGATTTGCTGCTGCGAAGAAGCTCCAAGCGGGGAAGACCTGTTTCTTCAGCCCAATGGCAACGAGCATTTGGTGGAACATCTTGTGAGGTTTGTCCAGGTACTCCGGGGGTCTTGAAGTTCAAACAGTTTTCAGAGATGTTAGGAGAAGTCCAGTTGGACATACCCAAGGGTCCCAAGACCTCAGGAACAGCACATGGGGTGACGACTAATTTCAGTAGAGGCCACCAGCATGTTCTGGGTCAGGTCCAGTTGGTACTGGTCAGCGTGGTACGTTAGAAAAGGCCTTTTGCAGATTGTTGCGGCCCTTATACATGTGGGTAGCCAACTAAACCTTTGAGTCTGCTTCTTTGTTCTGGATACAAGTGGGAGCAAGTCCAGTCCTTCAGGTCTCCTCACAGGTCTCAAACAGCAGGTGCAGTAGTTCTTCTGTTCTTCCACAGGTCCAGCAGTATTTTGAGGAGGGTGCCAGGAGATGGCACATTTATGCCTGGCACTGGCTTGTGGGTGAAGGTGAGTCCTGGCTCCTCCCTAGCCAATAGAGTAAAGTTCCCAGGGTTAACCCTAACCACATTTGCAGCAGTTCTTATGCACCATTTTGCAAACAATCCTGCAGTGCCCTCACAAGCTAAATATAAGATGGGGAAACCCTTCTCACCTTGTGCAGAGCCTGGGTGCCCACCCAGAGGTGTGACCAGTATATGAGCAGTCCCATTGGCTCTGGTCAATCCAAACTAGTATCTTTCTTGCCGTCCCTAGCCTGATATAGCAGAGTTAATATTTAATATTGCTTCCCAGTGTTTCTCTATGAGCCAGCCAACCTCACTACAGTGAAAATAGCTTTTAGGTGCTAGTCACTGTAAAGACATGTTAATTGCACATTTCTACATGCCTTACTTTTAAATACCATGCACCTTGCCATGTGGCTAAAAGGCCTATATACGGTGACTTATTAATATTTCTCCTGTCAAACAAGTCTTTGTATTTTTTTTATAAAGCAATTTTTATTGATTTTATGAGGAAAGCAAAACAAACCAAAAACCATTCAGTGCAAACAAGCCGTGACAAGAGCAAACTGACAATCACATATGTAGTTAACATACAGTACTTTGTAACCTCAGTATTCACAAAATTTCCCAAAGATCTTTTTGTGCTTGTAAGGGCAGCCTCGTGCGTCATAGACTGATTCCTCCAGTTTCTCGCACCAGTCCATAGCTGTGCGCCACGTCCCCAACACAAGTGAGGTTGCTGAGTTCCACAGTCGGGCTATGTCCCTCTTGGCAACCGGAGTCCCCAGACACACAAGCATGCAGTAACTCCTGCTGCCCCCCCCCAGATCCTTCTTCAAGTCAAGAAGTACAAGGCGGGGAGATAAGTCAATAGGCTGACTCAGGACTTGGTCCAATGCTTGAAAAATAGCAGTCCAGTATCTCCCAATGCAGGGAAAAGCCCATTCCACATGGAAGAATTTGGCTGCCTCCACAGCACACTGAGAACATGTGGATGAAAGGCCACTTTCCAAAGCTTCATTAGTGTCAGGTATGTGGTATGCAAGAAACTCAACTCAATCAGGCAGAACCTTGATGATATCACAAACTCGGTGGTTCCATGAGAGCCTCCCTCCTTCACTATCCTTAAAGGGTCCAACCCATGACTCCCAACTGGCCCTCAAAGGGGTGAATAAGTCTGGTGAGTTAAAGACGAGGGAACGGTAAACACAGGAAATGCCACGCCGTCCCAGGGGACCCACAAGGAATTTGGCTTCCAGGGGGCTGAACTAAGTGGCTTCCCCAATAGACTCTTGGTGGGAAGCAAGGGCATGAAGGAGTTTCAGGAACCTATAAAATTGTGACCAGTGTAAGTTGAAGTCTGCCTGTAGGTCCTTAAAGGTCCACAGCTGTGCCCCCTGCCAAATGTCTCCTAATTTGGAGATACCTATAAGGTCACAGGGGCCAAAACTAACCAAATAAGTTACTTGGCCCAACCAGTTACCCCTCTAAAGGGGGGGGTCTGCAGCATAATCCTGCCCGCCCCCCCCCCGGTCTGGCGCAAAGCCGATCTCCACACCAGGGACTCAATGGGACTCAATTCCAGTGAGGTAAGGAAGGGCACGAGGCACAGGAGTTCCATTAAAACCTATCCAGTGTGGTATCCCAGCCCATAGACAATAGTTCAGCCTTGTAGGCTGGGTCATCCCCACCTCCATGAAGTCAGTCATTGAGGACCACCAGTTGAGAGGCCCAATAATGGAAATCTGCTGCTGCTAGGCCCCCACCAAAGTTAGACTGTATGTAATTCCCAAAGGCGATGCGCGGCACCCGACCGGCCCAAACAAAAGAGTGCACTCTGGCCTGTATCCCCATAAAAAGGCTTTATTTCGACAGGTTAAGATGCAGGGTTAAACTGCAGCTGCAAGACTGCAATGCCAGGCTTGGGGTCATGTTTGCCTGGTCACACTAGTGGATGGCACAGTAGTCAGTGGCAGCTGGTGACATTTGAAAGTGGTGGGGCGTAAAAGTTCGGGATGGGTGCCCGGTGGCGAGCGATCATAGGGAGCAAGCCCGATCACCATATGGGGGGTTTCGCCCCCCGAGAAAATATTGGAAAAAAGTGTAAAGAATGGCCCTCTCACCTACACCTTCTTACTTTCTCAAGTCCCTGCCTTCCCTTTTATCTTTGGTGCAGCACTTTGAAGCCATTTAGGAGCTACACAAGCAGTCAGCATGGCATAAGACACACAGATGTGCAGCACAATTTAACAGAAGACAGGGGGGCATATTCTCAAGGAGCTATCGCCGAGTTATCGGCACTTTATCGCAGCCAAAGTCGCGATAAATTTATCGCCCCATTCACAAGCTGGTGCTAACAGCCGATACCACCAGTTTACGTGCGAAAGCATCCGCAAAAAACATCGACACAGATGACCCCGGCAACTATCGCTAATGAGATGCAGAGTAGGCGTTCCCGAGCAAATATCCGCGACAACACCACACCCCAACATTCTCAACGATCAGCCACATCTGCGATAAGACCACAAAACAGGCGATAAGGTGCGTTAGCAGCAGGAAATTAACATTAACACCTGCTCTGACCTGGTGTAAAGTCGGACAATAAGCTGCACCATCAAAGGGAGCCCAGCCCAGAGCCACACATGAAGAACAACAGATGCCATGGAGCCACTCACCATGCATCCCGGAGCCCCGAGAGGGCAACAACACCCACAGACACCACCCCAAGGACCGCCCCTCCCCACCCCCCCTGGACCACCACAGAGGCAGCGCAGACAAAGACAGCGGACCTTCAGGAAATGCACCAGCCTCACAGACCTAACACCAGACAATGTCAATGCCCACTACAGGCTCAAAAGGACAACCTTCCTCCCCATCATGAACATCATTGCCCACAAGCTGACGGTACCAACACAGCGGCCAACCAACATCCCTCCGCAGACAAAGCTGCTGGCTGTGCTGCACCTGTTGCCCTCTGGTACCTCCCAACCAACAACCGCCAGAGTCGGAGGAGTCTCACAGCCAGCCCCATCCAAGTTCCCCACACCTGTCCTGGATGCCATCATCAGCTAGGTACTCCAGTACCTATACGTCCCCCACAATGCGCAGGAACAGCTGGAGACCAAGCAAGGACTATACGCCATAGCTGGATTCCCGCACGTGTTGGGGGCAATCGACTGCACACATGTCCTACTTGTGCCCCCTGCTGACACTGCACACAATTACCGCAACAGAAAGCACAGGCATTCCATCAATGTGCAGGCAATAGTGGACCACAGGGGACTCTTCACCAATGTCATAGCCAACTACCCAGGCAGTGTGCATGATTCCTTCATCTTCCGACAGTCCAACATCAACCAGCGCTTCCAGGATGGCACCTATGGGAATGCACTGCTCGTTGGCAAGTACCAAATGAACACAGCACACACCTCAACTCCACAATCATGCAACCCACAACTCTGGCACTGCACACGTCACAAAATCACATATAACATGCCAAACAACATGCCCAACCACCAGACACGACAGCACAACTTACTGTGGCAACCTTGGTTAGCCATGTACATGATCCATCAACGGCATGGCTTCTCAGCCACACAATAGCGGAATGTGGGGAGAGGTGGGAACCAGCCATGTGCGAAGGAGGCAAGTGACCCATGAATGAGAATGTACACAATGCCAAGTGTGGCAGAGATGTGCTGGACAGACTGCAGTATGCAGACCATAGACATATCCATGTCTACATGCACTGCTGGTGTTTGGAGTGTAGTGGACAGTGGACGCAACCATGTCACCCCAGCCAGTGGGGGAAGATCGCGGAAATGTAGCTTTTGACGTCCCCCCCTGTAAGCGTGTGCGGAGTGGGCTGGCCAGGCGTATGCCAGGCCAGTGTAGGGGTGTGAATAAAAAGCACATAGCTCTGGACATGGTTCTCTTCCGGAATGCCCAACGTGTCTGCCAGGGCGGTGCCTCCCACCCCGCCACGAGGCCGACGCCGTCGCCATGAGCGGTGTGGCCTGCGATCCTGTGCGCCTGCTGCACCCTGGGCCGCTGGTCCCCGAACCCGTCATGCCCGCCCCAGCGCAGCCAGGCCTCACTGCTCACCTGCCCGACACCGGCGTGTGTCAAAGAGGGCCCACCACGTGCCGGCGCAAGCTCCAAGCCCGAAGCCCGCGACCTTGGCAGCCTCCTCAGACCATCACGGCCTCTGCGACACAGGCCTGTTTTACTCCTTTCTCGTTGACGTACTCTACCCCTGCCTCCGGCCTACACTACGGTCAAGTAGGTCACACATTTGGAACTGAGTCTTGATTATGCAATGGCAGAGTACACACTTTATGTCTGCGTTTATATCACTGTACTCCCTTCGATGTGGTGTCACCAACTCTGTGCATAGCATTCGAACTACACCTGTCTGTGGTCCCTTGCTGACTACTGCCTTCGGCCTACACTGCGGTCGAGTAGGTCACACATGTGGAACTGAGTCTTGATTTCTGCATGGCGGAGTTCATATCATTGTACGCAAGGAGACGAGTAAGAGGAAGACGCAGTTCATTCCGGAGGAGAAAAGGATCATCGTTACGGAGGTGATCGGACACTGCCGACAACTGCTCTGGTGTCACTAACTCTGTGCATCGCCGGCCAACGACACGTGGCTGTGGGCCCCTGCTGACCGCTGCCTCGGGCCTACACTGCGGTCAAGTAGGTCACACATTTGGAACTGAGTCTTGATTATACAATGGCCGAGTACACATATCAATGCAGAGTTCAAATCACTATACTCCCTTCGATGTGGTGACACAAAGTATGTGCATGGCATCCCAACCACATGTGTCTGTGGGCCCTTGATGACTTCGCCTTCGGCCTACACTGCGTTCGAGTAGGTCACACATTGGGAATTCAGTCTTGATTCATTAATGGCAGACTTGATATCTTTGTACTGGCCTCATCGCAGACTGCATCCCCTTTCTGCTCCGGTGCCACTAAGTCTGTTCCCTGACATCCATGGACACTTTCTGGTTGAACTTTGGTGGCGACTGAGACTATGGACTGGGGGTTGTCTTCATCATCATGTCGGTGATACTGACTTTGTGGCAAAAACGAGGCTGTAGCATTCCACTCCTCCATTTGCTGCTTCCTGCCGGCTTCTGTCCTCTGCATCATGCCCTGGAGGATACCTTCCACTGTCCCCAGCAAACCTCCGCTACATTCACCTTCGACATCGACGAGGACCCGCTCACCTCGCGTGGCCCTATCTCACTGCACCGCAAGTCACCGTCCCGTGGCGGTGTGCCTGTGCCTGCCGCAGTGCATCTGGGGCCACTAACTCTGTGCAGCTCAAGTCATGGCTCCTGTCTGATAGCATATTGGATGGCCTCTGGGTCGATGGACTGGGGGTCATCAAGGCATTGTGTCTGTGGCCCTGCACTGTCCGCTGCCTCCGGCCTCAACTGCGATCCACCTGGGCTCACACATCAAATCGAGTCCTGACCTGCCCGGACGTCGCATCACCGCAGGATGCACACGCCACCACCGCCAGGACCAACTCCAAACAACAGGTGCCAGAGTCGGAAGTGTCTTACTGCCAGACTATCAGAGTTGCTCACACCTGTCGTGGGTGCCATCATCAGCTTGATACCCTGCTCAGCTCTTCAGGTGCCACTAACTCAGTGCACCA
The DNA here is from genome assembly GCA_963921515.1 of Calotriton arnoldi. NCBI lineage: Eukaryota > Metazoa > Chordata > Amphibia > Caudata > Salamandridae > Calotriton > Calotriton arnoldi. The sequence goes on along the minus strand of CAWUFW010013023.1, from coordinate 138,115 downwards.
CAAATCATGGACCATTCTGCTTGCATGTTGGGTGAACACTGTACTTTCTCCGGCTACCACCATGATGCTTCACAGTTGTTTCTGTTATGCTGGTGTTTTCTGTTTCCGCTTTAATTGTGATCACTGTTCAAGTTGTTGCCAGCACCGACTCCATGCGGGCTGGCTTACACTCACCCCACACACATCCAGCACATGCGTCACTGTACATTTGACCATGCCAATAAAGGTGTCGAGCGCACGTGCCCGTAGCCAGTTCAACAAACTATCTGAGTGTGTCCATGTGCTCATGATGTATGCATTAGGGCGCCGGACCCTACAACATTACATTGTGCCATGTACAGAGGACGCAGCCATGTCACCGCAGGCAGCGGGTGAGACATTGCACATGTAGCTTTGTCGTCCCCCACTGAATACGTAAGAGGAGTGAACTGGGCCGGCGTACGCCAGTCCAGCGTGGGGGTGTGGATGCTTATCCCGTGGCTCTGGGTGTGATTCAGTACTGGAAATGTGCAAAGGCATGTGTCTCTGTCGCAGTTTGGGTCTCCGTTGGGGAGTGTAGGTGGTCCCTGATGGGACTTAGACACCCACGTATGTGATCTAGTTTGGCTTCCATGAGGTAATACCCTACCCGCACATGTTCGGCCACCCCCTTCTGGCAGTCTGACACCTGGCCTTGGAATGCGATGTGTGCTTCGGTGGGCTGCTGGGAGCCAGCCGGGGTGGTGGGTGCATCCAGCTGTGTTGTCTGTGCAGGGGGTGGGGTATCCTCGATGCAGCGGTGCTGCCCTGCTCCTGGAGGTCGATTATCTAAGATGTCCATGGACTGTTGTAGGGCGTCGGAAGTGTGGAGGTCCTCTTCAGCATCACTGTAGAGTTGTCTGGTCTGCTCTGCTGGAGGTGTTGTTTGTCCCTCTGCAATGTGAAGGGGAGATGCTTGTTGACATTGTGTTGGCATGTATGTTGCTGCATTGTTCAAGTGTACATACAGACTGCATGACAATGTACATTGTGACTGTTTGGGAGGGGCGGACTATTTGATGCGGGACAGTGGACATTTGGACTAAATGACTTAGGTGAGGTTGTACACGTACATTTGCATCTCACAGTTTCCTGCTATGTCAGATGTGATTGGCCATTTTCTACGCACAGGCGGACCCAGTTGTGTCCTCTGTTCTGCAGTGTAAGTGTTGCACTGTGTACCACATTGTCGTCCATGTGGATGTGCTGTCATTGCTATGTGTGTGTGCTGCATTGTGTGAGAGTCGCACCTGCAGCTGTGATTTTGCTGCCCCTTATGCCTTGGAGGCGGTGTGCCTTTGGCGTTTGTGCTTTTAAGGTGCTGTGATGTTGGCGACTTGGGTCATTTGTGCTCTTGGATGGTTTTTGTACTCTTGTGCTTTGTTTGTCTGCAGATGTATTGTTGACGTCAGTGGTTGTTTGTGCACGTGGATGTGTCAGAGTGTGACCTGCTCCTTTCCGGATGTGGTCCACACTCAGCCACCTCAGTCTCGTGGCGTGCACAATGTCATGGTGATTGTACTCCAGCCATGCTGCTCGTCATGTGGTGTCACTTGCATTGTCAGTGTGGCTCTCACATACGCATCTTTGCTGTGTTTCGCACGGGTGCATGTGTGTGTTGTGTAATTGGTGATGTGTGGGGTGGGACCACCTTTGGGCACATGGTGGACGGGGGCCTACTTGATGTTTGTATGTGTGCTGCAGTGTGCCACGGGGATCAGGGACATGACCCAGGGTCATTGTGGGTGTGCGGTGTGCTACACGTCGTTGTGCATGTGTGCCATTGTGCCCGTCCCCACAGTCCCTGTTCGTTACTCACCCTGTTGATGTTGTGTCAGGTCATGTCGAGCAGTGTCCGGACTCCCGACTCCTTGCACCGTCTCCACACTGATGACTGTGGCCACCATTTGCTCCAGCTCCTCCTGTGGCGCAGGACTCCCACCTCCATTCGCCGTTGCTGCCTTCCTGTTGGCAGCTGGTTTCTGCTTGGTTTGGCTTTTCACATTGTGCCAGGGCCTCTTGGCCTCCTCGACACTCTGGCTGCATTCACGATGGAATGCCATTTTTCCATCTGTGTTGCCAATGACACGGTGGATGTGACGGACAGTTGTTGTTAGTGCTCTGTCACCTCCATGACGACGATCCGGTTGTCATGCGGACTGTACCCCGTCTTCCTCTTCCTCTTCTCCTTGGCCTTCCCTGACCCCGATGTTCCTTGCTGGTGGTCTGTGGGGCTTGTGGGGTTCGCGTTGACCTGGGCACTCCTTCCGGGTGCATCCATGTTGCTACGCAGTTTATTGTGTTTATGGTGTGTTTTTCTTGTTCAGCTTTTATAGTGCATTTTCCCGCATGACGCGTGGGAATTGCAGGCCTGTCGCTGGTTATCGCTGATTTTTGTATCGCGGTTGGCCTCATCGCAACTTTATTCACGTTCGTGTTTCGCATTTTTGCGGTGTCGCGTTAGTTTTAACGCGGTCATTTGACGCGTTATCGTGGGACTATCGCATGGTGCCGCCTGGTTGGGAATACTACGTTAATACGGCATTGTTTTCCTGCGATAGACTGCGATATGCAAAGTTGCGTTAAGCTAAACTTGCGGTGGTTATCACACTTTCTTGAGAATATGCCCCAGTGTTGCTTAGTAACCCCACAGTTTTGTGTTGTGTTCAAGTGCCTCCTTAGGTTTGCTTGTTCAACGGGCCACAAAATAGTTGTGAGATGCTGAGTACATAGGTGAACATGACAGGGAAGTCTGCAGCAGTAATGTGTTGTAGTGTGTGCATGACAACAACATGTGCTATGACAGCAGGATATCGAGAAAGCAGACACACGCTGGGAGCAGCACAAGGTTGGACAGGTGTCATATTCCGCGGTGGGTCTCCATGCACCTGACAGCTCCTGTGTGCCTCTCTCCTGCAGAAGTCCCCCAGGTGGCCCGCACTGGCCATGGCCCGGCTCCTGCAGCACTAGAAGGATAAGAAGGTGGACAGAGCGCTGGGTGAAATACTGGCTGGGTGGCCACCCTAGTCTGAGGGTGTAATAATCTATCTGTGGCCACTGTGTGTCTGAGAGGGAAGTGTGCACCAATCTTAATGCTGTGGTACAAAGGTTATAGAGTTATGCAGCATGTGTTCTTGGCGCTCCCTTTCATACCAGGCTGGGGTCAGTCTTAGGTAGTGCCAGCCTGCATGCAGGTTGTGCATATGTCGCCCTCCTCCCCCAAGCCTTACCACCCAGATGGGCAGCCGCTGCTGGCAGATACGTATATTTTAGAATTACTTTGAGTTCATTATTCAAATGTAAAAAAAAGGAAATTCTCAGAACTAAGCTCAACAGCAACAGCTTGTTGAAATAAGTCCAACGTGACCATACCGTCTGCTCATTGTGAGCTCTTATTGGTAAGACAAAAACTATGGGAATCAACATGCACAATTGATAATCCTAACCTGAAGGAATAAAAGAAGGGATTTTTCTTGTATAATCAATTCTTTTTTTGCACAATTCTTTTTATTATGTTTAATCAAGATCAGTTTACAGCCATATCGGTGCAATAAATTCTTAATAAATCTGTTTATAACTATCTTTAAAAACTGTCTAGAGAGAGTCCCATGCATACAGGCAAAGCTTCAGTAGGAAAGGTGGGGGAGCAGCATGGACTATCTACAACATTCAGTAAATAATTAACATATATCTATTATTGAAATTCGCTCTAAACCTCTGAAAACCTCGACCTCTCCTAATGCCCTGCTGAAACCTGGTAGCGCCTTTTGAGGTCTCGTGAATGATAGAGGTTTTTGTTGAAGAACAACTAAAATGCTGTAACATCAGCACACATCAAACGAGGCCCTTTTGTCCCGTGGGCAAGATAACAGCTGTGACTGCGGCTTTCTACAACAGCTGATATAAGAGACAGCATCTGCTGAAATAGGAATCCGGGTCAAATCTCCTTCGGACATTGTATCTCGCAGCACCGAGCACGATGACTTTGCCTCAGGCTCCACTCCAGTCGTGCGTGTCGGGAGCATGGAAGTTATGACGTCACCTCCCTTAGGCCCAGTCCCACTCCTGCAACTCCTGAGCCAATCTAGACGCTGCTCCCTGGCTGTTTCTATTAGGAAGCAGTGCCAGGATTGGCTGGGTCAGGGGCTTCCAATGCTCATTTGGAGACTTCGGGGCTGTGGCAGCAATCCCCGGGCCTCCTACATTTCTGAGGTATGCGAGGGTTCAGGTGCGCATGTCTGGCTGATCAGAGCAAGGCACTTGTCCAACCCGACATGCGCACTTTACTCCAAGGACGCCTGGCAGGTGGCAGCTGTCAATCATCAGGCAGGCTTGAAGCAGAGGCTCCTCCCCCCCTCTCTCCTGTAACCTTGCCCGAATCATGCCTGCACTTGGGCTAAAATAAAAATATGGACTCAATAACACTATTAAACATTAATCATTTAATATGGCAAAGCAAATGGGGGCGACGACCCCTGCCCCAATAAAGAGACCGCCGCTGACAGTAGTGTTGTAGTCCATCTAGCTTTCCATGCCATGGGTGTACTTTAGGCATCATATACTTTTGTCTTATAGGAAAAGTTGAATATGCCAAATAGAGGTTTAGGCAATTTTGACATGTTTCAGGTGAAATAGCACATGCACTGGGGTCTAGTAAGCAGTGTCCTAGTCCATAGAGTCAAAAAACAAGCAGCATCTGTCCACAATAAATGGGTGAGACAACACAAAAAGAAGCACTTTCTCACACCATCCATAATCCTTTACCATGTGTGTTCAATATGGCTTTAAGTTTAATTGTGTTTGATCAACTGTATGTGAATAAGAAGGTAGTCTCTGACTAAGCTATGAAATTAAAACAAAGGCCACGCTGGTGAAAAAATTACTTAAATATGCCGCTCATCAGTGCTTTTTCTACATATTCACTATGTTGATTTTTGTTTATTTATTTATTTATTTATATGTTATATTGTTTGTCATGACCGTGAAACAAGGTGGTAGAATGTTTTATATGCATGGAATCAGTGGTATAAAGTACAGCCAGAAAAAAAGCAATTTTCTATTCAGTCAGACTTGACAGTAGTACAACAGGGGAATCATTCACTATGTACTTTGGACAGTCCACGTTTAAGTTTAGGGTGCAGCTTAAAAAAGATCTTTCAGAAATTGATGCTTGAGGTCTCGCTTGGAAGCAGAGTTTGACATGTCCTTCTCATATGTACAGGGAAGGCATTCAGTATCTGTAGTGCATTTCCCGAGACAGTTTGCTAGAGGGTGGAGGTCTTTCTAAATCTGTGAGTGGAAAGATTAACACAAATTGGCTTCATCGTGTTCTGTCAGAGAACTAGAGTTTTTATTATAGGTATTTAGCTTTGACCATGTGGATCTGCCTGGTCTACACAAGATATTTACTTTGTGTTCATATGCACTAAAAACTGTTTTTCTGCAAGGTCAACGTTTATATTTATGCGAGCTCCTCAAATACATTTGATTTATTCAGTATTTCGAGGTATTTATGTGTGTCGTGTGTCTGGATGTCTCTGTGATTCTGTGTTAGGGTCAGAGGCTGCTCAGGGGTCAGAGGGTTGCAAGTTGCAAGCAGTTCAGTCTCTGAAACTGTAATCTTAGCTTTTCCTCTTGTGCAGTGCTGTGCTTGGGCACCAAATATTAGTACCCCCTTTCCCTCTACCCTTTTTGCACACATGTTATTGCCTAAGTCATTCAGGAGTGCAAGTGCACATTGCTTCAGCATTGTTCTAGCAAGTAGTGCCATGGCGTTTCTAGAATTGAATTTTAGCGGGGTATGCATTGGGCCGGCCACATATAAAACTGGTGGGGCAACCATCAAAACACACACACAGACACAAATATACACTCTGAATCTGTGCCTGAACTATTAAAAGAGTTTTGTCATTTTTCAGTTCGGCGTGGATGGTACGGTGCTAATCCTATGCTTAAAGACTTTGCTGTAGAAATGGCAAAATGCTTTGTCACATTCTAGCTCGGTGTAGATGGCACTGTGCTAATCCTTTGCTTAAAAACTCTGCTAGAAAAACAGATATTTGAGGTGAGCAGGTGAGTCTGAGTGTTGGTGGTGCTGTAGGAGGGTTGTATAAGTTGCTGTATGGGGGAGTGAATGGTTGTGTGAGTGGCTGTACAAGTGAGTGTGTGTGAGTGGTTCTATGGAGGAGTGAGTGGGTGTGGGAGTACTGTTATGGGTCTGTGAATGGTATGTGTCTGGTTGTCTGGGTGTGTGCCTGGGTGTACAAGAGGTTGTATGGGGGTATGAGTGGGTGTGTGTTGGTTCTGTGGATGATGTCATGAGTGATGTCATTTGAGATGTCATCAGTGATGTCACTGACTATGTCATGAGTGATGTAATATGTGAGGCGATAAGCAGCACATTGCGGCCATAGGTTATAGTTAGGTCCGTTAACTATAACTGCTGAACTTCTCTGGTTTTGTACAAGTGAAATGTCAGCCTAACTATAACATTGCTATAACCTTTAGTTTTTCATATATATATATATATATATATATATATATATATATATATATATATATATATATATATATATATATGTATATATATTATCTACTGGCGTTCGCCAGTAGATAGTTATAGTTACAACCTATTATCCATAGGAAATCCGCGACATTCTATTTGAAATAACTCTCTTGCCGGTTGACGTATCTTGCGAAATTTTCAAACTTTGTGGCCCGCTCCGGTCCGCTCCTACCCTGAAAGTCTCGGGGGATTCGTCAAGCGGGGGCCGAGAAAAAGGGGGTCCCAAAACGCGTTTTCCCCATGCACTTTTCCATAGGAAACTTTAGACACGGCTACAGCCCGAACTGCTGAACGGAATTACACCAAATTTGGCAAACAGGTAGTTCTTGGTTCAGAAAGAACCCTTTTGTTAAATGGTGTAAATCCGTTCAGTAGTTGCTGAGAAAATGAAAAGTAAAAAGTTAGTGATATCTATGGCCGAGTAGGGTCCGCGTACCCTCAGCGCACCCTGCGCGCACCGTCCCGATCACGAGCTGCATGTTAATTGGCTGTCAGCTGGCTGTCAACATTCCGATTCAGGAAATGTTGGCAGCCATTTTGTCCCTCGTTAGAACCGAGGGACAGAAACAAGTGCGCAAAGCGCACAAAGGGGGCAGGGTAGAAACACCCTGACCCCTAGGTTTGCTCAGGGGGTCCCACAAGGACCCCTGGGCAAAAAAAAATGTTCTTTAAAAATCGGCAGGATGCGCTCAGGGTGCGCGAATCCTGCCGAAAAAATCGAAGCGCGGTCTCCGCGCTTCGATGTTAGTGGCCCCCGGGTGGCCCAAGTCCCGGGGGCATGGTGAGGGAGGGATAATTTAATGTGTGGGGGCCTCAAGGGCCCCCAAGCCCGGGGACTGCCACCCCCGGGGCTTTTTGAAAAATGGTGCAGGAGGGCTCTGAGCCCTCCCGCAGCCCGGGGACCACCACCTCCCGGGGCTTTTTTTAATTAAAAATAAAACCAGTGTGGGGGCTCCAGCCCCCACATGCCCGGGGACCGCCACCTCCCGGGGCACTAAACATTTTAATATGGGGTCCGTTACGGACCCCAGAGCCCGGGGACCACCACCTCCCGGGGCTGTGTACTGAATGGGAGGGGCCGCGCGGCCCCCTCCTGGAGCCCTTGATGGCCCTGGGGACCGCCACCCCCAGGGCCGGCTCCTGCAGTGTCCCGGGGTGCCTACCCCGGGACACTGTAGTTTGCTATGGCAGGACGGGAGCCTCGCGGCTCCCGTCCTGCCATAGCAAACTGCTTTGGATATTGGAAGAGAGCAGGGAAACCTGCTCTCTCTTCCAATATCCAAAGCGATTGCTTTCCACATGGGGAGCAGCATGTCAGCTGCTCCCCATGTGGGACAGCTAATGCCGGCTCCCAAGGGACGTGGGGAGCCGGCGGGACTGTGGGGGATTGGGGACCCCCACAGTCCCCAACGGAGAAGAGCCAGCCCGGGGGATGGGGTCCCCGGGGCAAGTAGTGGCCCGGGAGGGAGGCCACGCGGCCCCCTCTCCAAAAAAGAGAAAAAAATGTTTAAAAAAAATGGAAAGGCCGGCCCCGGGGATGGGGTCCCGGGGCCTTAAAATGGCCAGAGGAGGGGGCCACGCTGCCCCCTCAAAATAATAAATATAGAGGCCATGCCCGGGGGATGGGGTCCCCGGGGCCAATACAGGCCCAGGGAAGGGGGCCACGCGGCCCCCTTCCCGTTTTTTTTTTAAATTAAAAAAAGGGGTAAGGCCCTGGGGGATGGGGTCCCCAGGGCCCAAAGAGAAAAAAGGAAGGGGGCCACCAGCCCCCTTCAGGAGACAAAAAAAACGATCGGGCCCGCAGGCCCGCCCCTTCCTTCACCACTCTGCAAACGCGCCCCTGGCGCGTTTGCAGAGAGAGAACAATTCCCCTTGAATACTGGGGGTCCCTGGGGGCCAACAAGCCCACCAGGAACCTCCAGTATGCGCCAGGGGCTGCCTTGCAGAGACGTGTAGAGAGGCCACACCCCTTTTACACCTCTCTGCAACGCAGCTCTGTGGCGCTTTTGGAGGTATATGGTGGGCTAGTTGGACTCCGGGGACCCTCAGGATTCAAGGGGACTTAATCCCCCAACTTAAAACGCGCCACGGGCGCGTTTGCACAGTGGTGAAGGGAGGGGGCGGGGCTTCAGGTGACATGTGTGCAAACAGGCCCCGTGGCGCGTTTTAAGATGGGGAATTAAATCCCCTTCAATCCTGAGGGTCCCAGGGGGCCAACTAGCCCAACAGGTACATCCAGAAAGCGACACAGAGCTGCGTTGCAGAGAGGTGTAAAGGGGTGTGGCCTCTCTACACGTCTCTGCAACGCAGCCCCTGGCGCATATTGGAGGTTCCTGGTGGGCTAGTTGGCCCCTAGGGACCCTCAGGATTCAAGGGGACTTAATCCCCCAACTTAAAACGCGCCACGGGGCGCGTTTGCACAGATGTCACCTCAGGCCCCGCCCCTCCCTTCACCATTGTGCAAATATTCCTCTAAAATCAGCCGAAATACGAATTCCGATTTACTCACCTGTTATAAGGAGAGACCTCAGTGCTGTATCTTTCAGCCCAGTACTGGTCCTGAAAAGTAATTTTAACCGTACTTACCAGTAACTTGAATTTCCTATCATAGGCTAACATTGACTGGTTTCAATTGGAAATTCTTCTAAGTGTGGAGTTTTGGAACTTTAAAATATTCCTGTAAAATCAGCCGAAATACGAATTCCGATTTACTCACCTGTTATCAGGAGAGACCTCAGTGATGCATCTTTCAGCCCAGTACTGGTCCTGAAAAGTAATTTTAACCGTACTTACCGGTAACTTGAATTTCCTTCATAGGCTAACATTGACTGGTTTCACTTGGAAATTCTTCTAAGTGTGGAGTTTTGGAACTTTAAAATATTCCTCTAAAATCAGCCGAAATACGAATTCCGATTTACTCACCTGTTATCAGGAGAGACCTCAGTGCTGCATCTTTCAGCCCAGTACTGATCCTGAAAAGTAATTTTAACTGTACTTACCGGTAACTTGAATTTCCTTCATAGGCTAACATTGACTGGTTTCACTTGGAAATTCTTCTAAGTTTTGATTTTTGAAACATACAAATATTCCTCTAAAATCAGCCGAAATCCGAATTCTGATTTACTCACCTGTTATCAGGAGAGACCTCAGTGCTGCATCTTTCAGCCCAGTACTGGTCCTGAAAAGTAATTTTAACCGTACTTACCAGTAACTTGAATTTCCTTCCATAGGCTAACATTGACTGGTTTGACTTGGAAATTCTTCTAAGTGTGGAGTTTTGGAACTTTAAAATATTCCTCTAAAATCAGCCGAAATACGAATTCCGATTTACTCACCTGTTATCAGGAGAGACCTCAGTGCTGCATGTTTGAGCCCAGTACTGATCCTCAAAAGTAATTTTAACCGTACTTACCGGTAACTTGAATTTCCTTCCATAGGATATCATTGCCTGCTTTTTGCTGAAAAAGATTCTAAGTGTTGATTTTTGGAACTTTAAAATATTCCTCTAAAATCAGCCGAAATCCGAATTCTGATTTACTCACCTGTTATCAGGAGAGACCTCAGTGCTGCATCTTTCAGCCCAGTACTGATCCTCAAAATTAATTTTAACCGTACTTACCGGTAACTTGAATTTCCTTCATAGGCTAACATTGACTGGTTTCACTTGGAAATTCTTCTAAGTGTGGAGTTTTGGAACTTTATAATATTCCTCTAAAATCAACCAAAGTACGAATTCCAATTTACTCACCTGTTATCAGGAGAGAACCCAGTGCTGCATCTTTTAGCCCAGCACTGACCCTGAAAAGTAATTTTAACCGTACTTACCAGTAACTTATATTTTCTTCCATAGGAATCCTTTGTCTGGTTTTCAGCAGAAAAGTTTCAAAGTGTCGATTTTCACAAACTACAAATATTCCTTAAAAATCGCCTGTATGACTTAAACGCATTCTTTCAACTGTTTACAGGAGATGCACCAGTGCTGGATCCAGGATCCAACACTGAGTAACAAAAAGTAACGATAACAGTTTTTACCTCCTAAGTGAATTTCCTTCCATAGGATAACATTGGTCATTCTATGAGAAAAAGTTTCTAAGTGTCAACTTTTAAAGTACAATAATATTCCTTAAAAATCACGACTGTAACCAAAACGCTTTTACTCAACTGTTTACAGGAGATGTCCCAGGACTGAATCTAGGATCCAGTCCTGTGGTTAGAAAAAGTAATCCATAAAGTAACTAATTGCATTTAACTAGAAATTCACATTGAGCTGAATGTTGCATTGTGTTTGAAAATGTGTTGCCCATTGCAACAACTGTAACTACTGTACTTAAAAGTCTATTGCCTATGTGCAAAGTATTTAAACTAAAGTAATTCATTCTGAGAAAGTATTTTTTGTAATGTATAATATAATTACAATGTAATTTAAAAAAGAAAATATGTAAAAAAAATGTTTTCTAAAAAATTTCGAAATCAGTATGAAAAAAATGTATATAACAATTAATACATTTAAAAATTGTCATTTACAAAACCTTTGAAATTCACTGAAAAAACCGTAGGTTTCAGACATGTTATAGTTACAAATTAGCATTTAAAAAACCTTTGAAATTCACTGAAAAAACCATAGGATTTAGGGACGTTATAGTTACAAATTAGCATTTAAAAAACCTTTGAAATTCACTGAAAAAACCATAGGTTTTAGGGACAGTTATAGTTAGTTGGACATTGCACTCGTACAAAACCCGTGAAATTCCCCCGTTATAGTTAGTTCAGCTAACTATAACTCGCGCCCGCAATGCACTGCTGATGACGTCACATATTACATCACTCATGACATGGTCAGTGACATCACTGATGACATCACTGATGACATCTCAAATCACATCACTGATGACATCATCCACGTGATAATCTGATGCAGCTCTTCACACCCTAATATAACCTTTGATACACCCAATCTAAATTACAGACTGCCATTCGCAAAACCATAGACACTCCAACACCAATAACTACATACCCACTCACTGATTCTTAGGTCTACACACACACATCCACTCACTCACCCGTACAGTCACTCATACTTATGGTCACTCAATACAGGACTATCATATGCACTCTTACTCCTATATAGACACTCAAACACCGCCACTCATCCATAGAGGTACTCACACACCTAGTCAGTCATGCAAATAATTAAACACACTGCCATTTACTCACCTATACAGTTATACACACACCAGCTCACTTAATCATACAAATACTAGCACATTGTTACGCTCTTATACAATCACTGATACAAGCACACACTCATCCATACAGCCACTATCACAATCACTCACTCTCGCTTATAGCTATTTATATACTCCAACACACATATATACTGCCTTTCACATATGTAGTTACTCACACATGTACCACTGGGACATACATTCACTCACTAACACACTCTTACACACACTTACCCACCCATACAGTCTATCACAGATGCACTCTTGAAACCATCCACCCAGTGAATCACCCACTCACACATCTATGCACAGTCGCACACACCCCATCCACACAAACACTCAGGCACCCATACAGATACTCAGACAACAAATCAATAACTCTTATAGACACTCATGTAGCTATTCACAAACCCATGCAGCCACTTACACAGCAACAGACAGATACAGACATTCACCCAGTTTAGTCACTAACCCATGCATTCAGTAAGATACGTTTAATCAAGTGGATGTGTGCGTAGACCTAAGAATCAGTGAGTGGGTATGTAGTTATTGGTGTTGGAGTGTCTATGGTTTTGCGAATGGCAGTCTGTAATTTAGAGTGGGTGTATCAAAGGTTATATTGGGGTGTGAGGAGGTGCATCAGATTATCACGTGGATGATGTCATCAGTGATGTCATTTGAGATGTCATCAGTGATGTCATCAGTGATGTCACTGACCATGTCATGAGTGATGTAATATGTGACGTCATCAGCAGTGCATTGCGGGCGCGAGTTATAGTTAGCTGGACTAACTATAACGGGGAATTTCACGGGTTTTGTACGAGTGCAATGTCCAACTAACTATAACTGTCCCTAAAACCTATGGTTTTTCAGTGAATTTCAAAGGTTTTTAAATGCTAATTTGTAACTATAACGTCCCTGAAACCTATGGTTTTTCAGTGAATTTCAAAGGTTTTTTAAATGCTAATTTGTAACTATAACATGTCTGAAACCTACGGTTTTTTCAGTGAATTTCAAAGGTTTTGTAAATGACAATTTTTAAATGTATTAATTGTTATATACATTTTTTTCATACTGATTTCCAAATTTTTTAGAAACAATTTTTTTAAAAATATTTTATTTTTAAATTACATTGTAATTACATTATACATTACATTACAAAAAATACTTTCTCAGAATGAATTACTTTAGTTTAAATACTTTGCACATAGGCAATAGACTTTTAAGTACAGTAGTTACAGTTGTTGCAATGGGCAACACATTTTCAAACACAATGCAACATTCAGCTCAATGTGAATTTCTAGTTAAATGCAATTAGTTACTTTATGGATTACTTTTCTAACCACAGGACTGGATCCTAGATTCAGTCCTGGGACATCTCCTGTAAACAGTTGAGTAAAAGCGTTTTGGTTACAGTCGTGATTTTTAAGGAATATTATTGTACTTTAAAAGTTCACACTTAGAAACTTTTTCTCATAGAATCACCAATGTTATCCTATGGAAGGAAATTCACTTAGAAGTTAAAAACTGTTATCGTTACTTTTTCTTACTCAGTGTTGGATCCTGGATCCAGCACTGGTGCATCTCCTGTAAACAGTTGAAAGAATGCGTTTAAGTCATACAGGCGATTTTTTAGGAATATTTGTAGTTTGTGAAAATCGACACTTTGAAACTTTTCTGCTGAAAACCAGACAATGGATTCCTATGGAAGAAAATATAAGTTACTGGTAAGTACGGTTAAAATTACTTTTCAGGGTCAGTGCTGGGCTAAAAGATGCAGCACTGGGTTCTCTCCTGATAACAGGTGAGTAAATTGGAATTCGTACTTTGGTTGATTTTAGAGGAATATTATAAAGTTCCAAAACTCCACACTTAGAAGAATTTCCAAGTGAAACCAGTCAATGTTAGCCTATGGAAGGAAATTCAAGTTACTGGTAAGTACGGTTAAAATTACTTTTCAGGATTAGTACTGGGCTGAAAGATACAGCACTGAGGTCTCTCCTGATAACAGGTGAGTAAATCGGAATTCGTATTTCGGCTGATTTTAGAGGAATATTTTAAAGTTCCAAAACTCCAAACTTAGAAGAATTTCCAAGTGAAAACAGTCAATGTTAGCCTATAGAAGGAAATTCAAGTTACTGGTAAGTACGGTTAAAATTACTTTTCAGGACCAGTACTGGGCTGAAAGATACAGCACTGAGGTCTCTCCTTATAACAGGTGAGTAAATCGGAATTCGTATTTCGGCTGATTTTAGAGGAATATTTGTATGTTTCAAAAATCAACACTTAGAAACTTTTTCAACAAAAAGCAGGCAATGATATCCTATGGAAGGAAATTCAAGTTACTGGTAAGTACGGTTAAAATTACTTTTCAGGACCAGTACTGGGCTGAAAGATGCAGCACTGAGGTCTCTCCTTATAACAGGTGAGTAAATAGGAATTCGTATTTCGGATGATTTTAGAAGAATATTTGCACAATGGTGAAGGGAGGGGCGGGGCCTGAGGTGACATCTGTGCAAACGCGCCCCGTGGCGCGTTTTAAGTTGGGGGATTAAGTCCCCTTGAATCCTGAGGGTCCCTAGGGGCCAACTAGCCCACCAGGAACCTCCAATATGCGCCAGTGGGCTGCGTTGCAGAGACGTGTAGAGAGGCCACACCCTTTTACACCTCTCTGCAACGCAGCTCTGTGGCGCTTTCTGGATGTACCTGTTGGGCTAGTTGGCCCCCAGAGACCCTCAGGATTGAAGAGGATTTAATTCCCCATCTTAAAACGCGCCACGGGGCCTGTTTGCACACATGTCACCTGAAGCCCCGCCCCCTTCACCACTGTGCAAACGCGCCCGTGGCGCGTTTTAAGTTGGGGAATTAAGTCCCCTTGAATCCTGAGGGTCCCCGGAGTCCAACTAGCCCACCATATACCTCCAAAGCGCCACAGAGCTGCGTTGCAGAGAGGTGTAAAGGGGCGTGGCCTCTGTACACCTCTCTGCAAGGCAGCCCCTGGCGCATACTGGAGGTTCCTGGTGGGCTAGTTGGCCCCCAGGGACCCCCAGTATTCAAGGGGAATTGTTCCCCTCTGCAAACGCGCCAGGGGCGCGTTTGCAGAGTGGTGAAGGAAGGGCGGGGCCTGCGGGCCCGATCGTTTAAAAAAAATAATAATAATTTGTCCCCTGAAGGAGGCTCTGTGGCCCCCTTCCTTTTTCCAGTTTTTATGCCCTGGGGACCCCATCCCCCAGGGCCTTACCCCTTTTTTTCAATTACAAATTTAAAAAAACGGGAAGGGGCCGCGTGGCCCCCTTCCCTGGGCCTGTATTGGCCCCGGGGACCCCATCCCCGGGGCATGGCCTCGATTTTTTTTTTTCGTAGGGAGGGGGCTGCGTGGCCCCCTCCTCAGGCCATTTAAGGCCCCGGGGACCCCATCCCCGGGGCCGGCCTTTCCGTTTTTTTTTACTTATTATTTTTTGGGGAGGGGGCCGCGTGGCCCCCCTCCCGGGCCACTACTTGCCCCGGGGACCCCATCCCCGGGGCTGGCCCTCTCGTTGGGGACTGTGGGGGTCCCCAATCCCCCACAGTCCCGCCGGCTCCCCGTGTCCTACGGGAGCCGGCAGTGCTACACATGGGGAGCAGCTAACATGCTGCTCCCCATGTGGAAAGCAATCGGCTTTGGATATTGGAAGAGAGAGCAGGTTTCCCTGCTCTCTCTTCCAATATCCAAAGCAGTTTGCTATGGCAGGACGGGAGCCGCGAGGCTCCCGTCCTGCCATAGCAAACTACAGTGTCCCGGGGGTAGGCACCCGGGACACTGCAGGAGCCGGCCCTGGGGGCGGTGGTCCCCAGGGCCATCAAGGGCTCCAGGAGGGGGCCGCGCGGCCCCCTCCCATTCAGGTCACAGCCCGGGGAGGTGGTGGTCCCGGGGCTCTGGGGGTCCGTAACGGACCCCCATATTTAAATGTTTAGTGCCCCGGGAGGTGGCGGTCCCGGGGCGTGTGGGGGCTGGAGCCCCCACACAGGTTCTTAATTAATAAAAAAAAAGCCCCGGGGAGGTGGTGGTCCCCGGGGCTGCGAGAGGGCTCAGAGCCCTCCCGCACCATTTTAAAAAAAGCCCGGGGGTGGCGGTCCCCGGGGCTTGGGGGCCCTTGAGGCCCCCACACATTAAATTATCCCCCCACCATGCCCCGGGACTTGGGCCACCCGGGGCAAAATACAATCAAAGCGCGGGAGACCGCGCTTCGATTTTTTTCGGCAGGATTTGCGCACCCTGAGCGCATCCTGCCGATTTTTCAAAAAATTTTTTTTATTTTTTTGCCCAGGGGTCCTTGTGGGACCCCTGAGCAACCCTAGGGGTCAGGGTGTTTCTACCCTGCCCCCTTTGTGCGCTTTGCGCACTTGTTTCTGTCCCTCGGTTCTACCGAGGGACAAAATGGCTGCCAACATTTCCTGAATCAGAATGTTGACAGCCAGCTGACAGCCAATTAACATGCAGCTCGTGATCGGGAGGGTACGCGGACCCTACTCGGCCATAGATATCACTATCTTTTTACTTTTGATTTTCTCAGCAACTACTGAACGGATTTACACCATTTAACAAAAAGGGTTCTTTCTGAACCAAGAACTACCTCTTTGCCAAATTTGGTGTAATTCCGTTCAGCAGTTCGGGCTGTAGCCGTGTCTAAAGTTTCCTATGGAAAATTGCATGGGGAAAACGCGTTTTGGGACCCCCCTTTTTTCTCGGCCCCCGCTTGACGAATCCCCCCGAGACTTTCAGGGTAGGAGCGGACCGGAGCGGGCCACAAAGTTTGAAAATTTTGCAAAGATACGTCAACCGGCAAGAGAGTTATTTCAAATAGAATGTCGCGGATTTCCTATGGATAATAGGTTGTAACTATAACTATCTACTGGCGACCGCCAGTAGATAATATATATATATATATATATATATATATCCACACAAAGACGCTCCTAGCAGGAAACGTGGCCCAAGACAGTTGGCGCGTGTGAACAAGACAGCCTCGGCTGTTGAAACGCGTTACGTGTGTGTAATAAATCACAAGCTTGGACCTTTCTGAGTGCACGGATATTCTTTCCTTTTTATGTGCATATATATATATATATATATATATATATATGCTAAAAAAACAAAGGCTAAAGTAACATTATAGTTAGGTGAAAATTTCAGTGACAACGTAATGTTTTAAACTTACAAAACCATTAATATTCACCAGCTATAGTTATCTCAAGTAACTGTAACTCATGCCCTATGGTAACTATAACTCACGCAAATGTTGCAATGATATTATCAACGATGTCATGATGAAACATGTGGGTTAATTAGTAGTGAATGGTGATGATGTGAGTTATAGTTACCTTAGGGCAGAGGTCTTCAAACTGCGTGCCCCCCTAGGGGGGCCTCAAGTGAACCCGGGGGGGGGCACCAGGCTCTGGCCAAATGAAGCATTTCGCTGATAACAGTGCTTTGCATTAAGCAGAAAGAAATGAGCACCAGTAAGCTGCTCTATAATGGGCCATCACTAACATCTTTTGTTATTTATATCTTAGCTGGGAGTATGTAGCAAAAGGGAGAGGACGCTGAATATTCTTCAAAACCCCCACCCCCATTTGTAATAATCACACTGTGGATACTTTTACATGTTAGTAAGGCCTGCCTGACAAGAATAGTATGTTTGGCAGACACATATTTGATTGCAATGTTTAATTAAGTCTAGACATCTTTAAAAATTGCCAATTTAGAAGAATAATTGTAAAAAATTCTGATGTGGCCGCAATGGGTTTTTGTTTCCACTGGGGGGGATTAAAAAGTTTAAAGACCACTGCCTTAGGGCATGAGTTATAGTTACGGGAGATAATTAAAACTGGTGAATTTTAGTGGTTTTGTTAGTTTAAAAAGGTAATTGACCTTTTCACCTAACTATAACGACCCTTTAAGCCTTTGCTTTTTTTTTGGTGACTTTCTAAGGTTTTTTGTAATGTAAAGTAAGATATTATAACAATTGCGGGGGTGCTAGAGGGTGGGCTAGCAAGATGGCCGCACCTGTGTGAGGCTCCTGCAGTCCAGGATAGCAAAACAGTATAATCCTGTCATAGGAGCCTTAAAAGACGGCAATAAATTAAAGGAATAGTCAGGTGACATATTGAGGAAGACCGGGGAATCTATTGTTTTGTGCTGGCCGGCTGGGCAGCAGATAATCGTGGTGATGCTGCAGCGAGGCCTACAGAGCCGAGAAGGGGCTCCGGAGCAGGTCGCAAAGCCAAAGTCGGAGGACGAGCCACACCTATGCTGCAGCCAACACGCAACTGATGCGGAGGCAGAAAGAAGGGAGAGAGCCACAGCAGCAGAACAGCCACGATCTCTGGGTGGCTGGCTGATGGAGGGCCCACCCGATCATCGAGGAAGTAAGGTGACAGGCTGGGCCAAGGAAGGGAGTCGCAGTCGACTCTGTGTGTTGGAGGCCCTGCGAGGGGAAGTGCGGTCTTCCCCAGACACCCAGAGGGGGCACACGACCAAAGGAGACACCTCACAAGACGTCGCTACCATGGAGTGGCAGAGCTGCTGAAGGACAGAGAGGCACAGAGGCACGGCTGGCACCGCAGAGTCTAGCGCAAGTCTAGCGCAAGGCCTCTGCGTAAACCCAGGCGAAGCCACCATTTTAGATCGCCTGGGTTGACCACTGAGTACACTGCAGCTGCGAGCCCTGCTTGATTGCAGTGAAGACAAAAGCAGGGGTGCCTCTCAGGGCCTAAAGAGGGAATAAAGACACATGTGCTAGACAGAGTGCAATCACTAACAAAAAATCAGCAAATCCCCCTGCAAGGACCTTGCTGTTTTTTCTGCTGACCAGGCCTATTACACAATATTTCAAGCTTAATTGAACGCCCTACGGAGGAACTGCATCAAGGACAACTGGGGTGTCACCCCTGCTAGCTGGAGACAAAACAGGCCTGCTAGATCTGGCTGGGCCCCTCCTGAGGTTTTGGAGGAAGTGGGGTTAACGCCTGGGCCTATCCAGCGAACCACATTGGCGCCGAGAACTGCATCAGAAACCAACTAGGCTTAACTGCACCACGCTGTCCTTTGAGCTCCTGTGCTAGCAGGGTGAGGACACTGCGACTCATGTGGATTGGCAAATCGGAAGGCAGGCAGTTGAAACTGCTTTTTGAACCCCATAGATCAGCGCATAGCCAGAGCCAGGAGCACACCGCGGCCATGGCAGAGGGATGGAGAACCACCAGCAGACTGGGGATGTTGACATGAAAGTTCTTCTGCTAACAATGAAACACAGCCTCACATTGATAGAATCCAAAATGGACTCTATGTGTACCTGCACGGATTTCATACCCCAAAAGCTAGAAAAACACAATGGAAGGATAGGGTAGGCAGAGAACAAAATATCGGAACTGGAAGACTCCACTTCCCAAAGAAGAGACCAGATGCATGAAATGGACCGCCTGCTGAAGGTCATAGCTGTGAAAAATGAAGACTTAGAGGTGAGGTCCAGGAGTAACAATATACGAATACTGGGGATACCAGAGGCCGCTAATACGGGGAGAATGGAGGAGTATGTAGAACGCTTGCTGGTCACCACCTTTGCAAAAATTCTTTCTACTCGCTGCTCATGGTGGGTTGGGCCCATAGATCCCTCGTGGCATGCCCTCCCCCTGGAACTACCCCCTGACTCATAGTGGCTCAACTCCTCAATTATCAAGACCGTGATGTGGCTCTTCATCTGGTAAGGGAACAGCGGACACTCACGTTCGAGGGCCACAGCATTGCATTATATCCGGACTTCACCCTAGCTGTCCAAGAAGCTCGGAAAAAGTTCCTCCCTGCCAAGAAAAAATTACAGCAGGGTAACATCACCTACGCCATGCTCTACCCAGCTAGGCTCAGAATCATGCACCAGGGCAAACAGCATTTCTTCACCTCCCGCAGCAAGTGATGGAATTTCTCAAGCATTTTCCTCGAAGCTCGCCGCCTGTGGGCCGCTCATCACTTGAGAGCAGATCTACCTCTGCTCTTTCAGAACTGAGCTAGCAGATCCTGTCGTTCAGTGGTCTAATGACACTTCCTCAGTCCAGTCACACCAATGCACCAAAATAGTTGTTCTTCTGGTCTCCTGCTAGGCTGGAGGGAGGCTCCCAATACCACATGGATGCCTGTCTGCCCAGATGTGTGATGATGCGCAACACAAGGACATTAGCAGAAACATTCACAGTATCAATGAACAGTTACTAACTAACTGGGACTACACACAACTGTCCCTGATGCCCCCGTTCAATTGGGGAAGAACCGCCTCGCACCTTGGCGATACCCCCAAATGGATACCCCTCTCGCAAGCCATGGACATACTCTTTCTTCTTTTTTCTTGCCATTTTCCTAGTGTCAGCCTATCTTTTCCCCTAATGTCCCTTGGCCCTGACCTCCCTTCTCTGCTGATTACTTACCCTGACTTACCTCTGACCTCTTCTGTTCCTTCTCTAACAACTGGAACCTCCTATTGTTTTTGGTTTAGCATGACGCTGGACTCGCTGTTTGAAATTGGGACTGTACTGACCTTTTTAGGATGTTGGGGGGAGGGGAGGATTGTCTTTGGCATGTTGGGAAAGCAGATGTGGGAGGGGAGGGGGAAGAGTTCTTGTTATACAAGTGCATTCCACAAGGTTTCAGGTGACTGTATCCACCCGCCATTGGCCCACAGGCACAACAGTCAGTGTTCTTTCCCACTACGCCCAACAGGCTAATTACCCATGGCAGATCTACAGCACACAGGGTTTAACTTCTTAACGTGGAATATCCGGGGCCTGGGGAACCCTCATAAGTGTAGACATATCCTTGCTTACCTGGACAGGCACAATATACATGTAGCTATGTTACAAGAGACACACACTGCTCCCGCTTCAACCTCTGCATTAGCAGCATGCTGGGCTTCACATAGGTACTTTTCTTCCTACTCCTCCAATGCGAAAGGGACGGCTATTATAATTTGTAAGGATACCCCCTATATTGTGGAGGGATCCTTGCATGACTCGCAGGTTTGCTACAACATAATGTGGGGCAGGTTGCCGTCCCAGTCTGTCACGCTGGTTAATTGCTACTGCCCCAATATCGATGACGCAGTATTTTTTTACTAGACTATGGGGAATAGTTATGAATATTGGCTCCACCCACATCATCAGGGGAGGAGATCTAAATTTCACTATCAACCCCAATCTCGACGGGTCTCACCCACAGCCTCACCACCACACCAATGCACAGCACCAATTATGACAAGTCATTGCTGAACACCAGCTTCTAGACACCTGGCAGACAATGCACCCATTGGACAAGGAGGGCACGTTTTATTTCTCTGGTCTAGAATAGACTATTGGCTGGTGTCCATAGGGCTCAGCACCTGGCTAGTACATGCACAACATTTAGCACGTACATACTCAGACCACTCCCTAGTACATATGCATCTGTCCCTGCCGGAGGCCGCACACGGTTCTCGTCCTGGCGTCTCCCTCCCAATGCACTGCCCTTTAAGGAGGACCTACAGCAAGAATTAGAGGATTTCCTCAAACACAACATACACTTGGTCCTAACACTGACAATAGTATGGGAGGCACTAAAGGTAACAATCCGAGGCCTCTGCATCACGAGGGCAGGAGGTATCCTGAGAGACATACGTAATACATTGGAAAAATTAGAAAGGGAACCTCGGGGTTGGAAGCTCAGCTGCCTGCTGCTCATGATGAAGATGTGAAAGCTAAATTCAAGGACAAACTCATGGAATATCAGAGCACGGCCGATAGGGAGAGTCTATTCCGTGGCAAATCTCATCAGGCCAGAAGGTATGGAGAGGGAGAGCGACCAGGGAAGGCGCTAGCAGAGATGAACTGTAAACCCGGATTCTAAAACTATATCTTGGAGGTCAAAGATGCTGAGGGGCGCCCGCAAAAAGACACTGAAACCATACTTCACACCTTCTGGTCTTACTATTCCTCGCTATACACAAAACGTAGATCCACTTCCCCGGACGTGGACACTTACCTGGTGGTCGTAGCCCTTGGATGACTGAGTGATGCACAGCACGAGTTCCTCTTGGCTGATTTTGAGTAAGATGAAATCAGAGCTGCCATTATGCAGCTAAGACCCTGGAAGGCACCTGGCCAAGACGGCCTCCTGGCCAAATTCTATAAAACGTACATTGACATTCTAGCACCATTCCTCAAGACTCTCAATGAGGAGGCCCGAGAGTCAGGCACTCTCCCACCCACCAAGCGGGAAGCCCTAAAAATTACCCTCCTAAAGCCTGGTAAATCAGCAGATGCTTGCGAATCATATAGACCCTTACCTTTATTAACTGCGATGCGAAAATACTGGCCAAGCTACTGGCTAACCTTCTCAGCCTCCTGATGGAAGTGCTGATGCTGTCTGACCAGGTTGGCTTTATACCGGAGGAGCAGCCTCACATAATTTGAGTACCCTATTCTTGGTGCTCCATGACATAGACCCGGAGCTGGCTGCAGTGGCTGTCTTTCTAGATGTCATTAAAGCATTTGGGGCCAGATGTACGACCAAGCAAATTGCGACTCGCAAATTGCATCGTAATAGCGACTCGCAATTTGCGAGCCGCAATTTGGGATGTACAACAGTGTCTGAGACACAGTTAGCGATTCCCAATGGGGTCGCAAAATGCGAGGCTCATGCATATTAATGAGCCACTCGCAATTTGCGAGCCCATTGGGGATGGCTGGCCCTCCCTGGGATGGTGGCCTGCTGGGCTCAGCAGACCTCCACGTCTGGGACTGCTTTTCAATAAAGCAGGTTTTTTTTTTTTAAATGCAGCCCGTTTTCCTTTAAGGAAAACGGGATGCATTTAAAAAAGAAAAAATTAAATGTTTTCGTTTCATTTTTCAAGGGCAGGTAGCGGTCCCTGGGACCACTGCCTACCATTGAAAAATATTTTCAGAGCCAGTCACAAAGGGGAAGGGGTCCCCTGGGGACCCCTTCCCATTTGAGACTCCATTACCACCCTCTTGAAGAGGGTGGTAATTTACGAGTGTTTTGCGACCGCAATTGCGGTTGCAAAACATTGGTACATGGCTTTACGGTCGTTATTAGAAAGGGAACACCCATTCCTAGTAGCGAGTTGCAAAACACTATTTTGCGACTCGCAATTTTTTGCGAGTCGCAAAATAGTGTTTGTACATGGCCCACAGTGATTTTGCATGTGCAAACGGGTCGCAAACCCGTTTGCGCATGCAAAATCACGTCGTACATCTGGACCTTGATTCCCTGGAGTGGGTTTTCCTACTGGCTGTGCTGCGGTGCATGGCTTCCCCCTTCACTTTCTGACATGGGTGCAACTTCTATACCAACAACCACTGGCAAAACTCTCAATCAACGGGACATGCTCTACCCCCTTCGCTATATCTCGAGGCACCCGGCAGGGGTGTCCGTTGTCGCCCCTCCTGTTTGACCTGGTGGTGGAGCCGTTGGCAGCCACGCTCAGAAAACATTACCTTGAGCATGCACTTAGATACCAGACCAGGCACATTTTGGTGTCACTTTATGGCAATGACATCACACTGAATGTCAGGGACACCCAGAAAAACCTAAATGCCGTACTCCGGGAATTCATCAGATATAGAGAACTCTCGAATAATGGTTAAATGGGAAAAGTCCCAGATTTTCCCTCTTACTTCGAACACTCCCCAATACACTCCAGACTGCCCTTAAAATGGTGTGACTCAGAAATCAAATATCTGGGCATTGTCATTACTAGGGACAAGGAGGACCTTGTGTGGGCGAATTATGGAAGATTGCTGGACTCCCTGACTGACTCCATTACCCGCTGGATATCTATGCCCTTGTCCATGGCGGGACACATAGCGTTGATGAAAATGATTATGGAACCCAAGCTGCTATATTTCTTCATTAATAGTCCCCACTCCCCTGGTCGTCAGTTTTTCAAAAATATAAGAACGCAGTTAATCCGGCTAGCTTGGGGGGAAAACAACCGAGCCTCAGCTGGGATATACTCACACAGCCCTTCTCCAAAGGAGGTTTTGAAGCTCTAGATTTGGAACTGAGGGACAGATGTACGACCCTTTCATTTAGCGCCTCGCAATTTGCGACTCATTGCGAGTCGCAAATTGCGAGGCGCTAAATGAAATGTACAACAGTGTTATTACACTGTTTTATGATTCCCAATGGGGTCGCAAATTGCGAGGCTCATGAATATTAATGAGCCTCTCGCAATTTGCGAGCCCATTGGGAATGACAGGCCCTCCCAGGGATGGTGGCCTGCTGGGCTCAGCAGACCACCATGTCTGGGATTGCTTTCAAATAAAGCAGCCTTTTTTTTAAATGCAGCCCGTTTTCCTTAAAGGAAAACTGGATGCATTTAAAAAAACAAAAAATGAAACGTTTTCATTTAATTTTTTAAGGTCAGGCAGTTTAAAAAATAAAAAAATAAAAAAATAATTTTGCATGCATTTGCAAAGGGGAAGGGGTCCCCTGGGGACCCCTTTCCATTTGCGAATGCATTACCACCTACTTGAAGTAGGTGGTAATTTGCGAGTGTTTTGCGACCGCAATTGCGGTCGCAAAACATTTGTACATAGCTTTGCGGTCGCTATTAGGAAGGGAACGCCCCTTCCTTATAGCGAGTCACAAAACAGTATTTTGCGAGTCTCAATTTATTTGCGACTCGCAAAATTCTGTTTGTACATGGGCCCATGCATTTTAGCGTGCGCAAACGGGTCTAAGACCCATTTGCGTACGCTAAAATGCATCGTACATCTGGCCCTATATTATTTATGTGCCAAAAAATATTGGTATCACCCCCCTTCTCCCTTCATGCCCACCAGGCGGTGGAACAGAGATAATTGGCACCAACCCCGATAACCGCTTTTCTTGGTACAAGACCACAGGAGACAGGGGGAGATGACTCCACTGTTGCATGCATCATTGCAGCCTGGCAGGGAATAGCGAAAAGTCTACACGCACCCATGCTTTGAAGGATGATAGGCAAGCCGCTATTAGGTGCATTACGGCTCGCCTATCATCCTTCACTCCCTGTAACAGAGGAGGCGGCCTGCCGTCGGATGCTTAACCGCCTTAACATACATATATATGGGGTGGCATATATACAGTGGGAGCTTTCGACTCAGAAGACTTTTTGGGGGAAAACACCCCCACCCCCATGGAGATATTCTTGTACATTAGGCTACGACATAATGTTAAGGCAGCCACCCCGGACTTCCCGGTGGAGACTCCAACCCTGACCCCACTGTACTTTATGCTACAGGCTACTACCCCCTCACATACGGTATCAGGGCTATATCGCAGTACCCTAACAACCCAACCTGAGATGTCGGGCGGATCAAGAGCGGGATGGGAGACAAAACTCGGAAACACCCCTAGAGGACGTGCAATGGCAATACTGCTGCCATCAGATAGGAAGGATAACTGCCAGCAGCTGATTAAGAATTATCCATTTTAAGTTCTTACACAGGACATGTTACACCCCAGCGAGGCTGCACCGATATCACATGCGGCCATTGGATAGCTGCGAAAGATGCGGGGAGGCAGTGGCAGACTTCCTCCATTTAGCATGGTCTTGCAGCCTGGTATTTACGTATTGGGAGGAGATCGAAGAAGGCTTGTCACACATGACGGACACACAAATACAACTTACCCCACTCACTGCACTGCTAGGCTATACAGAGACCGTAGAGGCACCCATTAGACGGTTTGTCTCGTTGGGGCTCCTGCTGGCCAAACGACAAGCGGCATGTAGATGGGGACGCGGGAAAGCTCCCAAATTTAAGGACTGGCTGACTGACCTAGTAAATTGCCAAGAGAAACTATCCACATACTCAGAACTGTTGCCTGTGACCTCCAGACCTAGAGACATATGGGGGACCCAAAATCTTATTTGCTGCTCCACCCCCTGAGAACTGAAAAGCAAAATGACCCTGACCGGCATTAGAAAGCTAATATCGGATAGCTACACTGTACGTAGTAGTCTGCCATAGGGCAGAGAAATCGACCTATTTGCCAGCGGGGCACAGAGGACAGAATGCACTCAATGAAAACATGTGGAAAGAGGGTGGAAAAGAACATGCTATGTGCTAGACATGTGAGAATGCCTTAATCTGTTAAAAAGATGTTTCTATGTAACTGCTTGTTGCTTGACCTGAAATTGCCGATAAAGAGAGTTTTAAAAAAAAAGATACTATAACAATTCCTAACTATAACATCATTTTAACCTGTGTTTATTTTCCAGTGAATTTCTATGGGTTTTTTAGCACATTAAGTTGGAGGTCCAACATTGTGCGCAGCCTGCGACCAGGCCCAGTGCCCAACACCATTTGTGCCCAACCTCCTTTTTTAAAAATATATAAATATAAAAGGCAAGCCTACTGGCTTTATCAGGAGTCAAACAAATCAACATATTTGGCGCTTGTCTATTGACTTTGTCAAAAACACATCAATAATTATAATCAAATGTATATTTTATAAATACACACATTGCAATGTTCAATAATACTACTGTCACAATATATTTGAAATAAAACAGCATTGGTTTTCAACAACCATAATCATGTCTTTGGGTCTTTCTCACATTTTTCAAGCCACAAAATGCTGTAATAAAATATACCAAAAGCGCCTATGCACTCCAGCTGAAGAGCATACAGCTTCAGCTAAAAGTGCTTTAAAAATTATGGTAAGCTGTCCTGGAGACAAGGATTCAATGACTCAGAAGACATATTGTGTATTTTTTAATGTTGTTGGTGGGTTGCTGTGCTCCCTGCAGCCCTCCACAACATTAAAAAAAATGCTTGGTGGAGCCTCTTCCTACTTCTAGGGGCAACCCAGGATTAAAAAATAGAATTCAAAAGCCTTCCCAGGGCATTATAGGGTGCTCCCTTGCCTGGAAAAGTGAATAATAAATGAGCAGCTCCTGCTGCTCATTTAATATTACTTCATTTTAATGTTTTATTTGGGTGTCTGGGCCCACCCAGGACTCCCACACTTTAGGTTCACTTTGAGGCCAGGGGGGAGCCCCAATAACCCTGTCGGCTCCCCAGCCGACATCCATACTGCCAGAAGGAGCCGGCCATGTTTTTACCATGGATGCCCTGATGCCCACACAGGGCACCCACACCTTTTTTTTACTGATAGGGGCTATGGGGGGAACCCCAAGGTCCCCGCGGACCCTGCCCACTCGCCAGTCAGCACTCATCCTGTGTTCCAGTGGGAGCTGGCTATTTTTCTTTTACCATATGTGCCGCAGTGCCCACCCAGGGCATCCACACCTTTGTTTATTGCTGGGGGCTGTGGAAGAGCCCAAGGCCCCCACAGCCCCTGTAGGCTCCCCAGCCAGCACCCATCCTGGGTGTCGCAGAAGCTGGCTCTGGTGCTTTTCTTCTGCTCCTGCAGGGCAGAAGCAAAGCTACGTTTCCTGTCTGGAAGACAGCGGGCAGGTAATTAGATTTGTATTCCTTGCCCAAGACATTGTCCCAGGTGATGGGGTTCCTGGGATACCAACTATCTTTGGAGCCTCGGGAATGGGGCCCCCGTAGCTATGGATGGCTTAAGGAGGAGATCCCCACGCCCCCTCCCTATCAAAAAACATATTGCCCCCGCTGGATAGGGTCCCCAGAAATACCAGAGGTTCAGAGAGGGGGGCCACACGCCCCCTTGGCCATAACATTTATGTCAACCCTGGGGGATGGGGTCACTAGACCCCTGGATGGCTCTTAGAGGGGGCTCCCCAAGACCTTTACGGTCGAAATGCATCAGTGTTTATGCAGTAAACTGTGTAAATAAAGTGATTCACTTAAGAATTCCTGGAGTGTGGCGACTTTGGTTCTTAGATGAAGAATAGTGGGAGACTGTGGTCGACCCTCCACGTTGGCACCAGCTGCAAGAGCGCGCTGCTTCTTGCAAACTACTTTCTTCAAAAACATATATATAGTCACCACTGGGTAGTTATAGTTAGGTTAGCTGTTCCATAGGAAAAGCATTTCTTGTGTTGCTAATAACTTTGGCCCAGTTTGACGAATCTCCAAGAAACTTTCTAAAAAGGTGCTATTTTTTGACTAGCTTGTACATGGAAGTGATCTGTCAAGCAGGGGCTGAGAAAATAGAGGGGTTCTAACATAAAATCCCAATGCATTTTCCATAGACTTCTTTAGGCACATCAACAGCAGAGACTGTTGAATGTAATTACACCAAATTTGGCAGAACGCTAGAGCTTGGTCTGCAGATTGTGCTTTGTGTGATTTAGTGTGAATCCGTTCTGTAGTTTTTGAGAAAATAAGGTCCAAAATTATTTGTATATCTGGATGTTTGGCTCAAGGAACTTTTTTTCCCTTGGGTCATCCCCCCGCAGGAGTGAGCGCTCTGACTGACTGTCAGAAACATGGGAAAAAATTAACTGGCAGCCATTAGAGGACTCAGAGACTTAGGGCCTGATTTTGATCTTGGCGGGACTGCGACGGATTGGGCTTTTTTGGCAGTCTTCCCGCCTGACTACCTGGCCATCCGGCCGCCCGATTTAGATGCTGGAGTTCATTGGGTGAGAAGACCACTGCGGTCCCGATGACTCTGCCAGGACTTCGCTCCCTGCCCCGTTGGCAGAGCAGCTGCAACAGGTGGCGGCAGGACTCCAGTCAGGGTTCTCACCGTCAATATTTGGTTCTGGCTTGTTTCAAAGGGAATTTCGACAGGAATCCCTCCTACTTTGAGTCGGCAGAAAGAGACGAAAAGGGGAGAAAACTCACCTTTTTTCAGGGTACAGGCTGCAGTTCCCTCCTCTTCACCTTAATCCAGGTCCCCCTTGTCCTGGCGCACCTTGACCGCCACGAACCGGCACCCCATTTTGATGGAATCGAAGGTAAGTGTATGTGGTGTGTGCGGGTATACAGTACATAGTGTGTGTATGTTGGTGGGGAGCAGTGCAGAATGTGCAACATGGGGTCACTATACATAACCTACATATACATATGGACACATACAGAACATATATGTGTTATGCGTAAAAAATATAATGTCACTTACCTGTCTCCCCACCACCACAGTCACCTCCCATCTTCACTCAGCCGACAGAATGCCATCAGCCCAACGGGAACATCAAATTGGCTCAGCGGGACCCTACCATTAGGACGGCGATGAAGGGCCGGTCGCCAGCACAGAAGACTGCTGTTGCAGCGGTCTTCTGTGTATCACATATACATTTAAATATGGCGGGTGGGACTCTGTCAACCCGACGGAGTCCTGGATGCTGCTGCTGCAGCGGGCTGGCAGTCGGACTACCAAGATCTAAATCAGGCCCTTTGTCCCCTGTCCTGAAGTCACTAAGCAAATAATATAAGGGGGCAGGGTAGGAATACCCTGTCTCCCTAGACCCCATGGGGGAGGAACCCAGAGGCACCCCCAGGCCAAAATTGAAAAACAAATGGGCATTTGTCCAGTGATCCTGCAAGACTACCACAAGATTGAGAAAAAAATGTCAGCCTGAAGCCACATTGTTTAATTGAGGGAAGGAGGATGGGCAGACCCTGATCCTCCTGGGCTCAATGTATTTAATATTTAAGAAGGGGAGGGGAGCCGTATGGCTCCCCTCCCAAGCCATTTTTGGACCCGGGCACCCAATCCCCAGGGACCCGAAGCATCTTTTAAGAGGTATTGGGGCCACACACCCAAGTGTATTCGGCCCTGGGGACCCCATCCCTGAGACCCAATTTAAATAAGCAAAGGAAGGGGGAACACAGCACCCTTTCCTGAGCCACATTCGATTCCGGGAACCCCGGGGCCTAAAGCATTTAATAAGGGAAGGGAGCAATGCGGCCCCCTGCTTCGAGCCTTTAAAAGGCCTGGGTATCCCATCCCCCAAGACTGACTCAATTGCTGTGTCCCTGGGGGCCCACCCCCTGGACACAGCAGTTTCCCTGCCCACACTGGCACAGGCAGAGAAACATGTGTTTGCTCCCACCTGGTGGGAACATTTTAGAAACATTTAAAAAAATGTTCTCCCCAGCTGAGAGTAGACTTGAGATCTGTTTCCCTGCCCACACTGATGTGGGCAGGGAAACAGATCGAGATGTTGCTACAGCCCATGAAGGCAGGAGCAATCCAGGCTCCCACAGCATGCGTGGAGCTGGCTCGGATCGCTGGGGCCCTTGAGCTTCCCCTGCAGCCCCATCATTGTGCTTGGTGGGTGCCCTGGATAGGCACCAGGGTACCCATCTACTCTAAGGACAGGCCCTGGGGGTGGGATCCCAGGGGCCAAAATATGCTCGAGGAGGGGGGACGCATAACCCACCCTCTATAAAAACATGGCCTTTGGGGGTTGGGTTTCTGAGGTCCTCTAAACACTTGGGGTTAGGGGCCGCGCAGTCCCACTCCCCTAAATTAACACATAGGGTTACTGGGGAAGGGGTGCCCGGGGCCTAAAATGGCTCAGGGAGGGGGCAACATTACCCCTCCCCTTATTAAATTGATTGGGTCCCCGGGGATGGGGGTACCCCGGGCCAAAAAAGGCTCAGGAAGGGAGCCACAGACCCCCTCCCCAAAAATAATATACCTAACCCCAGGGGCATGGGTCCCTGAGGCCATAAAAGACTTGTGGAGGGGGGCACATAGTCCCTCTCCCCTTTAAATAAGATACAGCCCTGGGGGATGGGGTCTTCTTGGCCTAAATGTGGCTCGGGGATGGAGGCCACGCAGCCCCCTACCCTTTAAAAAGAATTAGGTCCCTCGGTGATGGGGTCCCCAGGGTCTAATGAGGCTCGGGAGGAGGGAGCACATTTGTTTTACAAATACTTACACCCAGTAGCTGGACATAGGCTGTCCAAAATTAAATAGAGAAGTAATATGGTAGTTACCAGCCACTATGTAAACTATAAAATAAACTAGCACACTCAGTGATGTCATCAGTGATGTCATAAATGATGTCATAGAACATGACATGAGTGATACGTAATATGTGATTCAATAAGCAGTGCATGGTGGGGGCGCAAGTTATAGTTAGCTCTGCTAGATCTTTATTACACACCTAACTATAATGTTACTTTAACCGTTGTTTTTTAGTGAACATATATATATATATATATATTTATATATATATATATATATATATATATATATATATATATATATCACCTACTGGCGGTTTAGTTAGGACCTTGTTTCTATTCAAAAAGCGTTTTTTCTTTTGCCAATATCTTTGATGCCGTTTGACGAATCTTCGCAAAATTTTCAAAACTAATGGGGGCTCCGGTCAGCTCCTGTCTTGAACGTTTCGGGGTGATTCTTCAAGCGGGGCCGAGAAAAGGGGGTCCCAAAACGCGTTTTCCAGATGTTAATTTCCATAGGAAACTTTAGACAAGGCTACAGCCCGAACTGCTGAACGGAATTACACCAAATTTGGCAAAAAGGTAGCTCTTGGTTCAGAAAGCGGCCTTTTTTTAAATGGTGTAAATCCGTTCAGTAGTTTTTTAAATATTAAAGGAAAAATAAATTTATATATCTGGGCGGAGCCTAACCACACATCTCATCGTGAGATCTGATTGGGTGATAAGACTTTAGTTATATTATAAATCATTTGTTTATGGTACCATACTAATTTTAGGAATTGTGGTGTGTTCTAAGGTGATTTTACCCTGTGAAAAAGCCTTCTGCTGGGATATCATGAATCATGTTTGAGAGAAAACTATTTTCTCATACTTTTCCCATAGAGGTTTGGAAGGTGATCTAGAAGCTAAAATGAGAGCATATTTTCTGTAAATTCACATTATCTTTCTGAGTCATGTGAGAATGAAGTCTGACATTCTCAGTAAAACATGTACATCCAACAAGGGCAGAGACTGTCAGTTGATTCCTTTGTGTTCTACTGCAGCTTCCCAGAGTGTTCTAAAGAACAACTAGAGCGCTAACAGTCTTACCTATGACAAAAGTATGGTACACCTGAAGCCATCTTGATTGGAATAAAGTGGTAACACTTAAAACATTTAATTTAAAAAGGAACAAAATGAGGGGGTCCATTTTGCCATAGAAATTATGATTAGTGCTGCAGAAAGAAAAATTAGGGCACTTTTGAGTGACTTCTCAAATCCTCTTCTATTTCATTAAAATATTCTGACATGCAGACTGAAACATGCACTTTCAATACCAGCAGCAGACTTCCCTGGTGAGCAGTAGCTTTACTACAGTGATCTAATGAGCAACTAGAGTGCTAACATTCTGAATTTATGGCAAATGTGTGACACATCTGAATGCCTTCTTGATGGAATCAAAGTAAACAACTGAAAGTATTTACTACTGAGGAGACTGCAGTAAATGAGGAAATTAGGAAACTTCATAACAAATAAGTCTCCCAAGATGGCCACCAGAGACAAAAGAGCCCAAATGTAGCACAAATATCACCCAGATGTAGCCCATGTATAGCCCAATGACAGAATGTCCCAGAGTGTTCTAAAGAACAACTAGAGCGCTAACAGTCTTACTTATGACAAAAGTATGGCACACCTGAAGCCATCTTGATTGGAATAAACTGGTAACACTTAAAACATTTAATTTAAAAAGGAACAAACTGAGGGGGTTTATTTTGCCATAGAAATTATGATTAGTGCTGAAGAAAGAAAAATTAGGGCACATTTTGAGTGACTTCTCAAATCCTCTTCTATTTCATTAAAAAATTCTGACATGCAGACTGAAACATGCACTTTCAATACCAGCAGCAGACTTCCCTAGTGAGCAGTAGCTTTACTACAGTGATCTAATGAGCAACTAGAGTGCTAACATTCAGAATTTATAGCGAATGTGTGACACATCTGAATGCCTTCTTGATGGAATCAAAGTAAAAAACTGAAAGCATTTCCTACTGAGGAGACTGCAGTAAATGAGGAAATTAGGAAACTTCATAACAAATAAATCTCCCACGATGGCCACCAGAGACAAAAGAGCCCAAATGTAGCACAAATATCACCCAGATGTAGCCCACGTATAGCCCAATGACAGAAGTGTGCAAAACACTTTTTATTTTTGTTTTTTTGCAGTTTTATATAGTGCAGACTGGTCAGGTATTGGAGTGCTTTACATGAGCATTGGTTACATCACACAAGGACAAATTCATGTTGGTTGTAGACATGGGGAGATTAAGTGATTTGACCAGAATCACAGAATGTCGAGCTGAAGCAGAAACTCCAACCTGGTTCCCCAGTTGCAAAGTCTGCAGCTCTGGAAGTAATACCACATCCTCTCCCCAAGTGCAACATTTAATCAAGTGGTCAACTGGATAAAAAACATAAAGATAACAAATCATTTAAAAGTGCTTTGTCGCTATTTGAAAACTCAGAAAATATGTCCTCATTTTAGTTTTTTAGAGCACTAACCATAATTTCGATGCAAATAAGACCCTCTCATTTCTGTAATTTCTAAAGGAAATGCTCTAGGTATTACAGTTTTGATTACATCAAGATGACGTCAGGCGTGCCACACTTTTGTAATAAATATAGAATGTTAGCAATCTAGTTGTTCATTAGGATACTGTTGAGAGGCAGAGGCCAGGGGCACGGACTCAGAAAATTGAAGGCAGGTAGGAGGGTGCAGAGGCAACAATTTGACCACACTGGGTAGGCAGGAAGGGCAGTGGCAGCACAACAGACTATGGAGGGCAGTGGAAAGGGGGCAGGGGCAACAAACCAACAATGCAGGACAGGCAAGAGAGGCTGTGGCAATATAATAGACCATTGTGGGCAGAAGGAAGAGGCAGTGGTAGTACAACCATACATGCCAACAGACCCGATTCAGCCAGGAAACGCCCAATGTTTTTAAGCCCAAATGGGCTTTATTTGATCTGTCTCCTGTCTACAATCTCCTCTTTTTCAATGTAAGTCAATGGGGAAAGCAATACCCCAGTTTTTTTTTCAAAATCTCCCTCTTACCAAGTTCAAAATGTTAGCAAGTATGGTACATTGGATAATGGAAAGCAGGAGGAATTGGGGTAGGGACATGGACTCGGATAACAGAGGACAGGAGGGACATGGACAGGTGCACCAAACTGACCTTACAGGGCAGGCATCAGGGTTTTCAGCAGCACAATACACAACACAGGGCATGCGGGACGGGAGTGCAGCACAACAATCTATGGAAAGCAATAGGGAGGGGACAGGACCATGCACATGGACAACAGAGAACAGAGGTTAAAGAGGCAATGGCAGCTAGCTGACCATAATGGACAGACAGGAGAGAAAGCTGCAGCATAACGGACCATAAGCAGGAGGTAGGGATCAGCGGCATTACAATGGAACAGACAAGCCAGGCGGGAGGGAATAGGGGTCTGCACATGGAAAACAGAGGGCAGGGGGCAAGGGGGCAGGGCAGGAGCAGCAAGCTGACACTGGAGGTCAGGCAGGATGGGCACTAGAAGCAAGACACACCATGGAGAGCAACAGTGAGACTATAATGGCATACACACAGACCATGGAGGGATGGTGGGAGGGGGTCTGGGGCAGCTAGCTGACCACACAGGGAAGGTGGGAGGGGCTGTGGCAGCACAGAAGACCATGCATGGCAAGCGGGATGGTTAGTGGCAGTACAATGGCCATGATGGGCGAGAAGGAGGGGGCAGGTGCATGCAGAAAGGACCATGGAGGATAGAAGGGTGGGGTAGGAGCTGGGCACAGACAAGAGAGTTCAGGGGAAGGAGCCTCACAACAGACCATGCGGGGCAGGCAGGAGGAGCAGTTGCAGCACAACAGACATGGGAGGGCAGAAGGGTGTGGCAGTAAAATGGACCATGGAGGACAGGAGGAAAGAGATAGGGGCATGGAACGTGGACAGGCAGGGTGGAGGTGGCAGGGACAGGCTACAGTCATCTGACAATGCTAGGCAGGTGGGAGGGGAGTGGCAGCTCAACAGAACACTCAGAATAGATAGGAGGGGCAGGTCCAAGGAACATGGTGCTCAAAAAGGATGGAGCAGGGGCATGCACACAGACATCGGAGGGCAGGGGGAAGGAGAGTCGGGGCAGCAAGCTAAGCACAGAGGCTAAGCAGGAGGTCAATGATGGGGCATAGAATTGGGCAATGGAGGGCAGGAGGAGTGGACTGGGACATCATGCTAAATGGAGGGCAGTGGCAGCACATCAGTCCATGCATGGCAGGAGGGAGAATGCTAGTGCATGGATTCAGACAACAGAGGATAGGGAGGAGGTGGATGGGGCAGCAAGCTAACTGTTCAGAGAAGGCGGGAAGGCCAGTGGCAGAACACAGGGCTATAATGAGGGAGCACGGGCAAGGACTTGGACAATGGATGGCAAGGAGGAGGGGAGGCAGGAGCAGCAAGCTTGGGTGGGGCAGCACAATGCCAGGCAAGGCCCTGCTTCCAACCCCCACCATCCATTGTAATAGGCATCTTACGTAACGTTAAAAAAACCTAGAAATTCGCTGAAAAAAACAAAGATTACAGGGACGTTATAGTTAGACTCAGATTCCACTCGTACAAAACCAGTGAAATTCAGCAGTTATAGTTGCCTGAGCTAACAATAACTTACACCCCCACAATGCACTGCTTATGACCTCAGACACTACATCATTCATGACATGGTCAGTGACATCACTCATGACATCACTCATGACATCTCAAATGAGCTGTGAATGGAATGGAACTATAATCGCTAGAACTTTATTTATGGATAGTGTGTGTATATTAACACCCCTTTTTTTCTTTTCTTTCGTCTAAGAACCATTATAATACGCAACGTGCCCAGATCAATATGGCCGATAGCCTTTCACTTTAAAGTAATGTGTAGTCCATTGTTTATGTTGATGTTTGCAATCCTAAGTATGTTTATTATGAACAAGTCACGTTGACGAACATACAGGTATGGCGGTCACGGGGCAAGATATGCTGAAATGACATTGTGTGCATATTAACACTTGTTTTCTTTTCTTTATTGTATCAATTCCTGAATTTTCACATCGTGACCAGGCCAATATAGCCGCCAGCTTTTTGGATTAAAGTAATATGTAGTCCTTTGTTAATGTTGGCAACTGGAGGCATTTATACATTTAAATAAGGAAGCTACAATGACGTCTTGTATCGTTATCAAGGTTTGGACGAGCCGAAACGCGTGGATCGCATTTCGCATTTGAGATGTCATCAGTATTGTCATCAATGATGTCACTGATCATGTCATGAGTGATGTAATATGTGACGTCATCAGCAGTGCATTGCAGGGGCGTGAGTTATATATATATTCACTGAAAAAACCATAGGTTTCAGGGACGTTATAGTTAGATTTTAGCATTTAAAAAAACCTTAGAAATTCACTGAAAAAAACATAGGTTTCAGGCACGTTATAGTTAGAAATTAGCATTTAAAAAACCTTAGAAATTCACTGAAAAAATCACAGGTTTCAGGGACGTTATATTTAGTTGGATATTTCACTCGTACAAAACCAAAGAAATTCCGCCGTTATAGTTAGTTCAGCAAACTATAACTCGCGCCCCCGCAATGCACTGCTGATGACGTCACATATTACATCATTCATGACATGGTCAGTGACATCACTGATGACATCATCCACATGATAATGTTGTTGCACCTCCTCACACGCTAATATAACCTTTGATACACCCACTCTAAAATACAGACTGCCATTTTCGAAACCATAGACACACCAATACCAGTTACTACATACCCACTCACTGATTCCTAGGTCTACACACACGTCCACTCATTCACCCATATAGTCACTCATACAAGCAGTCACTTATCAATACAGCAGTATCATTTGCACTCATACACCTATACAGACACTCACACATCGCCACTCATACATAGAGTTACTCACACACCTAGTCAGTCATGCAAAGAATCATTCACACTCCCATTTACTCACCTATACAGTTATACACACACCACCTCACTTATTCATACAGATACTAACACATACTTACTCTCTTATACAATCACTGATACAAGTACACACTCATCCATACAGCCACTCTCACAATCACTTACTCACGTATTGTCATTTATATACTCCAACTCTCACATACACTGCCTTTTACATATGAAGTTACTTGGACATGTACCACTGAGACATCCATTCACTCACCAACACACCCATACACACACTCAACCACCCATACAGCTGTTTCCACATGCACTCTTGAACCCATACACCCAGTGAATCAACCACTCACATATCTATGCACAGAGTCACACACCTCCCACCCATCCACAAGGACACTCAGGCACCCATACAGATACTCAGATAACCAATCAATAACCCATATACTTACTCATGTAGCTACTCACCAACCCATGCAGCCACTTACACACCAACTGACCGACTGATACCGACATTTACACAGTTTAGTCACTAACCCATGCATTCAGTAAGACACGTTTAATCACTCACTTATACAGTCAGTCACGCACCTACTAAATCATCTATTCAGGCACTTATACACCCACTCATTCCTCAATACACCTTGTCATATATATATATATATATATATATATATATATATATATAAAACATATTTAAACTTTACAGAAACACACATTTACTGGATGATGTCATCAGTGATGTCATTTGAGATGTCATCAGTGATGTCATCAGTGATGTCACTGCCCATGTCATGAATGATGTAATATGTGACGTCATCAGCAGTGCATTGCGGGCGCGAGTTATAGTTAGCTGAACTAACTATAACGGCGGAATTTCTTTGGTTTTGTACGAGTGAAATGTCTAACTAAATATAACGTCCCTGAAACCTGTGGTTTTTTCAGTGAATTTCTAAGGTTTTTCAAATGCTAATTTCTAACTATAACGTGCCTGAAACCTATGGTTTTTTCAGTGAATATATATATATATATATATCGAATACCGTCCTGGCTTCTCACAGACTCTCGCTGCGGCAACAACAGGTACGGACCACAAAGCGTTGCTTTGTATAGACATTGGTGGTTGTCACTGCATAGCTATGGTCCAGACTGTTTCCATTAAAAAGGCTTTTATTATTTGCTTATAACGTTTGTCCCTGTGAGCGCATTTGCACAAACGTTGACAATCGACTTAGTCACCTAAGCTTTGGCATGCTAGCGTTTATGTTTTGTCAAGATCCGTCCATCGAAAAAAACAAGAGGCGGTACAAAACAAGGGATTTGCCATTTTATCCCCCATAGGAAATCGTGCTCATATCTACAGCCCGAAAGTCTGAACATAGTTACACCAAACTGAAGGCGATTATTTTTTGGTAGGGGGCCTCAAAAGCAGCCAGTTGTTGGAATGGTTACATATAGTATGTGTCTGGTAATTGCATGAGTACTACTATAGTGAGATCATAGGACAATATTGCATAGATGCAGAATGCCACAGATATATCACACAGACATGTTAGGAGACTAGATCAGAGAAGGAGAAGGGTGTACGTTTACAGCATTAATTTATGTTTTAAATTCAGGATTTTTTTTTATATTATTCTTTAGATGTTTTGGACTACAGAGAGGGTTGATGGGGTGGGCAATACATATACGCTGTTCTGTAGTTTGCTCCCTGCCCAACTTTCTTCCATGTGTATTGACAGTTTCAACAACATAGATCACTCTGCAGACTAAATAGAGTACTAAAATGCCTCTACTATGTAACGTGACAGAACGGAATATAATTAACTATATTATCATGCATTGCAACCCTTCAAATTACCGCCCTTCTGCATGCTGATGTTTATTATAGAGTCATTGATGTGTAGCACTTGTATAAACCGTTCCCCTGGGGAACTAATTGCAGTGATCAGTAAAATAATCTGCATGAATGTTATATTGCGAATAATGTGCTATTTTGAGGGTATTTGTGCATTTTCCAGCTAATCACAGAACAAACCAGCATCCAAATCTCTAGAGGAGTCGAAATTAAAGGGAAATGTGGGAATTACGATGCCGAGCTTCAGATCTCCTGGATTAGTGCGTCTTACACCTTAAAGCTGTTCTTCATCAAGGTAATTTAATGGGCATGTTTAGCTATTTTGCACAGTCTTTCCAAGAAATGCAATATATGTCAATCAATGAATATGTTTGTTTAGTTAATTAAAACCGTAACAATGTTAGATATGTACATTCATTAATTGGATATGTCGATTTTCAAATCGAATAACATAATTTGTACATATTGTTTACAAGAAAGCACAGCCCATTTCTGTTTCTGTCCTCTAGTAACCGCTGCACCACTTCCACTTTGGAAACTGCAGTATGACTATGCTAGTAAAGGGTAGTGAAGAAGACACCTCCACCGAGAATGACAGAAATATTTAACTTGATTGAATAATCCATATTTGTAAAGCACAAACATATCACCCCTTAAGGTTTCAAGGCGCTGGGGGCAGACGGGGTGATTAAGTGAGCTATTGCCCTGAGTCACATAGTGCTGAGCTGAGTTGCCACCAGTGCGGGGGATCGAACCTTGAGCCCTGCCCTCCGGAGTCAGCGCTCTTGCCGCTACACCACACCTCTACTCATGAACAATCTGTTCTGCTCCATTTTCACACTAAGAATCATTACAAAGGAAAGGGTTGATGGGGCGTAACACAGGCCCCCGCAGCCCCCGCGGTGCGGCGGGGCCCCAAGCTCCAGGGGGCCCCCTCAGCAAGGCACTCTGGCTGCAGAGCTCCCGATTGAGGTCGGAGGGGGCCCCTCCACGTGCCTTGCAGGGAGGCCCCCTCAAGTTTCGTTACACCAGTGGGTTGATGTCCATGTACTGTCCATGGCTTACAGTAGCAAAGTAAAGGCATCCAACAATCTAGACAAGGCTTGCTTATTAGTAAGAAAGGATACAAACCGTATTTTACTGCCCTCATTGCTGATTGCAGTCTATGGGGCATATTCACAAGAACGTGTGATAATCATCGCAAATGTAGCTTAACGCAACCTTGCATATCGCAGTCCATCGCGAGAAAATAACACCATCCTAACGTCCAATTCCCAACCCCTTGGCACCATGCGATAGCAGCATGACAACCCGCCAAATGCCCGCGTAAAAACCAACGCGAAAAACAAAAAATGCGAAACACGACCGCCCAAAACGTTGCGACGCCACAAAGCGCGATACCAAAATCAGCGAAAACCTGCGACAGGCCTGCAATACCCACGCGTCATGCGTGAAAATGCACTATAAAAGCAAACAAAAAACCAACCTCAAAACAAATTCAAACTGCGTAGCACCATGGATGCACCCGGACCTAGTGCAGAGGACAAGCCGAACTCCACAAACCCCACGGAGGACCAGCATGGAACCCCCTGTTAGGGGGAGGGCAAGGAGAAGAGGAAGAGGAAGAGGAAGACGGGGTTCAGTCCGCAGGAAGACCATATCACCGTCACGGAGGTGATAGAACACTACCAACAACTGTTCATCACCTCCACTGCATCATTGGCAACATATACGGAAATATGGCAGTCCATCGTCACCAAAGTGAATGCAGTCGGAGTGTCGAGGAGGTCAATGGAGGATGTCAAGAGGCGCTGGCATGAATTGCACAGCCAAACCAAACAGAAACTCGCTGCCAACATGAAGGCAGCAAAGGCTACTGGAGGTGGGAGTCCTACGCCACAGGAGGAGCCGGATGAGCTGGAGGAAATGGTGGCCACAGTCATCAGTGGGGAGACGGTGCAAGGAGTTGGGGGTCTGGACACAGCCCGAAATTACCTGACCCAACAGCAACAGGGTGAGCAACCACCAGGGACTGGGGGGACTGGGGCAGATGGGCACAATGGCACACATGCACAATCATGTGCAGCACACTGCACACCCGCAATGAGTGTGGAACATGTCCCTGATACCCTTGGCACACTGCAGCACACATAGAAACACCAGGTAGGCCCCCATCCACTATGTGCACAAATGGGCCCCCCTCCATATCACCAATGCCACAACCTACCCATGCACATGTGCTGAATCCAGAAAAGCAGCGGCTTAGAGAGCCACACTGACAATGCAAGTGACACTGCATGACAGATAGCATGGCTGAAGTCACAATACATGACATGGTGCACGAGACGACACTGAGGTGGCTGAGTGTGGACCACATCCGTAAAGGAGCAGGTCACACTCTGACACATCCACGTGCACCTACGAGCCATGACGTCAAGAACACATCTGCAGACAAACAATGCACAAGAGTACCAAATATCCCCAGTAGCACAAATGACCCAAGTCGCAAACATCCCAGCCCCCGAAAAGCACACAAGTCAAATGCACACCGACTCAAAGGGATAAGGGTCCGCCAATGCAGAGCTGCAGGGGCGAATCGCCAACAATGCAGCACACACACATAGCAATCACAGTACATCAACATTGACGACAATGTGGGACAGAGTGAAACCCCTACACCACAGGACAGGGGACACAACTGGTGCCTCTCGTGCGCAGAAACTGGCCAATCACATCTGGCAATGCATGACACTGTGAGATGATAATGTACGAGTACAACCACACATCCGTCATGTAGTCGAAATGTCCACTGACTCCCATCAAATAGCCAGCTACACCAAAACAGTCACAATGTACACCGTCATGCAGTCTGAATGTAAACATTCACAATGCGTCAACATACATGGAACACACTGTTAACCTGCATCTCCCCTTACATTGCAGAGGGACAACCAACACCTCCTGCAGAGCAGACCACACATCTCTTCAGTGATGATGAAGAGGACACCCTGCCCATTTGCCCAGACACACTCCAACGGCTCGTGGACAGCCTCCTTGCCCCACCTCCAGGAGCAGGGCAGCCCAGCTGCATCGCGGTGAGCCCACACCCTGCACAGACCACACAGCAGGAAGCACACACCACCACGGCTGCCTCCCAGGACCCCCACGACCAACACATGGATTTCAAACGCCGTGTGTTAGGGTGCCAGGAGAAGATGGCAGACCAGCTGCGGCTGGGTTTCGACCTCATGGCAGCCAAACTCGATGCCATACGTGGGTGCCTGAGTCCCATCAGGGAGCACCTACAGTCCCTAACGGATACCCACTGTCCGCACCATGCCCACCAACAATCCTTGGCTGACATCGCTGGTTCCATTACTCGGAGACAAGAACTGTCTAGGCAGACAGGCTCCAGCGATGACAGCACAGAGTTGGCACAGATGCGGAGGACAATGGAGACCATGGATCTGATGCAGGCTGGAAGTATGGCTGCCACTGCTGAACACTAGTGAGATGTAGCTGCGATCTTCCATGCCTTGCAGATCCTCATCTTGCCACTGCTGCCACTGAGCCTGTACCAGATGACTGCTGCAGGAACCTTGACACACACATCTCCGACCCCTGATGTGTCAGTGGCACACAGTCATGCAGCCCCATTGCCTTCGCACCCTGATGTGTCAGTGGCACACAGTCATGCAGCCACATCGCCTTCGCACCCCGATGTGTCAGTGGCACACAGTCATGCAGCCATTACACCGCCACACACACCGGACACACCCGACACAGAAGAAGTATCAGAGGAGTAAGATGTGGATGGTAACTACTGTGTGAGGAAGGAGGCAGTAGCATCCATCACCTCCATATGGCTTGCCCTGCCTGGCTCTGCCCCATGCATCATGCCCTGGGACAACCCCTTCCACTGACCCCCGGAACACTCTGTGACATTCACCCGGACCCCGACACGGACTGCCATATCTCCACTGCTTGACAATTACACAGCAATCCTGCTGCGGACTGCACTCCCCCTCTTCCAAATCATTTTTCAATGCCCAAAGGACTCTGGTTGGCCCACCACTGGGCTTCCATGTTATGTTGGCTTGGATGGCCATGTACAGCTCCCTTTCCGTCATTTGCCAGAATGTGAATAAAACATTCCAAATCATGCAGATGTGTCATGACTATGTTCACTCACGTATGGAAGTATGGCTGGATGTAGGGACAATGATTGCACAAGAAGGTACACCCTGGTAAATGACATCAATGCGCATGTTCATCCCCGAGACACATGGCCAATTGGATGACTGTGAAGGTGTGTACTGGCTGTGTCCCCATTGCACATTAGCAACAAACTCACAACCCCCCAACGTAGGCACAGGTCCATGTCTTGAATAGGGCTGTGTGTAGGAATGACCAAATCGGTAGCAGGCCAGAAGTGGTGTCCTACATCACATGTGATGACAGAACTTCACGTCGCATACCTACTCACACATATCTGTGTGGACACATTCTGTAATGATTCATAACATCGCACAACATGGTCAGCAGTTGGACACCATACTCACATTGCTGAAGACACGTAAAAGCACAGGTCTACCAGCAACTCTCCCAAAACAATGTCG
The DNA here is from genome assembly GCA_963921515.1 of Calotriton arnoldi. Lineage (NCBI taxonomy): Eukaryota > Metazoa > Chordata > Amphibia > Caudata > Salamandridae > Calotriton > Calotriton arnoldi. Next base: position 94,962 of record CAWUFW010013023.1, on the reverse strand, counting down.
GGCTCACAGAGGTGGAGCTGTCAGAAGGGTCCCACCCCCATTGTACATGCATCAGTCAGTTCCTCCATGTGTAGGGACGATGCTCATTGTGGCACATGAGTGGTCAATCTAATCAACACTCATCACAGTTAGACACCAGTGATGTTGCGTAGACTTTATTGGCATGTGCGTGTCAGTACGGACAAGGCAACGGCCACAACAGGCAGGAACATGCTTAAGACACTTACACGCAGCATGGGTACATGTCGAGGTGCAGGAAATGTGGTTGGAAAATGAACACCAATCATCACGGATGGCAACGGTCTCAGCCCACCTTGCCTTGCTGGTCGAGTCATGTGTTGTTTGGCGTATGCCCATTGCCCCGTGTGAGGGGGCACGACTTACAGCCCATGGGGTCTGCATAGTGCTCTGCCACCCGACTGCGCCGACTGTCTGCTCTGCTGACAGTGATCAGGTGAAAGGGTCCGACAAGTTCACATGTCGTGCTACATTGCCATGTGTGTACTCTCCCCCAGCAGTGTGTCCGACTTGGTAACGTTGCCAGACGACGCTGTGCTGCTCCGACCATGGAACTGCATCACCTTGCACAGGTGTGTGTACACACGCGTAGTTCCACGCACATGCATACAGAATCCAGACGAAGGCAGACATGTCCTCTGTTGTGGTGGTATGTGGGTACATTCCCCACGATGCTACAAGGTGTTGGGAGCAGTGCTGTGGGTGACAATCCGATGTGGCTGCAGGGACGTAGTTACTCGTCCATGAATGCCAGCGCAGCTTCATGGGCAATGTGTTCCAATAGTACGTCGTTGTCGGGTTCAAGGAACACCAGGGTGAGCCAATCCATTAACTGGTCCAGGCAGATGTGCTCAGTCCACGCCATTTCCCTAATCCGCAAAACAGCCCAATAGGGGAGCGCCTGGATGTGGTCACTGCACACGAGGAGTTGTGCATTCTCCCATGTGCACCTGCCAGCACATACGCCAAGGATCAGTGCATCCCATGCACGGCTATCCAGGTGACACTCCTCTTGGTGTGCCAACAGGGGGCGCACTGTCAGGTCATAATCCAATTCAGCTACGGTTGCGTTGGATAGGCATACCTCCATGGGCCACTTGAATGTGCATGATCGGCAGTGGAACCAGGGCTGGACACAGGTGACGTAGGCAAGACAGAAACTCAGACGGAAACTGATTCGCAACACTGCCATTGGCAGAGATCCCAACAGATGCAGCATTCGGGCACGGTACAGTTCCACGTGACAGGGGTTGTGCATGTGCCCGGGAATGCAGGCCATTGCGTTTGTTGGTCTCGTAGCACTGGCACTCGTCTGACCGGCGGGTGTTCGGTGGAGGATATGCCACAGCTCTGGGCAATGAGTCGTATGTGTGTGCGACGTTTGTACGTATGGGTAGTTCTTGACAATGTGTCAAGGGCATCCCTTGCAGGTGTCGGTCGTGCAGGGACAAGTGTGTGTAGGGTGTAGGCACGTTGCTGTTTCATTAGCGCAGTTTGTGGTGTGGGAGTCGTCGGAGGCTGGTATGGTATCTCACGCAGGGTGTGCCAGCCGCATTCAGGACCAAGGTCGGGGGTTTGGTTGGCCTTGGGCCTTGTGTGTTGAGACAATGGTGCTTTCATTCCTGATTTTCGTCTGACTACTGCTTGCATGTCTTAATTGAGATGTGGAGTTCGCGCTGACTTTGATGCCAGGCCTGTGATTTGTGGTGCGCAGAGTTGGAGACACACGCAGCTGTTGGCATGTTTGCATGAGCCAAGGGCTCGATTGGCCTTGCGCTCCTTGTTCAGTCTCTCTCTTTCTGTCTGTTTCTTTCTCTCTCTCTCTCTTTCTCTCTCTCCCTGTCCTTTGATGGGTGCCTGACACACCTTCTTATCTTGGGTATTGTCTTGCAGGTTGTGAGTCACAGTTTGTCCAGGGATGCCCCGCCATGACTCCTCAGGATAGTTGTTTTGTGACGTATTTGAATGTGACATTTTGTTTGGTCTTTCAATGGTGTATGTATGAATCAGGATCTCAGTGCGCACATGTATGTTGATTGTTGCAATTGTGGGACATCAGGCGGATGCTTGGGGTCATGTTTCCGTGCAGTTGATGTGCTGTGTCTTGGTCCGGGGGAGGTGGGGGTGCCCGTGGTGGGGCGGGGGGTGTGGTCCTGGGGGTGGTGGCGGTGGGTGTTGTGGCCCTCTTGGGTGTCTGGCACGCATGTTCAGTGGCTCCATGGCATCTGTTGCCCTTCAGGTGTGGCTCTGGGCTGGGCTCCATTTTGTGGTGCAGGCTGTGCTCCGACTTTGCACCAGGTCAGGGCAGGTGTTAGTTTCCTGCTGCTAACGCGCCTTATCGCCTGTTTTGTGGTTTTATCGCTGATCGGGCTGGTCGTTGAGAATGTTGAGGTGTGGTGTTGTCGCAGGTTTTTGCTCGGGAACGCCTACTCTGCATCTCATTAGCGATAGTTGCAGGGGTCATCTGTGGCGATGTTTTTTGAGGATGCTTTCGCAGGTATACTGTTTTTATGGGCTGTTAGCACCAGCTTGTGAATTTTGCGATACATTTATCTCGACTTTGGCTGCGATAAAGTGCCGTTCACTCGGCGATAGCTCCTTGAGAATATGCCCCTATGATTTTTAACTCATGCAAGGATCACTAATACCTGTCTCCTAACTACTCCCTCTCTGCACAAAACGTTCAGGTTATAGTTTAAAATACTCTTTAAAGCTAATCCAAAGCAAACATCCTTCACTGGAAAACTTTCATTGTCGAAGCCTTAAATTCTACGCTGTGCACACTGAAGTAAGTATTCATGTATTGACTGCTATTTGCTATGGCTTCCTCCCATATCACTGCCTTCCTTTAAACCTGTGACCTGTGTTTTAAACGCTGAAATCGTTTACGTTATAGGAAAAGCTTACTCCAAAGAGAACCATTTAGAGCCTGCCTGTATGTCCATCATGTTATGGTAATGCTGTTGAAGGAAGACCTCATTGACAGTGTGGTACACAGTCACGGGTATTAAGCCATTTCACAGAATTAGCTGTAATATGAAATAAAATCCACAGCTGATGTCACCAAGATCGCCGGTATCATCCGTTCCTCATGCCCAACATGCCCTAAAGAGCGCTGGCATGAGCGAGTGCAGAAAGGTGAGTACCCCATGTTCAATCGTAAGCTTTCTTGGGTCCCAAAATTGTGGCACATGAACTAAAATATCATTACCTTTTTACTATTGGGGAACTGTGTGATAAAACATCACAATACCAGCCACAGCATGTGTAAATACATTGTCAGAACATAAGTTCCTCATAGCTGATAAAGTCACTGAAATTACTTCTCTCATAGAAGAGGCAGACTTGAAAGTGGCAGATTCAATCCAACTAACACAACCTCATTCAAAGAATTTTAACTAAGGTCAGGAATACTATCCTTGAGCTGGGGTGGAAGTTACTTCACCATTCTTATGAATTAATTAGATACCTTCAAATGGATAACTTTTTAAGGTAGACTGCTTTATGAAGGTGTCCACCATGCCAAAACCACAAAATAAAACCACTCAAAACCTCTTATTCCACTTCACGAAAGTGTCAGATTGGGTGGGTGTTGACCACATTTCTACCCATGTATACCCCCCCTGTTCCACATTTACATTAGGCCCACCGTTACTCAAAACAGTAGGTACTCTTAGACTTATTTGTTAATGACATGCACATCCATCTCTAAATCACCAGGCCGCAAAAGTATTCATAACATTTCAGACTGCTTGAGTGTACTAAGATATGCATGGCCACAGGCCTCCTAAAATTCATTGGGAACAAAAATGAACCAATACATTTGGAATCCAAAAGTTCAATTTAAAGATAGTTGATCTTTGCCGCTCTTGTGCTACTATTTCATCCTGTTTAGTCGTTGACAACTATGAATATTTCTGTGCATTGTTACACTTAATTTTTCAGCACAAATCTATTGAAGTCAAAAGAGACTACACAAAATATCACTGTTTGGCAATACACCTTACAACTCCATCCTAAGGAATTTCCACTAGGTGTCATTTGAGTTTGAGTCATTGAATTATTCACGATGTTGAAGTGCAGATAAATAAATTCAAGGACTTCTCACTTTCCTAGGAAACAAACTTCAGTTTTTGCCAAGAAAGTCCTATGCATGGTTCACCTTTATGTCTCATTGTTGTGGATAAACCTGCTTACTTCTAAAGATTGTCATAGATTTTCAGTTGCATGTCTTTTTTCTAAGATCTCATTGTTTCACATATTAAAAACCGTTCAAAACTTCATGCCATTGAGAGGAACTCTTAAGACCCTGTTCTCAACAGGCTTTCCTGTATTGTCCCATGTGTTTTGGTCTTGAGGGGCACACACCTTAAGAACTTCCATATGAAACAGAACACAACCAGTATTCTTAGTTTAAACTTACAAAGCTATTGTTGCATAAATATTGCAGTGTCGCTACTCATTCTATTTGTCCTTCCTGAACACCCTCTCCTACTGTTTTATGTTTACAATGTACACGCATTTGTATCTACAGGACGGTCATAACTCAACTAAGGGGCGCGAAGCATTTTGGAAAACGAATAAAGTACAATTTATGTATGATTCATCCGAATCTACTTACTTCAAGGACGCAGTAAATCGTAAGTGTTTTTGTTTAAAGCGCTGTAATTCACATAAATATCAAATAACTTGCAAATATAACAACGAAGGGGCATATTATCAACGGCCAGCGATAATTATCGCTGGCCGTGCTTAGCGACAGATTCCCTATCGCAGGCTATCTCTGGAATTTATCGCCCTGGTAGCGCGTTATTAACAACACGCTTCTCCAGGGCGATAAAAATTCCAGAGATAGCGAGGTTATTAACGTTTTGCAGGGAACATCGCTGGTTTTCCAGCGATGTTCCCTGCAAAACGGCGATAACCTTGCTGATACGACCCTATGGTCGTATCAGCAGAATCCACCCCCTATGTTAGGGATGGCTAAGTCAGGATTTTAGCAGACGTTAGATTTTGGCGAAAACGGCCGTTTTCGCCTAAATCTAACCTCTGCTAAAATCATGTGGGCTGCCTTGTAAATATCGCGATGTGAACAACAGCGATATTTGCAACCTAGCCCATCCGGGGTACGCCCACTTTGCATCTCATTAGAGATGCAAAGATGGGCGTTGGGGGAAAGGGCGATAATGCAAGAATTCACGCGATAGCGTGACCTTGCTGATTAGGCGATAAAATTATCGCCGCTTTTCGTCCGAAAACGTCGTTTATCGTAATTGTTTATCGCCTCGTTGATAATATGCCCCGAACTTCCTCCTGCTGCAAAAAATGGAGAACAAACAAAGCCAATGCCTAGAAAATGGAGAAGAACAGTCACACACAACCAATGGCCAACACAACTTTCTAAAATCTAAGAGCAGAAGATGACAAACTGTAGAAGAATGACAGGCAATATTTATTCCTAATTTCCATTTGCAGAAAACTAAGGCGGTACGAGCTACAGACAATGGAGTACTGTTGTATGTGTGCACAAGAAGGCACGCAAGGAAAAGCCTTTAATTAGATGCATTCTCAGAGTGGAAATCGCCTAATTAGATAAGTAGCATCAGACGAGAGAGCGGCATCCAAATGGTCACATTCTAGCCGCAATTGCGAAGCCATTTTCTTCAGTTCACTGATGACATGCAATTACCAGATGTTCGTCTAGAGCTGCACGGAAAACAACTCGGCCCCCTCTGCAGAGAGGCGTTTTCTTCCCTTTCAATGCTCTAGGGGTGCAGTTGGTCAGGCAGGATGGGGGAAGGGAACGCCATGTCTGCAGGTCAAAGTTCTCTAATGATGTGGGGAGGTTCGGGTGGAATACTCCCCGTTATGACGCAGAGCTGGTTGGTACTGTTTACCCCCCAATGTGTGGTACCTAAATACCACTGTCAGAGTATCGTCTGATAATTATCATGCACTAAATTTCCTTTACGAAAGTATCGCCCTCGTGAGAGATAATAATAGAACATCTACACCCAATTGGACGATATTTTTATTTAAAAAATATTTAGGATGTAATATTTATGTTACATGATATTTCTGTATATAATATTCTGACATACTACAATCAATCCCAACTCGAAAGCTTTAACGTGTCCTTCTATACCTTTTCATGCATCTTAACTATGTACATTTTGAATGCACATTATGACTCTGTTTACATTCAGAATTGTAAGCTTTTCCAGGGAGATAAGCATTCGTTTTACATTCGATCTACTATCTGTAGCACACTGTGACAAATCAGGAACTTCAGCACGCTGAATTAAACAATAGCGAAGGCAGCGTTTGCTTTCGATTAATTACATGTTGATTGTATTATTCCTTGAATGTTTTTACTCATTAAAAATAATGTTCAACCATTTTTTGCCGCACTCATTAAGGATGCAAAAGTTTACGATTTTATAAATAAACATATATACGATCTCTCCAGGCATGTCTCTGCGTTTGAATGCTTGTGACAAACAATAGTTATTATATGTGTTTTCACCAGTTCCTTAATTCATGTAAAATGTGACTTTTACCACAATTATGAAATGCATAATGCTATCAAAGATTTGCAAAGCTTGGTTGTAAATTGCTTACATTATTTGCTTTATACATTTATTTTTTTTGCATTTTTTCCACCTTTAATATTATAATTACTAATGATTTTGTGATGGGATTGCACTTTTGAGAGCCAAACCGATGATTCTTGGCTTCTTGAAGTGAGAGTGACTTTTAAAACTTACATTAACTCCTAAATCTCTTCTAATAATGAATCATGGACTTTCTTATCTTTCATTTCTTCCCATTTATTTTCATTATCATACATATTTATAATTATTTGATGTAAATCAAACACAAGGAGATGATGGACGAAGCGCTGAAACCAGTAGCGGCTGGCACGGTTCGCAGATGATGGGGCACGTGCGGGCGTGCAGGTGGGGAATGGGTCGCGAAGGCGGGTGGGGGGGTTTAAGGGTAAAAAAAAGAAAAGAAATACTTACCTTGCCGCGCCGGTCCCGTGTCTCTGCTCTCCGAGGCACAGGAAGCACAGAAAAGGCTTCCCTGACCAATCACAACACTGCAATGCAGCGTTGTGATTGGTTTTGAGCGTCCTGGTTCGACGCGCAACCAGGGAATGGAGGCCTGGGCTTGTTCTCCACGCAGGCTCTCATGCAGCCTGGATGGAGAACGGGGAAAGTGCGCATGACTGGTTTGGGCAGCCAGAGAGGGCCAACCAAATAGTCATTGCGCACTTAGGAGTGGTCAAACCACTCCTCCACTGCCCTGCTCCGAGAGCAGAGCAGCCCCGCCCAATAGCCCGCCCGCAAAGCAACAGGAAACATAAAATGACAATAACTCAAAGTTATTATCATTTTATGTTTCATTTACTTTGCAGTGCACTGCTTAGAAGCAGTGGGGCGACGCTCCTCTGCCATATCAGAGGAGCCGCCCCTGGCTGAAACTTTTCAGACACTCATCCCCAGTCACAGATCTGGGTTGAAGCCATCATTGTTCTTTAGCTCACTTCCCCACCCCAATTCAGACCCAGCCATATGCAAATCAGTCTTGACCGTGTTCCTCAAGTGAACAGTCCAGGCCGAACTGCCAAGCCAGGTCTTCCCTGTACCAGTAACAATCATCCTGGGACTGGTTTCAGGGTAACACCCCTCATAAGTAAGGCTAGCTTGAATCCAGTGGCAAAGTGAGCAATGGACCCACATCTGGGCATACCCTGCCAACTTATGGCGAACAAAGCAAGCATAAGGAGATGATGGATGGAGCGCTGAAACTTTTCAGACACTCATCCCCAGTCACAGATCTGGGTTGAAACCATCATCGTTCTTTAGCTCACTTCGCCACCCCAGTTCAGACACAGCTATATGCAAATCAGTCTTGACCCTGTGCCTCATGGGAACAGTCCAGCCCGAACTGCCAAGCCAGGTCTTCCCTGGACCGGAAACAAGCATCCTGGGACCGGTTTTCCAAGGATCAGTGATCTCAATCCTGCTTCAATTGAAATCTCTGTCAGGAGTAACAAATATCAACATATTGCACATTCAACATTAGATGAGAAATTAGCTTCCTGTGCCTAAGTGGAACAGGCACAGGGCTCCTCCTCTCGTATGAAATGGTGCTATTTAAATCACACTGAACTGGCCAACCTTCTTTAGCAAGTAACTACCCCCATTAACAAAAGTGGGAAACCCAGTGGGCTTTTTCATGCCAGACTATAGTTTCAAGCTGAGATCAACACATCCTTTAAAGTAGCACATGCCTATTTCTCTGGATGATTACAGCTTTAGTCTCCAGAACAATACCACATATACAGAGTATGGCCAATATTGACAAAGCCAATAGGTTTTGATTGTTGTGCAATGGATGTACACAGACACACAACGTCCACACACACACTGATTCAGATCACAAATATTATGAAAATATAACAACCCACTTGTAGACATATATGCTCACACTCACACATTTATTGACATCCATGCCTAAACAGACCAACACAGAGACACTGACTTGCACAGATTACTAGCCATACAGATATCCATCCATGCAGTCCTTCTGGCTACTTGGCACACAGATCACCAGACAAGTGCATAGGCCACTAGACAAGCATTCACTTATGCACACATACTAACAGACATAGAGAACCCACACATACAGACCAACACGCAAAGGTTCATAGGCACAAAACAGACATACAGACTTACACATGTGCAGGCATACACCTCCCAAGCAGGTTTATATTGATGGACGGATGGACAAACAGAGGGTCAGAAAGATAGATGAATGAAGGCTTAATGTACAGCCAGGCTCTCATTACTTAGGCCCTCATTTATAGTTGAGTGTATAAGGGGCAGGTATCCTCCACATCTGGTAAATACAATTACGGCAGAGTGAGTGCAGTAAATACCTCCTATTCAAAGTTTTCAGCCTTTAAATGAGACATAAATTGCACCATCGACATTTACCACCACAAATTCCAGATGTTGTTCCTTTTTTGTGTGTTTTCCCCCACTAAATTTTGGTAGGAATGAATTCAGAAAACCTAAAAAGGCCAATCAGGGAGAATTTTAAACTTGAATTGGTTTTTAGATATGGGATGGTAGTGTACACCAAATCACTGTATGGCACTGCACAAACACAAGTCCTATCCTAATCGCTGATCACCAGTATTAGAAATTGGGTTACTGGTTGACTGGGGTGTGAGCCCTGGTCAAGTAGCAACCACAATTCTAGTCAGGGTAAGGCACAAACAAAACCCAAATTAACTTGTGCTCAACCTCCTAGTAGCTTGGCACAGAGCAGTCAGGCTTAACTTAAAGGCAATGTGTAAAGATTTTGTGCAACACTTCAAACAGTAGAACAGTGAAAACAACACACAAAAAGATCCCACACCTGGTTAGAAAAATAGAACCAAATTTTATAAATAAAACAAGATACAAATGACAAAAATCCAATCAGTAGAAATGGAGTTATGAATTTTTAAAGAATAAAGTGAAAAACTGCGCCTAAAAGCATTAAACGTAAACTGGGGATATCTGGTCGCGGGGGCTTGTTAAAAAGTTCAGGCCGACCATGCTGGAGGGCAGGTTGAATACAGTTCCAGCCCCACTTACACCTGAATAACTTGTGCTATGCCTCCACACACAGGGCTTAACAACCTTGTATTGTCGCTGCAGCCAGCTTGGAGGCAACGGAGGCAGGAAATTCCATGCACTTCAAAGAACCTTTCCAAAATCTTCTCCCACCTTCCAGTAGAAGGGTACCTGGGTATAAAAATAGGACCTTCAGACCAACTCTTTGGTTTACAACTAGACCTGCGGAATGACTCTTAGAGGACTGCCTGCTGCTGTGACCTGCTGTGCACTCTGCCAGACTGCTGCTGTACCCGGAAGGACTGCTTTGCAGACTGGAGCCTGCCTTGAACCCTCAGAGGCCAGCCCTGCTGTTGAGCCCTGCATCTCCAGCTGCACCCAGGACTAATAGAAGTAAGCCAAGGGCTGGTTTGCTGGCCTCCTGTTCAGAGCAACAGGGACATAAAATGCCCCCACCATCTTGATCCAACACCTGGACCCAGCCTGATTGAGTCCTAAATCCTCAATAGGTGTCCCACCAGTCCTGGACCCTTGGTTGTGGTGTTAAAGGTGCCCAGATGGTCAATTTACAAAACTGAGGACTTGGACAAAATTAGGCCAAAAAGTGCTCTGAGAATCAGAAGGCGATCATGACCAACCTGCTCATCTATCCACCAGAGGTGCATCGCCAGTCGGATTGACTTCACAGCTTCTGCCGCTAAGTTCTTCTCTGCAGCAAATCCATTTCAGATGTCCTTTGCCAAAGGGGGATCAGACTTCATGGAACTGTCTTCGGCTACAGCCCTATGCTTCATCCCGATGGAGTTTTTCGACTTCCATTTCAGCGACTGAGTCCGAACGTAGAAATCTTCACCACGGCTTTGACCCAAGGCCTTCCGACGAAGAAGCTCCCTCTTTGGGCACCTCCTGCAGCCTTGCCCCGCTGAACTTTGCCTTCTTAGACATTTTGTTCAAGACTTTTTCTAAGTCTGAAGGTAAGCATTGCACAGGCCCAATACACTTCTTGTATCTGAACCGCGCTCCATTGCGGTCGGCCATAGGTTTCGACGTAGACCCAGTTTCGTGCAACTAGATGGCCTCGGTTGAATCTTTTAGGCACTAGATTTCACTTAAAACTTTGAAAATTCATAACTCCGGTACTACTGATATGAATTTTGTCATTTTGGTGTCAAATCATTTATTAAAATTTACCCTATTTTTCTAAATTGGTTTGAGATCTTTCTTGTATTGTGTTTTCACCCTATTGCTGTTTTGCATAAATACTTTACACATTGACTCTAAGTTAAGCCTGACTGCTATTTGTGCCAAGCTACACAGGGTTAAACATAGGTTAATTTAGTGACTTTTTGTGGTTCACCCTGCAAGGGATTGTGGCTGTTGCTTGACCAGGGCTCACACCCCAGTCTACCAACAACCCGATTTCTCACAATGCTCTGCTGGTTTTTTACTGTGTACACTGGGACTCTGCTAACCAGACCCTAGTGCATGTTCTCTGACCCCTAAAACATGTTGATATGGTCTATACTTCTAATTGGAAAATTGAACTTACCTGTAAGTCCCTAGTATGTGGCATAAACTGTACCCACGGCCTGCAAGTTAAATATCACTAGTGGACCTCAGCACATATTGTGCCACCACAGTGACAGTGCAAAACATCACTGCAGGCCTACTAGTGTAGCCTGTCTGTGCAGTTTTAAAACAGCAATGTCAACCATTTAAAATAACTCATTTTAACAGGCCTAAACCCTCCTTTTAAATATTAGTATGTCACCCCTAAGTAGTCCTTAAAGCCCAATAGGACAGGACGTATGGTATTTAAAAGCAGAACATGTAATGGTTTAATGTGAATCATGTCCTGGCAGTGCCAAAAGCTATTTTCACCGTAGTAGGGTTAGCAGCTCCACAGGAAAGCAGTGGTATATAATATATAATAATGAAATGAATTTATCTCCATATAGGAAATGGCCACAAAGTTAATTCATGGACTATTTAAAATATTTATTACAAGCCCAATTCACTGGTAAAGTCGGATTTGTACTGAACATTTTACAAAAGGTACTTTTAGAAAGTTGCTTTATACCTGCTTAAAGTCTCTAAAAGCCCATTTGTGTGACCTTCAAGCTGTCATCCGGGAGTTCAATAGCCCCTTGATGAGACTTGAACATGCTCCCAGAACCTTGGATGTGGGGGGATGTTTTGTTCCTCTGACAGGATGACCATCTGGGCAGTGTCCAGGAACTTATTTAACTTCAAAGGGACCTTCTCTGTCTTAGGAAGATGTAGCCAACACCTGGCCTAGCCCCTTCCTTTGATCCTCTAGTCAGCAAGGACCCAATCCCATTGAGAGAGAAGCAGCTCCCAAAAACGGTTTTGAGCAACCACAGAAGAGGGATTGCTCTTTTCCCTGGACACACCTCAGGGGTGTGCACAGGAGCTCAGCATAATCAAGGAAATTGATTGCAGTAGAGCACACTGCTGCAAAAATGGGTAAGGTTACCCCTGGGAACTTTTTCCCTATTGATTAGGGAGGAGCCAGGAGTCACCCGCACACACAGGCTAGTGCCAGGCATAAATGTGGTACCCCTGTGCGCCCTCTTTAGAACACTACTGGACTTGTGGAACACAGAAGAAGGATTGCACCTGCTCTTGCGACTTGTGAGGAGACCTGAAACGCCAGACCTGCCCCACTTGCACCCAGCACAAAGAAGTGGACTACATTGGTCAGTTGACTGACCACCTGTTGAGCTATAGGGACACAAAAGCTGTAAGAAGCCCACTTTCCTAGAAGAGCCCATCTAGCCAGTTTCAACTGTTCCTGCCCGTGACCCTGCTGGATGCTTCTGTTGGAGTGAGTCCTGACCCTCAAGTGCTCTTTGTGAGGTTCTGCAACCATTGGTTGGTGTCAGAGCGTACTCCTCCTGCCGACCCCTAAAATTGTGGACTAAAAATCTTTCTTTAAACATTTTACCTGGAGAACCATTGGTAGACCGGGACAAACCTGCCCAGCCGTTCCAAGGAGGGTACATCGCTGCTGGGCCTGACTTCACTATAGCTCCCACTGTACTCTTCTCTCAGCACTAGAAACTGACACAGTCGAGCCCTCCTATGTCCGCAGACGGAGCTTCATTGGTGCCGCCGTCGAAGGAGACCTGAACGATGTAGGAGGCCCCCAAGGCGCAAGCACATGAACTTCTACCGCCAAAGCTTTTCCCGCCTAAACCAACAGTTTTCCTGTGGCTCTATCTTGATGCCGGAATCCATTGACGTTGAGCCTCTTCTCTTAATGCCAGCCCACTGCCTTCTTTCATTGCAGGCTGTCAACATCCGGAGATAACCTTTCCACCAGGATGAACCTGGTCCTTGTATCCGACTCGCACTCTATCGCAGTTGGCTTGAAAACTTACCCTTGACCTGGTCAAGCGCAACCGGATGACCTCAGGTGGTGCTTAATGCTTTTTGGTGCTATGTTCATTTAGGATTTGTTATATTGTGTAAATTCTAGGCTTGGAATGCCATGAGGTCACTGGAGCATGACATTCTCTTTGTAGTCAGTTGCTTCAGTGCCCCTTCATGGATAGACGTATCTTTTGGAATAAACCCACTTCTCCCACTACAAGCGGCGTAGTGTCAACTTTACAGGATTTTAAACATGTATTTCTCCGGTTCCGCTTATTGGATTTTTGTTCTCTTAGTGTCATTTATTGTGTGGTGATTTTGACTTTTTAATTGGTCTGGTACTTCTAAATACTCTACACATTTTCTTAAGTTAAGCCTGTCTGCTCTGTGCCATGGGCTGAGCTCAAGTTTGAATACTGAAACCTTTACGGAAACTAACAAGAATAGTTACATTATTCAGTTCAGTTCAGTTTATCTTTATTTCGATCACCTGAGACCACAAAAGACAGTTAACAATAATACACGCAGCGTGTCCATTAAAAAAAAAGAGGAAAAGTAAACCCTATTCCCATGATAGTTTGTATATAAACAAGATTATTTAACATTGCTAATCAAGGGTTGCAGAACCATATGTAAGTTAGAGGGTTCGCTAAAAACATTAAAACTTCATCTTATTAAAACCACACATATTATTCTTAAAATACTTAAAAAATTATGTCACATTCCTAAAAATATCGTGAAAGTGTACAATTAATAAACCAAGAAAATATACATCCACAAATAACCATGAAGTGATCAATATTGGGACTGTCAATAATACAGCGATATATGCAATACTGATATGAATATAAAAATATAGGATGCTACGCCTATAGCTGGGGTTATACCAAACAGAAGTTAGGATTAGACGTTACACGTTGGGCTACCAGCGTAAAAGTATCTTACCCGTTTACACATCTGCTTACTCATTTTACTAGTCACTGAGTTGGGTGGGCTTGGGGCTCTTAGTTATTTTCTCACGAATTAGCCACATCCAGCTTAGGAATTTAGCAACAGCTATTACACACGGTGCATTTGAATTGGTCAACAATATTCTCATTGCAGTAAAACTACACCTAGTGCCCATATTTCTACATAGGGGTTTCAGCCATTTACTTCGTGGTGCCTTATAGGCCGGGCAGACAAATAAATATGCGAGTAGGTCTCCTCATGCTCCACACACAACTTGCACTTACTATCATTTAAATTGTGCCATTTACATGTGAACGAATTCACTGGTAGTGAGCCCACCCGGAATTGAAAATAGAGACGTCTATCCCTTGGTTTGGTTATAACATCCCAAAAATGTTCATATTAAGGACAGGGCTTAAACTCTAAATATTTGCCCGTCATTGACATAGTCTCTGTGGCTTGAATACTATTCTTCGCAACCATAGACCAGTAAAGCTCTTTCATTTCTTTTTTTGAGGGAAACTGTTGGCCCTCTGGGTCATCCCATAAATGCCGCACTCCCATACTGACCAGTGTCTTTTTAACATTTTGCAGCCACTTAATTTTACATGAGGTGTCAGCTTCCCAAACTTCTTTTAGGGCGGTGGCATAGTGTGATAGCTCGGGGGTGGTCCATAATCTACACCAAAACGCTATTGGGCGGAACGTACCAATCTCGTCCAATCTATTACAGCCTAAATCATAGAATATTGGCTTGAGTGGAGTGATCTGGGATAGACCGGTGATGTTTCTCACAAATTTATTTTGGGCTAAAACTAGTGGCATTAAGTTGTGAAAACCCCAGAGTTCAGCACCGTACAATACGGAGGCTATGACTTTGGTGTTATAGATCTTAAGAACTGGGTGTATGGGCTTGGTTAATGAAGACTTGTATTCTTTCAACAATGCACCAGCTAGGTGACGATGTTTTAAAGCCATGGATTCTATCTGGGGCTTCCAGTTAAGTTTGTTTCCAAGCGTTATCCCTAAATAGTTAAAAACATCTGTTTGATTAAGGTATTCATTATTAAGAGACACCCTTCCCTTAATAGCCCGATGTTTGTGGAGTACCATAAATTTGGTTTTATCTGCGCTTATCACCAGGCCACGAACTTCGCAAAAACCTTCAAACCTCGTTAGTGCCCGCTGCAAGCCACTCTGTGTTTTTGAGATGACAAGAGTATCATCTGCAAACATGAGTATAGGTGTTTTTATGCCTGCAAGAGATGGTGCATCTGTCGGGAATGTAGAAAAATAGTTGACAACCCCATTGATAAATAATTAAAATAATGTCGGGGCCAAGACACACCCTTGGCGGACCACTTTGGATACTGGGAATCGATTAGTGATGTTACCCTGAGTACTCCAACGAACCTGGGCAAAATTCCCCGTATGGAGACTCACCACAACAGATAATAGTTCCGAAGGCATCCCTAAGTCCTTGAGAACCCACCAAAGTTTGTTGCGGGGCACCAGGTCGAAAGCGGATTTTAAGTCCACCAAAGGCGCGTAGATGGTGCCACCCGCCAGCACTACAACACGCCAGTAAATTAGTACAAAACAGAGACCTGGTCTACCATACTCACGTGGGTGCGGAATCCTGCCTGCAGTGGGGTCAATATGTCTTTATCAATAATCCAATCTTGGATTCTATTTAATACCATTCTTGCTATTATTTTTTGCATAGCATCTATGAGGCTAATTGGCCTGTAGTTACCAGGGCATGAACAATCACCTTTTTTATAAATTGGCAGAATCTCAGCACCCCTCCAGGAGTCGGGGACGGACGCCCCACTGGCTATTGCATTCGCTAGCAGGAGTATATACTCTTGCCAGTAGCCCTATCGTTTAGGAACAGATTAGCCGGTACACCGTCGGGGCCTGGGGCTCTTCCGCTGGTAACTGAACCCAGCACTATTTCGACCTCCCCCATGTCAAAGTGCAATACTGTATCACATGGCGGGATTTGATATGGTTCTTCAATTTCCCCCTCTGTCTCTAAGATGAATTTCTTAGCAAAATGGGAAACCCACATTTCCGGAGCTACATGGTTGAGCGGCAGAGGTGCTTGCCCCCCTGTCCCCCATTTTACCAGCTGCCAAACGTATTGCAAGTTTCTCCCTTGGCTGGCCTGATTGAGGTCTACGCGAACAAAAGGAGAGAGACCCCTTGATACAGCCAAGAGAGTAGGGTACTCTTGACAAGTAAAGAAACAAGTGTTCCCTTGGTTTATACAAAAAAAAAATAACATGAACAAGCTCAACTCACAACTGAGTCATACCTTTAGATAAATGCAATGATATTATCCATGCAAAATATTCAAATCATATATCTAATGACTCTCCAAAAATTATCACAAATTCTTTTTATTACAAAAAGCCTTTATGTAATGTTATATTAAAAATTTCATTTCACATCCTATACATCTCAAAGTTCATACAGAACAATTTGTTAAAAACCCCGCAAAATACACATGATTCGATAAAAATACAAAGCATAACAATAAAATAACCAAACATAACCCAACATAAAAAAAGAGAGAGAAACACAATATCAGACAATAAACTTTGTCTTTAAAAACATATCCAATGGAATGATTTAATAACTAGGCCTGGATACTCTATTCCTTGTTGTATCTACAGATCCAATTATTCCCATGGATTATGTAAATGATGCGTCGATGCGTTTCGATGGGTTAAATTAATGTTCCATCTTTTTCAAGACAACAGTTTTTACAACTCTCTCTGTACGTCTTGTAGTCTAGCCCCCGTTTGTAAGTCCTGATTAATGTGATCAGTAAATTCTTAATCAGCCTCCGATTTACTGGACCAATGCGTTTCCCCCCACTATGGCGTCTTGATTACTATCACATGTAATGGCCTCTGTTTTGTAATAGGAGAAGCTCATCGCATAGACGCTCTCATCATCGTTACTTAAAAGGATCGAGGGGCCATGGATCCTGTGCCTCCTCTATCGTGTTGCACTTTCAAACTGAAGAGTTTCGCGGCCGTAAGTATCTCCGTACGGGTGGCAGGTAGCAGGAGGCACAGGATCCATGGCCATCGTTGGCCAAAGGATGTGAATTTGTCCCTGGTTCCATATCTCCAGGTCCTTTTTGATTGGTGGGTTGTGGCTTTTGCTTTTGCGAAGCGCCACCCCTTCTTCATTTTGCAGGGGGTTCGCTGTTGGTGATGGGTGGAGCTGTAGCAGCACGACCCCTTGAGGCTAGTTTGGATCTAGTGGAAACCTCAGTGATACCAGGTTCACATACCGCTGACGCCACATAGGTTACAGGTGGTTCTACATTCATATGCAGGGATGAGGAAGGCATGTCTAATGTAGTTGTTACGACACAGCCCCTTGAGTCTGTTTCAGATCTAATGGATTCTTCTGTAATACCAAAATCAGGAGCCGCTGACGCCACAGTGGTTCCAGGGGTTACTACATGCGAGTGCGCAGATGAAGAGGGCACGGGGGATCTAACCGCACTTATGCGTCCTAGAGAGGAGCGCATCTGAATAGCTAGGGAGTCCAGGGAGAGTCGCCTCTCTGTTAGTTCTATTTGGTGGGTCAGGACTGACTCAGCCCTCGTTAAGAAAGCATCTAATGTCCCTGCTATTCCACCCCCCCGGATGCATGCTGTTGTCTTTGCGCTTGCCCATACTTCGTACTGTACCCTTGTATGTAACAACTTATAAAAAAGACCAGTACCTCAGATGAAGGATCTTTGGGAGGCTCAGTCCTGTTGTTAGAGAGTGGGCCCAGCCCAGCCTTGTCCGGGCTCTGAGGGGCGCAGACGGGCCCGCCCTTGGCCCGGGCCTTGTCCGCGCACGTCCCGCACCACGGGAGCCCCGAGCAGCTTTAATGCGCCTCCAGGCGCGAAAGTGACGATGTTGGCGGCTCCAGCCGCTATGCATCCTGGGAAATGAAGTCCCCGGTCAGGCGGCAACACCGGCAGAAAGTGACTAGTGCAATGAAAGGCTCCCGAGCAGCTTTAATGTGCCTCCTGGTGCAAAAGCGACAACGTTGGCGGCTCCAGCCGCTATGCAGGCTGGGAAATGAAGTCCCCGGTCAGGCGGCAACACCGGCAGAAAGTGACTAGTGCAATGAAGGGCTTACATTATTACTTTTGATGGACTTCCAACCACCCCAACAAATAATCAACTTTCTTACAGAGCTTTATTCTTTCTTTCAGCTCTGGCTAGAGAGACACTGCACTCAGCATTAACTTCACTCAAACTCTCTGTATTTACTTGCAGTATCTTGTTTCAAATGCTAGAGGGCTTCCTCCCTGAGTAACAGCTCTCTCAAAGCCAAGTAAAATGAGTATTCCTCCCTGAGTAACATCTCTCCTTCTGACCCCTGCGCTGCCAGACTTTTGGCCTCAGTAACACAGACAGTCAACCCTGAAGTCAACAGGCTCATTAATTTGTCCTTCCACGAGGCTCTTGTCCCGGCGGCGTGGAAACAGGCAAAGATTTTGCCACTCTTACAGAAACCGTCACTGGACCCACAGGACCCAGGGAGTTATCGTCCTATTTCTCTCCTACCTAGTGTGGCCAAAATTTGTGAGAAGGCTGTCAATAAACAACTTACCGAATATATTGAAAGCTCGGGCTTACTCCATCCAGCCCAATCTGGGTTCAGAGCCTCGCATAGTACTGAGTCTGCTCTAGTTGAAGTCTCTGAAGCTATCCAGGATTGCTTGGATGCTGGCAGAAGGGCTGCCCTCATATTGTTGGACCTTTCGGCAGTGTTCAACACTGTTCCCCACTCGCTGCTCTTGGCCCGCTTGGCGGATATAGGTATCTCAGGTACGGCCTGGGGTTGGCTGAAATCCTTTTTGGAAGGTCGTACGCAACAGGTTTGGTCCCTCCATTTGCATCCCCGCCTCAGTTGGTGACCACTGGAGTGCCGCAAGGGTCTTCTTTGAGCCCTCTTCTTTTCAACATTTACGTCACTCCTCTGGTCCGGCTGGCGGAGGATCTTGGAGCCAAGATTGTGGCGTACGCTGATGATACCCAGCTCTTGTTCACTTGGGGCAAATCTGAGTATTCTACTTTAGAGGCGAAAAACTGTTTGACAGCTGTCTTTCATTGGCTTTCTGCGGCTCAGCTAAAGTGCAATGAAGACAAATCGGAAATCCTCCTCTATGGGAATTTCCCTCCCCATTTCAGAGAAACACTCTGGCCACCCGATTATCCCCTGCCATCTTCCTCAGGTCAACCCGTCAAGAATCTGGGAGTCTGGTTTGAAGAGAACCTATCCTTTTCGACCCAGATTAAGAAGCTTGCCGGGAGCTGCTTTGGGATACTAAAATCCCTCAGGAAGTTTCTCCCGCTTCTTCCCAGGGCAGCCAAGGAGACGATAACTCGGGTGCTGATTCTGTCACGTATTGACTACGCCAATGCTTTGTACATTGGCTTTCCGGGCTACATTCTCAGCAAATTGCAGGTAGTCCAAAATGCTGCGGCTAGGCTTCTTTTTAATATCCCAATTAGAAGCAGCGTTAGTCAACATCTGCGCACACTTCATTGGTTGCCTGTTGCCGAACGTGTTAAGTTCAAAGCCCTGGTTTTAGCACACCACGCCCTGTACCCTTCTGGCCCAATTTATTTAAGGAAGCGTTTTATGTTCTATACCCCAGTTAGACAACTGAGGTCAGCGTCCCAGCTCCTTGCCCAGATACCTCGTGTTTGCCTCCAAAGAATGGGGGACAGTTCTCTTGCCTTTAGGGCTGCCACAGCCTGGAACTCTCTTGCCTACACTCTGCGTAGCATTCAGGATCATATTCATTTAAAAAAACAGCTCAAAACATTTCTGTTCAACTAATTAATATTACTTCACACCTCAAGGCTCGCGCCGGGACACTCCTTGGAGTAGCTGTGCACGTTATAAACTACAATAACATAACATAACATTCCCTCCAAAACTACAAAGATTCTTTCTATGCTGTGAAAGTGACAGGCTAGTATTTCTGCACCTTTCTACAGCAAAGAATCTAGCAAGCCTTTACCAATGAAATGAATAGAAACAGCACTAGTCGTTCAAATCTTTTAGGTAGAGGACCTCACTTGCCTCTTTCTGCACCTCTCTTGCCTCTTTCTGCACCTGTCTTGCCTCTTTCTGCATCTCACTTGCCTCTTTCTCCACTTCTCTTCCTTTTATCTGCACCTTTCTTGTTTCTTTCTGCCCCTCAGTTGCTTCTTTCAGCACTACTCTTGCCTCTTTCTGCACTTCTTTTCCCTGTTTCTGCAACTCTCTTGTCTCTTTCATCACTTCTCTTGCTTCTTTCTGCACTTCAGTTGCTTCTTTCTGCATCCCTCTTACCTCTTTCTACACCCCTCTTTGCTCTTTCTGCACCTCTCTTGCCTCTTTCTGCACCCTTGTTCCCTCTTTCTGCACCTCTCTTGCCTGTTTCTGTACCTCTCTTGCCTCTTTCTGTACCTCTCTTGCCTCTTTATGCACCTCTGTTGGTTCTTTCTGCACTTCTCTTTCTTCTTTCTGCACCCCTCTTACCTCTTTCTGTACCTCTGTTGCTTCTTTCTGCACTTCTCTTGCTTCTTTCTACACCTCTCGTGCTTCTTTCTGCACCCCTCTTGCCTCTTTCTGCACCCCTCTTCCCACTTTCTGCACCTCTCTTTCCTCTTTCTGTACCCCTGTTCCCTCTTTCTGCAGTTCTCTTGCCTCTTTCTGTACCTCTGTTTCTTCTTTATACACTTCTCTTGCCTTTTCTGCACTCCTCTTGCCTCTTTCTGCATCTCTGTTGGTTCTTTCTGCACTCCTCTTGCTTCTTTCAGCACCTCTCTTGCAAATTTCTGCACCCCTCTTGCCTCTTTCTGCACCTCTGTTCCCTATTTCTGCACCTCTCTTGCCTCTGTCTGCACCTGTGTTCCATCTTGCTGCACCTTGTTTGCCTGTTTATGTAACTTTCTTGCCTCTTTCTGGAGTTCTCTTGCCTCCTTCTGCACCTCTGTTGCTTCTTTGTGCACTTCCCTTGCCTCTTTCTGTACCCATTTTGCTTCTTTCTGCACTTCTCTAGCTTCTTTCTGTACCTCTCTTGCTTCTTTCTGCACCCCTCTTGCCTCTTTCTGCACCCCTCTTCCCTCTTTCTGCATCCCTCCTTCTACTTTCTGTACCTCTCTTGCCTCTTTCTACATTTCTGTTCTTGTTTCTGGACTTCTCTTGCTTCTTTCTGCACCTCTCTTGCTTCTTTCTGCACCCCTCTAGCGTCTTTCTGCACCCCTTTTCCCTCTTTCTGTACCTCTCTTGCCTCCTTCTGCACCTCTCTTGCCTCTTTCTATAGTTCTCTTGCCTCTTTCTGCACCTCTGTTGCTTCTTTCTGCACTTCTCTTGCCTCTTTCAGCACCCCTCTTGCCTCTGTCTGCACCAATGTTGGTTCTTTCTGCAGTTCTCTTGCCTCTTTCTGCACCTCTCTTGCCTTTTTCTGCGCATCTCTTGCCTCTTTCTGCACTTCTCTTGCTTCTTTCTGCGCTTCTCTTGCTTCTTTCTGCACTTCTCTTGCTTCTTGCTGCACTTCTCCGGCCTCTTTCTGCACTTCTATTGCCTCTTTCTGCACCTCTGTTGCTTCTTGCTGCACTTCTCCGGCCTCTTTCTGCACTTCTATTGCCTCTTTCTGCACCTCTGTTGGTTCTTTCTACAGTTCTCTTGCTTCCTTCTGCACCTCTCTTGCCTTTTTCTGCGCATCTCTTGCCTCTTTCCGCTCTTCTCTTGCTTCTTTCTGCGCTTCTCTTGCTTCTTTCTGCACTTCTCTTGCTTCTTGCTGCACTTCTCCGGCCTCTTTCTGCACTTCTCTTGCTTGTTTCTGCACCTCTCTTGCTTCTTTCTGCACCCCTCTTGGGTCTTTCTGCACCCCTCTTCCCTCTTTCTGCACTTCTCTTACTTTCTTATGCATCTTTCTTCCCTCTTTCTACAGTTCTCTTGCCTCTTTCTGTGCCTCTGTTTCTTCTTTCTGCACTTCTCTTGCCTCTTTCAGCACCCCTCTTGCCTCTGTCTGCACCTCTGTTGGTTCTTTCTGCAGTTCTCTTGCCTCTTTCTGCACCTGTCTTGCCTTTTTCTGTGCATCTCTTGCTTCTTTCTGCACTCCTCATGCCTCTTCTGCACTTCTCTTGCCTCTTTCTGCGCTTCTCTTGCTTCTTTCTGCACTTCTCTTGCTTTTTTCTGCACTTCTCTTGCCTCTTTCTACATTTCTCTTGCTTCTTTTTGGACCCCTGTTGCCTCTTTATGCACTCCTCTTCCCTCTTTCTGTACCTCTCTTGTCTCTTTGTGCACCTCTGTTGTCTCTTTCTGTACCTCTTTGCCTCTTTCTGCACTTCTCTTGCCTCTTTCTGTACCTCTGTTGCTTCTTTCTGCACTTCTCTTCCCTCTCTGCATTTCTGTTCCTTCTTTCAGCACTTCTCTTGCCTCTTTCTGCACCTCTGTTACTTCTTTCAGCACTTCTCTTGCCTCTTTCTGCACCCCTGTTCCCTCTTTCTGTACCTCTCTTGCCTGTTTCTGTACCTTTCGCCTCTTTCTGCACCCCTGTTCCCTCTTTTTGCACCTCTCTTGCCTGTTTCTGCAACTCTGTTGCCTTTTACTGCAGTTCTATTTCCTGATTCTGCACCTCTCTTGCCTCTTTCTGCTCCTCTCTTGCATCTTTCTGCACTTCTCTTGTTTCTTTCTACACTTCTCTTGCCTCTTTCGGCACTTCTCTTGCCTGTTTCTGCACATTTTTTACTCTTTCTGCATCTCTCTTGTTTTTTTCTACACTTCTCTTGCTTCTTTCTGTATTTCTCTCTCCTGTTTCTATATTTAAATGGGAAGTGCAATCTGTTAAGTTTAAAGGTCTGCATGCTCTCGTGACTGAGGTATATGTTTACTTGTACATGTATTCTCACATGTGTTATGGATCTGAAGATGGTAGGTTAAAAAGCGGGTAGCTTCCCTTATAGGTGGTCAAATCTTGTTAGTTCTGCTCTGTCATTCGGTTGCACAAGCAGACATGTGTTATGTATATAGGTGATATAGAGCCCCTCAAATGAGCCCCTCAGGCTTCAGGAAAGGCTGCAGCACCGAAACGGCAATGCTCAATGTCGTCGATGACATCCACCACTCACTTGATAATGGCGAGACCTGCCTTCTTATCCTCCTCGATCTCTCCGCAGCGTTCGATACAGTCAACCATTCAGTCCTACTTAATGTGCTTAGGAGCCGTTTCGGCCTCAATGATACTGCCTACAAATGGTTTGTCTCCTACCTACAACACCGAACTCAGCAAATCAAAATTCAAAACTGTCTTTCTAAACCCACTCCTGCCTCCCTTGGAGTCCCCCAAGGGTCTATTCTCTCTCCCTCCATCTTTAACCTCTTTATGGAACCCCTCACCCTCATTCTTAAACAAGCAGGCATCAATTACCACCTCTACGCCGATGACACCCAAATCTATTACAAGATTAAAACTCATGCCGACATCTTACACCTGAACAACACCCTCACCAAGATCCAAACCTGGTTCCACTCCAATCATCTCAAACTTAACCCTAATAAAACTGAAATCATTCTCTTCTCCCCTAAAAACAACCCTCTCCCCGTTCAATCATGGATCTCTGACCTTAACGCACTCAACTGCTCACTCACCCTGTCCAACTCCGTCAAATCTCTTGGTATTTCTATCGACAACACCCTGACCCTTAACGTCCACATCAAAAACTCTGCTAAAGGAGCCCTCTTCACTCTCCGTCACCTCAAGAAAATCAAACCCTTTATACCCACCGATGATTTTAAACTTGTAGTTCAGTCACTTGTTCTTTCACGCATTGATTATGGTAACGCCATCCTCAACGGAATCCCCAAGGTCCACCTTGCTCCAATCAAAGCCGTGCTCAACCTTGCAGCCAGGCTCATTACAGACTGCAAACGCTTCGATCCCATATCCCTGGCTCTCAAATCTCTTAAATGGCTCCCTATTGAAGGCAGATCTGCCTACAAAACTGCCTGCATCACTCATAAAGTCCTCCACCAAAACACTCCGCAGTACCTCTCCAAGAAACTCCTCATTGCGGGCATCACACGACCCCTGAGAAGCACCAACTCCCTCCTCCTTATACCACCACTGCATAAAAAGAAAGCCACACAATCACGCTCCTTCTCTGGTAATGCCCCTATCATCTGGAATGCCCTCCCCAAAAACCTGCGCTGCAACCCCTCCTATTTCAGCTTCAAAAAGACCTCAAAATCCACCTCCTCAATTATTATTGGGGATCCTAACCTGTGACCTGCACTCGATCTCCAATTTCACCTTGTTATATTAGTCCAGTAATACTTGTCCATTTCATGAACATCATCGGCCTAATTACTTGATATGTATAGCTCCTGCCCCTGTTTTATCTATTTGATTCGTTTATCTATTTGTTTGATTTGTTTATCTATTTGATTTGTATATTTCACATATTGTTGTCATTATCTTTTATCTACTTATACGCCATGTTTGACTCAATTATTATTGAGGGTCCTAACCTGTGACCTGCACCTGATCTCCAATCACCATGTTTACATTTTGTCCAGTATTATCTGTCCATTTCGCGAACATCATATACCTAGTTACTTGAAATGTGTATAGCTCTTGCACCTGTATATTTATTTTGTTTTGTATATTTCATACGTTGTTTCATTATCTTTTATCTACTTGTATGCCATGTTTGCTTTATATTATCTCCTCATGTAAAGCGCTCTGATACCTCTGGGTCTAGCCAGCGCTATATAAAACTTTTTTTAAAATAAAAAATGTACTATTGAATATGCATGTACCCTGTATTAGGAGCAGAAAGAAATACATGCACCTTCTTGTACACAAATTTACAGAGTATGCTGTTTGAAACACGGATATTCAAGTTTTTGTATGTTAATTTTTATGCAATGTCACCAGGTAAAAGCAGAGATACATGCATGCATACCTTCACAAACTTGGTCAGACTTACAACAGTGATATGGTTAGGATTGCTGTTTTACATTTGGTAGGCCAACAAATTCTGAACAGTCGATGAATAGTGAACCTTCAAGAGAAAAGTGAGGTTTAAGACATCTTGGGAGAAGGATTAGTGATTAGGCTACTTTGTATGAGTCTGTGGAAAGGTACAGTCGAAGTAAGTAGGCCTCTTTCTGCACCTCTGTTGCTTCTTTCTGCACTTCTCTTGCTTCTTTTTGCACCTTTTTTCCTCTTTCTGGATTTCTGTTGCCTCTTTCTGCACTTCTCTTGCTTCTTTCTGCGCCTTTCTTCCTCTTTCTGCACAAGTCCTACCTATGTAGGCATATTTAGAAATTAGCATTTAAAAAGACGTTAGAAATTCACTGAAAAAACCATAGGTTTCAGGGACGTTATAGTTAGTAATTAGCATTTAAAAAACCTTATATATTCACTGAAAAAACCATAGGTTTCAGGGACGTTATAGTTTGTAATTAGCATTTAAAAAACCTCAGAAATTCACTGAAAAACCATAGGTTTCAGGGACGTTATAGTTAGTTGGACATTTCACTCGTACAAAACCAGAGAAATTCAGCCGTTATAGTTAGTTGAGCTAACTATAACTCGCGCCCGCAATGCACTGCTGATGACGTCACATATTACATCACTCATGACATGGTCAGTGACATCACTGATGACATCTCAAATGACATCACTGATGACATCACTGATGACATCATCCAGAGACTGGGTGATTTTTAAAAGTTTAAGAATGTTATATATAGATACACAAAGGTGTATTGAAGAATGAGTGGGTGTTTGAGTGTTTGAATGGATGATTTAGTGGGTGCGTGACTGACTGTATAAGTGAGCGATTAAATGTGTCTTAGTGAATGCATGGGTGTATGACTAATCTGTGCGAATGTCTGTATCAGTCTGTCAGTTGGTATGTAAGTGGCTGCATGGGTTGGTGAGTAGCTACATGAGTGTCTATATGGGTTAATGATTGGTTGTCTGAGTACCTGTATGGGTGCCTGAGTGTCTGTGTGGGTGGGTGGGGGGTGTAACTCCCTGCATGGATGTGTGAGTGGGTGATTTAGTGGGTGTATGGGTTCATGAGTGTATCTGCGAGGGACTGTATGGGTGAGTGATTGTGCGTATGGCTGTGTCGGTGAGTGAATGGATGTCTCAGTGGTATATGTGTGAGTTACTACATATGTGAAAGGCAGTATATGTGAGTGTTGGAGTATATAACTAACTAAATGTGAGAGTGAGTGATTGTGAGAGTGGCTTTATGCATGTATGCATGAGTGTGTGCTTGTGTCAGTGATTGTAGAAGAGAGTAACTATGTGTTAGTATCTGTATGAATAAGTGAGATGGTGTGTGTATAACTGTATAAGTGAGTAAAAGGCAGTGTTATTGATTTTTTGGGTGACTGACTAGGTGTGTGAGTAACTCTATGGGTGAGTGACAGTATGTGAGTGTCTGTATGGGTGTATGAGTGCATATATCAGAGGCTGTATTGATGAGTGACTGCGTGTATGAGTGACTGAATAGGTGAGAGAGTGGATGTGTGTAGATCTATGAATCAGTGAGTGGGTATGTACTAACTGGTATTGGTGTGTCTATGGTTTCGAGAATGGTAGTCTGCATTTTAGAGTGGGTGTATGAAAGGTTATTTTAGGGTGTGAGGAGGTGCATCAGATATTAACCGGATGATGTAATCAGTGATGTCATTTGAGATGTCATCAGTGATGTCACTGACCATGTCATGAGTGATGTAATATGTGACGTCATCAGCAGTGCATTGCGGGGGCGCGAATTATAGTTAGCTCAACTAACTATAACGGCTGAATTTCTCTGGTTTTGTACAAGTGAAATGTCCAACTAACTATAACGTCCCTGAAACCTATGGTTTTTCAGTGAATTTCTAAGGTTTTTAAATGCTAATTACTAACTATAACGTCCCTGAAACCTATGGTTTTTTCAGTGAATTTCTAAGGTTTTTTAAATGCTAATTACTAACTATAACGTCCCTGAAACCTATGGTTTTCTTCAGTGAATTTCTAAGGTTTTTTAAATGCTAATTTATAACTATAATGTAGTAGTAGGGGCTGGACCTCCGACCAGCGCTCAGGAATTCCGCTGCGTAGGACTTACAGGAGATACCAGGAGGACTTCTTGGCCCCCAAGGTCCCTCTGGAGTAAAGTGGACTTCATCCCCCAACCCGTAGTGTGCCAGAAGGCACGTGTGCAGAGTGGTGGAGAAAGTGGGGGATGGCCTCCGAAGACCTCTTAGCAATACCACTGTGTGGGACTTACTGGAGGTAACAGGAGGGGTAGTTGGCCCCCAAGGACAACCTTGGGGGCCAACTACCCCCCCTATTACCTCCAGTAAGTCCCACACAGCAGCATTGGTAAGTTCTCAAAGCAGGCCACGCCCCCTTTGCCCACCACTCTGCAAACGCGCTCCCTGGCACGCTCTTGGATGGGGATTAAAGTCCCCTTTGATGTTGGGGGTCGTTAGGGGCCGACTAGCCTACCTGACACCTCCAGTAAACCCCAGATAGTGGGATTGCTGAGACTGGACACAGGCCATGCCCCCTTTCTCCACCACTCTGCAAATGCATCTCCTGGTTCACTCTTGGATGGGGGATGAAGTCCCCTTGCCTCCTGAGGGTCCCTGGGGACCAACTAGCCCTCCTGTTATCTCTATTAAGCCCCACACAGCTGGATTGCTGAGAGTGGTCCGAGGCCACGCCCCCTTTTTACACCACTCTGCAAACGTGCCTCCAGTCGCACTGCTGCTCGGGGGATGAAGTCCACTTTAGTCCTGAGGTCCTCAGGACACAAGAGGAACTCATCGCCCCACTAGCAATGTGCCAAGAGGCGTGTTTGCAGAGTAGTGTAAAAAGGGGCGTGGCCTCAGACTACCTCTCAGCAGTCCCACTGTGTGGGGCTTACTGGAGGTAGCTGGTGGGCTAGTTGGGCCCTAAGGACCCTTAGGATTCAAGGGGACTCAATCCCCCAACCCAGAACGCGCCAGGAGGTACGTTTGCAGAGTGGTACAGGGAGGGGGCGGGGCCTCCGGCGAGATGCCGGCTTCTCTTTTCTTTTTTATTTTAGAAGGGGGCTGTGTGGCCCCCCTGCTCTTAATATTTTTTGGACCATGGGGACCCCATCCCCCAGGACCTTAGACATTGTTTATTTATTTTTTTATTAAACAGGAAGGGGGCCATGCAGCCCCCCTCCTGCGGCTGAATTTGGCCCTGAGGACCGCATTCCCCGGGGCATGGCCACCTATTTATTTATTTAAAATTCTTTTAAAGGGTGGGGGCGGCGCGGCCCCCCTCCAGAGGCCAATTATGGCCCTGGGGACCCCATCCCCCGGGGCCTGGCCTTACGTTGGGGACCGCGGGGGGAGCCCCAATGCCCCCGCGGTCCCAGTCGGCTCCCTGCCTCCTGCAGGAGCCGGCATTGCTTTGGGACAAGGGAGCTGCTGACATGCAGCTCCCTTGTCCAAAAGCGATCTGCTTGCTTCGTGGAAGCGAGAGCAGGTTTCCTGCTCTCGCTTCCACGAAGCAAAGCAGAAGTTTGCAATGACAGGGCAGGAGCAGTGTTCCCGCCCTGCCATTGCAAACTGCAATGTCCCGGGGGTGGGCACCCTGGGACATTGCTGGAGCCGGCCCTGCGTGTGGCGGTCCCCAGGGCCATCGAAGGCTCCAGGAGGGGGACCGCGCGGCCCCCCCCTCCCAACAAGTTTAAAGCCCCGGGAGGTGGTGGTCCCCGGGGCCGGGGGTTCTCAACAGACCCCAGCATTTCAATAATTAGTGCCCTGGGGAGGTGGTGGTCCCCGGGGCAGTGTGGAGGGGCTCGAGCCCCCCCACACATATTATTAATAATAGCCCTGGGGAGGCGGCGGTCCCTGGGGCTTCGGGGGGCCGCGTGCCCCTGCACATTATGAGCAAAGCCCTGGGGAGGTGGCGGTCCCCGGGGCTGCGGCGGCCCCCGCGGGCCCCCACTACATAAATTTGGATTGCCCCTGGGATCTGGCCAATCCGGGGGCTTAAGGAAAACGAAGCGCGGGAGACCGCGCCTCATTTTTTAAAAACATTTTCTGGCAGATTCGTACACCCAGCGCGACTCCAGCAAAAAATAAAAATAAAAAAATGCTTTTTTTGGGCCTGGGGGTCCTTGTGGGACCCCCTGAGCAGGCCTAGGGGGTCAGGCTGTTTCTACCCTGCCCCCCTTTCTTGTTTGTCATCTTTTCTTTTACTGTTTTCTTGTGACTCGGTTTTACCGAGTCATAAGATGGTTGCCAACCCTTCTTGGTTTGGAGTGTTGGCAGCCAATCAGAATGAAGTTCGTGATCGGGAGGGTTCGCAAATCCTCCTCCGTCACCAGATATCGATATTTTTTATTTTTAAATTTCTCAGGAACTACTGAACGGATTTACACCATTTAAAGCAAAGAGTGCACTCTGGACCAAGAGCTACCTCTCTGCCAAATATGGTGTAATTCTGTTCAGCAGTTCGGGCTGTAGCCGCGACAAAAGTTCCTATAGAAATTAACATGGAGAAAACGTGTTTTGGGACCCCCCCTTTTTTCTCGGCCCCCGCTTGACGAATCACCCCAAAACTTTCAAGACAGGAGCGGGCCATTAGTTTTGAAAATTTCGCGAAGATTCGTCAAATGGCGCCAAAGACATTGATAAATCAAAAAACGCTTTTCCTATGGAAACTAGGTCCTAGCTATAACTACCTACTGGCGACCGCCAGTAGGTAATATATATATTAGTATATGTAGTATATGTATATATATATATATACATATATATATATATAGCCTTCATACAGGATAAATAAGGCTTCTTAGGTCACTTCCAGAGAACAGAAAATGGAAATTGCGGTTCAGTATCTATAACAAGGGCGTAGTTACCAATTGTGCAGCAGGTGCAGTGACACTGGGACACAGGAATCTGAGAAGTCCAGTGAACTTTCATTATTGCTGTATTTTCCTTCCTAAATAGAAGTCAGGATCCATCTTCTTTTCTTGCACTAGGGCCCAATGACACTCTTGCTACACCATTGAACATAACGCTGTTTGCTGGTTTTAAAGGTGCCATCTAGTGAATAATATGAAAATAGATCTCAAAATCCGTTAACATTATCAAACAAACAAACATTCTAGAATGCTTATTGTAGCTTATTAATTGAGATCCAGGAAGATGCAAGACAATCATTTTTTCTCTAAACTGCAAAATGTAGTTATTATTTTTATTTAATAAATCAGAAATCAAGCAACAGTAATTATACCTCTAGAGATATTGGACTCTTTTTTTATGTATATGCCTGAACTAATTTTATGCATGTTCCTCTAGCAATACTACTCTACAATGATTTTATTCTATTTAGCAACTTGCTTTTATTAATGATTGTTTTGTCTTTAGCGGGCAAGTATACAGCTACAACCCACCATCTCTCTGCCTTGGTTACACCTGTTGGCCAGTCCTATGAATGTAAAGCTCAACAAACTCTCTCACTGATCTCCACTGACCACCAGAAGGGCGTGACACTGCTGTTATCAGAGGTTCGCATCCAGCCCTTTGACATTAAGAATGATTTTGTCTTCAGTGAAGGTAAGAACATTAAGCTACTTTTGTTTTATCAGATTGACTATGCTTATGCATGTGTGTGAATATATATATTCACTGAAAAATGAAGGTTAATGTACAATTACTGATAGCTTTGGATATAACAACTTTAGGTATGTTTAAAAAAGCTGAGACATTCACTTAAAAACGCACAGTTAAAGTACAGTTATAGTCTCAAATTGAAGCTGGAAAACCACAGAAATTCATAAATTATGGTTAGCTCCACACTCCATAACTCACATCACAGTACTGTGAACCATAATTTGCACATCAAATGCAATGCTGACGACCTCACCCTTGATGTGACAGATGCAATTTCAAATGTTGCAAATAATCTTTCAGATAAGTTAGCATACACATTACCCTTAACCCAATGAAAGAGGTGGCTATGAATGTAATGATATTTAGCGTTTTAAGCATGTGTTGTTATGTAATTACATTAAGCATTTAGGTGTTGTTACCTATTGGTATAAATATGGTTAGGTCATAAACATTGCATTTGGTCTGCAAGTTATGATTACGGCCAAACCCTGCTGCACACGGCTCATGCAGTGAAAGTGATGTGGCCTTTGCTGTTATTACTGTTAAGCAGAAGGAGGCAGTTGGGTGCTGGGTGCAGCTGCCCACACAGCACTGCACAAAGCCCTAGGTCCAGTGTTTCTAGGCCCAGTATTACCTTGTGTGACATTTTTGAGATCTCTTAGCACAGGCAAGCATTTCTTTAATTCAAAACAAGATATAAGGTCACTGGATCCACATGGCAGTTGCTTAGTTATTTCTCCTCAATGGTGATTCTTAGAGTCTAGATTTTTGAGTGACAGCTGGTTGCAGCCAGAGTCAAGGAGGCCTCGATTTTTCCAAATCGACTTTAGTGGACCACTCAGTAAAGAACTTGAAATACAAGTCTACTGGAATTCTGCACTCCGCCCATTCATTTCATAGCCCCAAACGTAATCCTCCTACTTTGGTGTGGGCAAAGGGATGGTGATGGCAGCAGTGGGCTACAAGAATGTTGCTGCTAATCTGACAAAGATATCCTCAGAGCTGAAATGGAGACTTATGAATTTTCTCTCTGTTTACAACATACTACAGAAAACACACACTATTGTCAAGGCCTCCAGGCCCTGAGGCTCACAAAGCAGACAGCCCCACAGCTCCAACAATAAGAAGAAGGCTCCACCATTTCTGTGAGGCACACAATCAATGGAAGTACTATCCAGTCCTGCATGTCCACTTGGCAAGTAGGTAGGCCGGGAAAAAAATCACATTTTTTTTCACGGAAATTTTCCCTAAATTCCATGAAAATTTCACTAATTAGTGAAATCTGATTTACCAGTATCTCGTCACTTTTTTTTTTTTATAAACGTGCATACCTTGCGTTTAAATAGTCTTGCGAATTACTGGCAGGACAATGGTTTGAGTAGAACATGTCTCTCAGTGAGACATTTTCTGTGTGAGCCAATCGCTCACAAAGTGTCACAAGTCTTTTCAATGGGAGATGTGAGCTAAAAATATTTGCAAAGTGATGCAATGCATGATTTTGAGAAATTTTATGAATTTCATGTTATATGAATTTCAATATTTTGTGAATTTCGCTGCCATATTTAACATTTCAGCAGGGTCTAGTAAGTATCTCTTCTGCTGTCAAAATGGCTAGATGTGTTACAAAAAGTTTCAAGGAAATATGAGTTTATTATAGAAAAATGTAAGCTGTTATTGGAGGAATCAGAATGCCTATTAAATAACCAATTGTAAACTTCCCTATTTGAGACAAATACTCATCTATAACAGCAGATTGGGCATTGGGAATTCTCACATGATTCAGTGGTCTACCTTTTAAGTCACATACAATACATCAGCTTAAGGCAAGTGAGGAACAGAGAGACTTTATGGTAAAAGTGCTCTATGCTCCCTCAGCCCTTCCTGTTGCCTCATGCAAAGATAGTAGACAATTACACCCATATGAGGTAACAAGTCCATACTCTTGTAAATTCTAAAGAAAAAATGAGACATCTGTACTGCTTTATCTCTGGACAAGCCAGCCCGTCTACTTGTCCCAGTCCTCCAACGCGTGGAAATAGTTCATACGAATCCCAATGCAGAGTTACGAGTTCACCAACAGTTACTTCTGGGTCCTATAGATTGGCGAATAGGAGGCTGTCAACACTTAGTTACATTGTTACAGGTTTAAGTATAGGGAGAGAGTATTTTAAAATGGCATGAAAGCATCCATGTTAAGTCTAACCAATCAGCACTCTGCAGGGCTACGTGCTATACAATTGTGAAATGTTCAAGTAACTGTAGTGCATCTTTCAAAGTAACATAGCAGTTTGACAGATGCTGTGGTGATAGCGTCTCTACTTGTTTTGGTTTAGCTTACAGATTTTGGTCTTTGGGACCTCATGTTATCAATACTTTCAAGACGTACAATAAAATTACATATGAGAGGGAGTTGGATTTGGATCAGCCCATGCATCTTTTTTTCATTCTTTGCCATTGTTTAGGTGGCCGTTCAATCGAGCCTGTAGTATTTCAAAGATGGTAACATTGTTCCATTAGGTTTTGGTGATGGGATATCAATTAGTCCTTTTGATGAACTACAGATGTGCCCTGAGAACCAGGGCGTTATTTGATGCTTTTACTTTGCTGACATGCTTACATTTTAATTTCTGATTTATGTTTTTTTTGTTTGCCATGGGGACACCATGCCATTCACTATTTCCACTCCCACATTTATTTGGCTTACTTTGCTGTCATGATTATAATTTTTTGAATTCATGGCATCTTTTGTTCACAGAGTAAAAACATTCACATACGTTTTCTTAAAATTACAACAAAAGTACTAGCCCTTTATCAGACGTATCTACTGTGCAGCATTTTTTTGCTTATTCCTATTAAGTTCACCACCTAGAAAGAATACTTCATCTTCTAGCTTCTTTTCACAATGGACTTTTTTGAGGGTACCTCTCAATTTTGCTCATGCAGGCTTTTCAGCAAAGAGGGCCTAAATACAGTGAGCTTCAGATAAGTAAACATCTTTCACTGCAAGCTGTTGGCTGTTTGGTCTATCATCCCACCTACGTGGTGTGTCCTTTGCAATGGATGTGATCCATTGTTTACATTATGTGGAAGGGACTATTTGATGAATGCAGAAGCCATCTTGAAAACAAGGTTTCCTCCTCTAAATGCAACACGTTCTGCATTATAAGAAACTGCTTACTTTAAGTATGATATGAAAAGTAAGTATGTAAAAGCTCTATATTATGTGTTTTGCTATTTTTAAAGAAAATATTTTTTATTATGGGATAGAAAAAAGCTACATAAAAAAATGTTTTTCTTAAAAAAAAATAGCACTTGACAAATATAATCCAGCATTTATAAACTTTTTCTTGATTAGCTGTTTCATTACTTTACTCAGGCTCCCACTTCATTCCTGAGGACAGATTGGACGGTTTCTTTTCCTTGTGAGTGTGCCCCACAAAAAGATTGCATATGCAATCGTGGTCCTTCTTCTATGTTGCTGATTGTATGTGATT
The DNA here is from genome assembly GCA_963921515.1 of Calotriton arnoldi. Taxonomy (NCBI): domain Eukaryota; kingdom Metazoa; phylum Chordata; class Amphibia; order Caudata; family Salamandridae; genus Calotriton; species Calotriton arnoldi. The sequence continues at coordinate 60,776 of CAWUFW010013023.1, read as the reverse complement.
GTATGTGCCATTGTGGGTCTTCTTTGATGTTGCTGGTTGAATTTGCCACTGTACTTGTTCTTCTGTATTGGTGGATGTATCTGCTCTTGCAGTTCCTATTCAATGCTGCTAAATGTATGTGCCACTGTAGTCCTTCATCTGTGTTGCTGTTTTTATGCTATTGTGACTATTTTTGTATGTCACTGGTTAGAGGTGCCATTGTGGTCTTTTGTCAGTTTGTTTGCTTGTATGTGCCACTGTAGTCTATGTTCAATGTCACTGGTATGTGTGTCATTGTGGTTCTTCTTAAATACGGTACCTTTATAGAAACTATGGATTCACTCTTGCTAATAAGAAATACATTAGCAAGAGAAGGTACAGCGGCTGGCAGACGGGTCCTATCCTAGGTGAATTTGCAGACACATCCACCTTGACGAATGTGTGACTACAGGGGAGTGTCTCCCTGATCTGCCGGTAGACTTTCAGAAACACCCTAACGTTAGGATTTCTTCTTCAAGAGGAGACTACAAATAGGTGAGAGCATTAGGCCTCAAATTCGCTGCATGCCATGATTGAGTAGCTAGGCAGGGATGCAAACAGCCCTGACGAAGGCCTCAGACCCGTATGAGCTTTTGAAGAAAGGCCGAAACATGTTGGTACTATTGTAAGGGTAAATTAGTCATTATAACCCATCAGACACCCTTGATGTTCTGTTTTTAGCCATATCTAGGGTACTCAATAATTAAAAGGGAAGGGAAATTCCTCGGGTATACACTAAGATATTTTTATTCATCAGGATTGCTACTATTATCCAGTTGTTATTTATATAAGAACACCAGTACTGTTTGAGTCCGCCACAGTGGTATTCACCTACTGTGGTGTGGATATTCACCTATGATGAAGCATGTCACAACAAGTTGTGGGTGAGGCATCTAATCCAAAAATTTCTTTTGATTTTACTTTTGGTAACCGCCACATTATAAAAAAAAATCTTACCTGGTCCTCTTTGTGTGTTTACAATTTAGTACAGGGAAGATACAACCAGGGGGCATATTAGCAAGGGCAGTATCGCCACTTTAGCGGCACTTTTTCCGCTAAAGCGGCGATATTTTTATCGCCCTATCAGCAAGCTGTCGCTAACAGGCGTTAGCGACAGCTTTCTGGCGATAGCGGCCGGTTTTCCTATCGCCTTGCATGCCAGCAATAATTATCGCTAATGACATGCAAGGTAGGCGTTTCCAACTAAAAGCGACTGAAAACAGTCGCTAACACAACTTCCCCCTATTAGCAAAGCACGCGAAGCGATAAAAAAAGTCGCGCTAAGCGCGATTATCGCTAGAATTTAACACCTGCTAAAAACATGACTTACCTGTTTCTTCAATGGGAGGTGGATTGTCAGGCTAAGTCCACCATGGCGTTAATGCGTGAATATCGCTGGATTTCCAGCGATATTCACGCATTTCGCCGCTATCGCTGGATATTTTATCGCATTGGAGATAAACGTTGCTAATAACGTGTTATCTCCGCGATGAAATTCAGCGATACGCAGCGATAAAAAAAAACGCGCTAAGCGCAGTTTGCGATAATTATCGCAAGTTGTTGCTAATATCCCCCCAGGTTCTTTTGTCCTCTCTCTCCCCTTGTGTACGACGCCTTATGCTGGACTGCCAAGATTTTCCTATCAGTCCTGAACAGGCAAAATATTTGTTGGAAGGACTGCCTTAAGTAGGATGGTCCTTCTAATGTACGTTGAACCATTGGCCCTGTGGCAGATAGGCTGTAGGTCAACTGTTTCTGTGATGAAGCTTGAGGAGCTCTGCCACTAGATACCTGGCTCCTCACCAACCTCAAAATGAAGCAGATAAACCAAGAGTTTGTCTTGACTGGAGTTCCACCAATTTATGACGAAGCACCCACTGCCAAAATCTACATGAGGCCATAAATCTGTGAGATTCCTTTGTCAACACACTCCATTATTTAATGACACTGTGTATTCGCCACCTGCTATAATTTCAACCACGTTTCTCATAGCAAAATACATAAACAGTAAAACAAGAATAATATTAAACTGAGCAAGAGAGTTAAGATAAACACACAGTTTTAAAATCCATAATAGTGATATTAGATTCCAAAACGGTTTGAACCATATATTCATTCTTACGCAGCACTTTGTAGCTTGCTGCATTCAAACAAATTTCCATTTATTAGATAATCATTTTAAAGTCTTCAAAACCAGGCATGTTTCAGTACATGTATTTCTTTCCTATTCAGCAATTGTTCTTTTTCTATCTAGATATAAGTTAGACAACACCTACATATGAGATCTAATTGTGGCGTATTTTAGGAAAAGGTTTTTCACAATTCTTTGAGCAGGCTGAGTTTACCATGGACAGAGTCAAAGTATAAGCAATTTTGTATTTATAGAGTATCTAAGTGGCATTCACATGTGTGACTCTCCCACTTTCTATGCTCATCCAGGGCTCCTGTAACTGACCACTATAGAATGGGCTGTACCCTAATACATTTCGTACCTGTTCATGTTTTCATTTAGAGCATTTCAGAAGTAATACCTTGTCAGTTTTTACCTAAAAATGTGATGTGCAACTGAAGACATTGTAGAACCACAGAGAATCAGAAACCTTCAAGGCATTTGAAACAATCTTTTTCTGCTTCATAAATAGACTAAATTCATGTTCAGTTGGTTCTTGAAAGAATTTAGGTTACTGCACAACCACAAGTCCAAATTCTCCCCGCTGAATACCTGTGTAAGTAATTTGGGTTACTGCTGGAGGCAGGTGAAACCCTACTCAAGCAGGAACCATAATACTTGTCAGGGTGAAGTCAGAAGGAAACCCCAAATTATCCTGTGCTCAAGCTTCTGGTCCCTTGGCACATAGTAGTCAGGCTTAACTTAGAGGCAATGTGTAAAGTATTTATTCAGCCCTTCAAACAGTAATAAAGTAAAAACACAACACAAGAAAATCCCATACCAATTTAGAAAAATGGAGTAAAATTAAATACACTATTTGAACCCAAAACTAAAAATATCCAATTCGTAGGACTGGAGATCTGCAATTTTAAAGGTTTAAGTGAAAATAGAGCCAAAAAACACAAAGTGACAGCTGTGGCTACCTGGTTGTGCGAGACCGGATGAAAAGTCTGGTTCCTGATCCCGCTCATCCATATCAGCCTCATCACCATGCTCCTCAGCTGCTGTTACCTTCCAACAGGCCCTCAGAATTTCCTGCAGCTCCAACGTCTTGGTACCCTTCTTGGCAGGAAGTTCTCTCTCCTTGCAGAACTGTTTGGGCTCAACCACAGTGTAATTTTCCAAGTTGGCCAGCTTGAAATACATTGCTGCAGGTATGGTCCCAGACAGTCAGGTAGTAGTAATGAGATTACATTTGAAAAAAACAAAAGAAGCCAATCAAGGATAATAAAAAAAAAACTGGAAATGGTCTCAAATTATTTATAGGGGATGGTAGTGTAACACAAAATTACAGGGTCCATGTTAGTCCCTCTAAAAGAGTTACCTTCAAGTCCAGCCAATGAGCTCCGTTCGTGGTGGAAGGTGCCGCAAGGAGAAGGAAGAGAGTCACGGGTGGCTGTCGAAGTACCGCGAAGAGCAGGCTGGGTGTTGTGGACAGTCTTTGCTGTAGCAAAAAGTTTCTGTTGGCGTTGCAGACAGTCCTTGCTGCTGGTGGTTCACGTTGGCGGTCCCCGTGAGCGATCGATGCTGTAGCGTGAAGATTTGGTTCACCGGAAATTTGCATTGGTGATGGGTGCAGACAGCAAGGTTTTGGCGCCAAAGGGCCCATTTTCAGATGTGAAGAGCACAAAAACTTCAGGGAAGCTCTACTGAGGCCGCACCAAGGGTTCAAGACATGAGGGACACCACTTGGGGGTCAGGAACTCACTCCAGCAGAGGCCAGCAGGGCTCAGGCAGGTCTAGTTGCAGGCCCAGGCAGCAGGTCAGCTGGGCAGTTGCAGGGAGCCTCTGGAGCTTGTTATTGTTCCTGCAGCTCAGAACAGGAGTTTAGCTGGCTGATGGTTGGAGTCACCTCAGCCAGGGTGCAGGTCCAATCTTCCTTCTCAGCAAGCAGAGCAGCCGAGTGGCAGGGCAGCAGAGTAGCAGTCCTTCTCACAGCAAAGCGGCACAGCAATCCTTCTTCTGCAGGATTCACATGTCCAGCAGTGTACTGAAGAGTTGGTGTCAGAGGTCCAATGTTTATACCTGGTGTGTCCTTTGAAGTGGGATAAGCTTCTAGAGGTTTACCTATGAGGTGCACAGGTTTCTTGAATCCCCTGCTTTGGCTCCGGACTAACTACTGGGGGTATGAAATCCTTTGTGTGAAGGTAAGACAGCCTATTCAGGTGTAAGTGGGGCTGTGCCTAACTTTGCCCTCCCTTCCTGCCAGTGACTGCCCATCCAGGCACACCTAAGCTCTCTATTGTGTGTGGCTGACTAGGAGGAACACTCAAAGTCCAACTGCCAACTATACCCAGTCACGTGACCCAGAGACAGGCTGCAGGCACTAAATGGCTGCGGTAGCAAAATGCTACTTTCTAAAAGTGGTATTTTCAAAATTGTAATAAAAATCTGACTTCGCCACCAGGGAGGATTTTTTAATTACAATTCCTAAGCCACCAAATATGAACTGTTTACCTGTTCCCATATGGAAGTTACAGCTTATTAAATGTAACAAGGTTAGGCGAGGTAGGGCTTGCCCTAGTGAAAATCGAATTTAAGTGTTTTTCATTATAAAGACATGTAAACCTTAAAAGTACATATCCTACGTTTTAAAGACACTGCACCCTGCCCTTTGGGCTGTCCAGGGCCTACCCTAAGGGGGACTTATATGTATTAAAAAGGACGATTTGGGCTTTCAAAAGGTTTAGTTTGTCAGATTGAAATCGTAGTTTAAAAATGCACACACAGGCTGCAATAGCAGGCCTAAAACAAAGGCTACTTAAGTGGATGGCACAATCAGTGCTGCTGGCCCACCAATTTACAGGCCCTGGGCACATGTAGTACCACTTTACATCAATTGGGGACAAGCCAATGTTACACTGCTTAAAGGAGGGAGCGTACACACTTTAGCACTTATTAGTAGTGGTAAAGTATGCAGAGTCCTAGGGCCAGCAAAAACAATGTCAGCAAAAACAGAAGGTCTGAAGGCCAAAAGTTAGGGGGAGTTCAGAAAAATGTGGAAGGGTAAGGCAAAATGTTTGGGGGAAGTCCACGCTAAGGATGACTGATCTATACAGTCATAAGCTGGGTGCATGTTTTCCAGATGTGTTTGATCCCCCTCTTGTATGCATTTTAAACTGTCAATATTTTCCTATTCCAGTTGTAGAACACTATAACTATACAAGTTAATTTGAGAATGTTTGTGGTCTCCAAAACATTTAGGCAAGAAATCCCCAACTCTGTTCCTAACGAATCCATTAATGTGACTTGAAGCAGGCTTAACATATGTTCCTTGCAAAGGCCTTCCATTATTTAAAATACTACTTCTCATCACTAGCCTAAATATGAGTACCATGCATTACTATGAGTATGATTTAAAGAGTAAACACCAGAATATAAAGAAATACAGAGTAGTTATCTTAGAGAAAAGTTAACCTTCAGACCCCCAACATACAGGATGCATTCGTAACATGATTGTTTCAAGTACTCCATTTAAGCATTTGGAAAAATGTACCTCGAATATAATTGTTAGAAGAGGGTTTCTTTATCATATCACATTGGAAGCACTACTGTACTGCTGTCATCCTTTTCCCAATGACTATGACTATGGTTAGTCTTTCCACTTGGCTGTAATATACAAGAGCATAAATGAGTCTCTGTAGGCTATTCATCTTTGGCCAGTTGAAATTGAGTTATAAGGTTACAGTAAAGGGCTACCTACACTTCCATTAAACCTTATACAAATGCCTAATGCAACCAGAACATCCAAATGATGAGAAAACTAAATAGCGGCTACTATATAGCCCTTGTGCAAGAAATTAGCTAACTGTATTCTTACCAATTGTCATCCTCTATCTCTTATGTAACCCTGTAGTCTAGTGCCAGTAGCTAAAGGAATTAACAACTGCAGGAACTCCTAGTCCAGTCCTAAAGATGGTATCACCCACAGTATTGAATGCTTCACCCAATCACATTCTTCCTGTGGACCATCAATTCAATGCACAACAGTGATGCTTGGTACAACTAACTGCCTACATCTTGGCTGATTAATCAAGATGATGCATTGATTTCTTAATTTTCCACTTTTCCAATGGACCAGCATCACTGTGAGGAAAATCTTTTTTGGGACATTTAACAAATGAATCAATCTATACGTGCAGGGTTATTCACTGAATACTTTAATGAATACTGAATATATTTTCAAAAACCCTACTTGTGATGGGGGTAATTACAGTTATTACTAACAATCCTAAATATTCCATTCAAGATCTTCATGTACCATTTACGTATGTCAAAGTCTGTTAGAAGTGCTGTGTGAATATTAAATGCAAAAGAAACAATTGATGGACGGAATGCTGGACAATGCAAACATTCACCCCCAGTCACAAGGATCTGGGTTAAATCCATCATTCTTTTGCTCACTACACCACCCCAGTTTGGACCCAGCCATATGCAAATCAGTCTTGACCCTGTTCCTTGTGGGAACAGTCCAGCCCGAACTGCCAAGCCAGATCCTCCCTGGACCAGAAACAAGCATCCTGGGACCGGTTTCAGGGCATCACCCTTCTTCAGCCAGGCTAGCTTGAATCCAGTGGTGTAGTGAGCACGGGACCCACGTCTGGGCATACCCTTCCCACTTAGGGCGACAAATGCAAAAGAAACAATTGATGGACGGAATGCTGGACAATGCAAACATTCACCCCCAGTCACAAGGATCTGGGTTAAATCCATCATTCTTTGCTCACTACACCACCCCAGTTTGGACCCAGCCATATGCAAATCAGTCTTGACCCTGTTCCTTGTGGGAACAGTCCAGCCCGAACTGCCAAGCCAGATCCTCCCTGGACCAGAAACAAGCATCCTGGGACCGGTTTCAGGGCATCACCCTTCTTCAGCCAGGCTAGCTTGAATCCAGTGGTGTAGTGAGCACGGGACCCACGTCTGGGCATACCCTTCCCACTTAGGGCGACAAATGCAAAAGAAACAATTGATGGACGGAATGCTGGACAATGCAAACATTCACCCCCAGTCACAAGGATCTGGGTTAAATCCATCATTCTTTTGCTCACTACACCACCCCAGTTTGGACCCAGCCATATGCAAATCAGTCTTGACCCTGTTCCTTGTGGGAACAGTCCAGCCCGAACTGCCAAGCCAGATCCTCCCTGGACCAGAAACAAGCATCCTGGGACCGGTTTCAGGGCATCACCCTTCTTCAGCCAGGCTAGCTTGAATCCAGTGGTGTAGTGAGCACGGGACCCACGTCTGGGCATACCCTTCCCACTTAGGGCGACAAATGCAAAAGAAACAATTGATGGACGGAATGCTGGACAATGCAAACATTCACCCCCAGTCACAAGGATCTGGGTTAAATCCATCATTCTTTTGCTCACTACACCACCCCAGTTTGGACCCAGCCATATGCAAATCAGTCTTGACCCTGTTCCTTGTGGGAACAGTCCAGCCCGAACTGCCAAGCTAGATCCTCCCTGGACCAGAAACAAGCATCCTGGGACCGGTTTCAGGGCATCACCCTTCTTCAGCCAGGCTAGCTTGAATCCAGTGGTGTAGTGAGCACGGGACCCACGTCTGGGCATACCCTTCCCACTTAGGGCGACAAATGCAAAAGAAACAATTGATGGACGGAATGCTGGACAATGCAAACATTCACCCCCAGTCACAAGGATCTGGGTTAAATCCATCATTCTTTTGCTCACTACACCACCCCAGTTTGGACCCAGCCATATGCAAATCAGTCTTGACCCTGTTCCTTGTGGGAACAGTCCAGCCCGAACTGCCAAGCCAGATCCTCCCTGGACCAGAAACAAGCATCCTGGGACCGGTTTCAGGGCATCACCCTTCTTCAGCCAGGCTAGCTTGAATCCAGTGGTGTAGTGAGCACGGGACCCACGTCTGGGCATACCCTTCCCACTTAGGGCGACAAATGCAAAAGAAACAATTGATGGACGGAATGCTGGACAATGCAAACATTCACCCCCAGTCACAAGGATCTGGGTTAAATCCATCATTCTTTTGCTCACTACACCACCCCAGTTTGGACCCAGCCATATGCAAATCAGTCTTGACCCTGTTCCTTGTGGGAACAGTCCAGCCCGAACTGCCAAGCCAGATCCTCCTGGACCAGAAACAAGCATCCTGGGACCGGTTTCAGGGCATCACCCTTCTTCAGCCAGGCTAGCTTGAATCCAGTGGTGTAGTGAGCACGGGACCCACGTCTGGGCATACCCTTCCCACTTAGGGCGACAAATGCAAAAGAAACAATTGATGGACGGAATGCTGGACAATGCAAACATTCACCCCCAGTCACAAGGATCTGGGTTAAATCCATCATTCTTTTGCTCACTACACCACCCCAGTTTGGACCCAGCCATATGCAAATCAGTCTTGACCCTGTTCCTTGTGGGAACAGTCCAGCCCGAACTGCCAAGCCAGATCCTCCCTGGACCAGAAACAAGCATCCTGGGACCGGTTTCAGGGCATCACCCTTCTTCAGCCAGGCTAGCTTGAATCCAGTGGTGTAGTGAGCACGGGACCCACGTCTGGGCATACCCTTCCCACTTAGGGCGACAAATGCAAAAGAAACAATTGATGGACGGAATGCTGGACAATGCAAACATTCACCCCCAGTCACAAGGATCTGGGTTAAATCCATCATTCTTTTGCTCACTACACCACCCCAGTTTGGACCCAGCCATATGCAAATCAGTCTTGACCCTGTTCCTTGTGGGAACAGTCCAGCCCGAACTGCCAAGCCAGATCCTCCCTGGACCAGAAACAAGCATCCTGGGACCGGTTTCAGGGCATCACCCTTCTTCAGCCAGGCTAGCTTGAATCCAGTGGTGTAGTGAGCACGGGACCCACGTCTGGGCATACCCTTCCCACTTAGGGCGACAAATGCAAAAGAAACAATTGATGGACGGAATGCTGGACAATGCAAACATTCACCCCCAGTCACAAGGATCTGGGTTAAATCCATCATTCTTTTGCTCACTACACCACCCCAGTTTGGACCCAGCCATATGCAAATCAGTCTTGACCCTGTTCCTTGTGGGAACAGTCCAGCCCGAACTGCCAAGCCAGATCCTCCCTGGACCAGAAACAAGCATCCTGGGACCGGTTTCAGGGCATCACCCTTCTTCAGCCAGGCTAGCTTGAATCCAGTGGTGTAGTGAGCACGGGACCCACGTCTGGGCATACCCTTCCCACTTAGGGCGACAAATGCAAAAGAAACAATTGATGGACGGAATGCTGGACAATGCAAACATTCACCCCCAGTCACAAGGATCTGGGTTAAATCCATCATTCTTTGCTCACTACACCACCCCAGTTTGGACCCAGCCATATGCAAATCAGTCTTGACCCTGTTCCTTGTGGGAACAGTCCAGCCCGAACTGCCAAGCCAGATCCTCCCTGGACCAGAAACAAGCATCCTGGGACCGGTTTCAGGGCATCACCCTTCTTCAGCCAGGCTAGCTTGAATCCAGTGGTGTAGTGAGCACGGGACCCACGTCTGGGCATACCCTTCCCACTTAGGGCGACAAATGCAAAAGAAACAATTGATGGACGGAATGCTGGACAATGCAAACATTCACCCCCAGTCACAAGGATCTGGGTTAAATCCATCATTCTTTTGCTCACTACACCACCCCAGTTTGGACCCAGCCATATGCAAATCAGTCTTGACCCTGTTCCTTGTGGGAACAGTCCAGCCCGAACTGCCAAGCCAGATCCTCCCTGGACCAGAAACAAGCATCCTGGGACCGGTTTCAGGGCATCACCCTTCTTCAGCCAGGCTAGCTTGAATCCAGTGGTGTAGTGAGCACGGGACCCACGTCTGGGCATACCCTTCCCACTTAGGGCGACAAATGCAAAAGAAACAATTGATGGACGGAATGCTGGACAATGCAAACATTCACCCCCAGTCACAAGGATCTGGGTTAAATCCATCATTCTTTTGCTCACTACACCACCCCAGTTTGGACCCAGCCATATGCAAATCAGTCTTGACCCTGTTCCTTGTGGGAACAGTCCAGCCCGAACTGCCAAGCCAGATCCTCCCTGGACCAGAAACAAGCATCCTGGGACCGGTTTCAGGGCATCACCCTTCTTCAGCCAGGCTAGCTTGAATCCAGTGGTGTAGTGAGCACGGGACCCACGTCTGGGCATACCCTTCCCACTTAGGGCGACAAATGCAAAAGAAACAATTGATGGACGGAATGCTGGACAATGCAAACATTCACCCCCAGTCACAAGGATCTGGGTTAAATCCATCATTCTTTTGCTCACTACACCACCCCAGTTTGGACCCAGCCATATGCAAATCAGTCTTGACCCTGTTCCTTGTGGGAACAGTCCAGCCCGAACTGCCAAGCCAGATCCTCCCTGGACCAGAAACAAGCATCCTGGGACCGGTTTCAGGGCATCACCCTTCTTCAGCCAGGCTAGCTTGAATCCAGTGGTGTAGTGAGCACGGGACCCACGTCTGGGCATACCCTTCCCACTTAGGGCGACAAATGCAAAAGAAACAATTGATGGACGGAATGCTGGACAATGCAAACATTCACCCCCAGTCACAAGGATCTGGGTTAAATCCATCATTCTTTTGCTCACTACACCACCCCAGTTTGGACCCAGCCATATGCAAATCAGTCTTGACCCTGTTCCTTGTGGGAACAGTCCAGCCCGAACTGCCAAGCCAGATCCTCCCTGGACCAGAAACAAGCATCCTGGGACCGGTTTCAGGGCATCACCCTTCTTCAGCCAGGCTAGCTTGAATCCAGTGGTGTAGTGAGCACGGGACCCACGTCTGGGCATACCCTTCCCACTTAGGGCGACAAATGCAAAAGAAACAATTGATGGACGGAATGCTGGACAATGCAAACATTCACCCCAGTCACAAGGATCTGGGTTAAATCCATCATTCTTTGCTCACTACACCACCCCAGTTTGGACCCAGCCATATGCAAATCAGTCTTGACCCTGTTCCTTGTGGGAACAGTCCAGCCCGAACTGCCAAGCCAGATCCTCCCTGGACCAGAAACAAGCATCCTGGGACCGGTTTCAGGGCATCACCCTTCTTCAGCCAGGCTAGCTTGAATCCAGTGGTGTAGTGAGCACGGGACCCACGTCTGGGCATACCCTTCCCACTTAGGGCGACAAATGCAAAAGAAACAATTGATGGACGGAATGCTGGACAATGCAAACATTCACCCCCAGTCACAAGGATCTGGGTTAAATCCATCATTCTTTTGCTCACTACACCACCCCAGTTTGGACCCAGCCATATGCAAATCAGTCTTGACCCTGTTCCTTGTGGGAACAGTCCAGCCCGAACTGCCAAGCCAGATCCTCCCTGGACCAGAAACAAGCATCCTGGGACCGGTTTCAGGGCATCACCCTTCTTCAGCCAGGCTAGCTTGAATCCAGTGGTGTAGTGAGCACGGGACCCACGTCTGGGCATACCCTTCCCACTTAGGGCGACAAATGCAAAAGAAACAATTGATGGACGGAATGCTGGACAATGCAAACATTCACCCCCAGTCACAAGGATCTGGGTTAAATCCATCATTCTTTTGCTCACTACACCACCCCAGTTTGGACCCAGCCATATGCAAATCAGTCTTGACCCTGTTCCTTGTGGGAACAGTCCAGCCCGAACTGCCAAGCCAGATCCTCCCTGGACCAGAAACAAGCATCCTGGGACCGGTTTCAGGGCATCACCCTTCTTCAGCCAGGCTAGCTTGAATCCAGTGGTGTAGTGAGCACGGGACCCACGTCTGGGCATACCCTTCCCACTTAGGGCGACAAATGCAAAAGAAACAATTGATGGACGGAATGCTGGACAATGCAAACATTCACCCCCAGTCACAAGGATCTGGGTTAAATCCATCATTCTTTTGCTCACTACACCACCCCAGTTTGGACCCAGCCATATGCAAATCAGTCTTGACCCTGTTCCTTGTGGGAACAGTCCAGCCCGAACTGCCAAGCCAGATCCTCCCTGGACCAGAAACAAGCATCCTGGGACCGGTTTCAGGGCATCACCCTTCTTCAGCCAGGCTAGCTTGAATCCAGTGGTGTAGTGAGCACGGGACCCACGTCTGGGCATACCCTTCCCACTTAGGGCGACAAATGCAAAAGAAACAATTGATGGACGGAATGCTGGACAATGCAAACATTCACCCCCAGTCACAAGGATCTGGGTTAAATCCATCATTCTTTTGCTCACTACACCACCCCAGTTTGGACCCAGCCATATGCAAATCAGTCTTGACCCTGTTCCTTGTGGGAACAGTCCAGCCCGAACTGCCAAGCCAGATCCTCCCTGGACCAGAAACAAGCATCCTGGGACCGGTTTCAGGGCATCACCCTTCTTCAGCCAGGCTAGCTTGAATCCAGTGGTGTAGTGAGCACGGGACCCACGTCTGGGCATACCCTTCCCACTTAGGGCGACAAATGCAAAAGAAACAATTGATGGACGGAATGCTGGACAATGCAAACATTCACCCCCAGTCACAAGGATCTGGGTTAAATCCATCATTCTTTGCTCACTACACCACCCCAGTTTGGACCCAGCCATATGCAAATCAGTCTTGACCCTGTTCCTTGTGGGAACAGTCCAGCCCGAACTGCCAAGCCAGATCCTCCCTGGACCAGAAACAAGCATCCTGGGACCGGTTTCAGGGCATCACCCTTCTTCAGCCAGGCTAGCTTGAATCCAGTGGTGTAGTGAGCACGGGACCCACGTCTGGGCATACCCTTCCCACTTAGGGCGACAAATGCAAAAGAAACAATTGATGGACGGAATGCTGGACAATGCAAACATTCACCCCCAGTCACAAGGATCTGGGTTAAATCCATCATTCTTTGCTCACTACACCACCCCAGTTTGGACCCAGCCATATGCAAATCAGTCTTGACCCTGTTCCTTGTGGGAACAGTCCAGCCCGAACTGCCAAGCCAGATCCTCCCTGGACCAGAAACAAGCATCCTGGGACCGGTTTCAGGGCATCACCCTTCTTCAGCCAGGCTAGCTTGAATCCAGTGGTGTAGTGAGCACGGGACCCACGTCTGGGCATACCCTTCCCACTTAGGGCGACAAATGCAAAAGAAACAATTGATGGACGGAATGCTGGACAATGCAAACATTCACCCCCAGTCACAAGGATCTGGGTTAAATCCATCATTCTTTTGCTCACTACACCACCCCAGTTTGGACCCAGCCATATGCAAATCAGTCTTGACCCTGTTCCTTGTGGGAACAGTCCAGCCCGAACTGCCAAGCCAGATCCTCCCTGGGCCAGAAACAAGCATCCTGGGACCGGTTTCAGGGCATCACCCTTCTTCAGCCAGGCTAGCTTGAATCCAGTGGTGTAGTGAGCACGGGACCCACGTCTGGGCATACCCTTCCCACTTAGGGCGACAAATGCAAAAGAAACAATTGATGGACGGAATGCTGGACAATGCAAACATTCACCCCCAGTCACAAGGATCTGGGTTAAATCCATCATTCTTTTGCTCACTACACCACCCCAGTTTGGACCCAGCCATATGCAAATCAGTCTTGACCCTGTTCCTTGTGGGAACAGTCCAGCCCGAACTGCCAAGCCAGATCCTCCCTGGACCAGAAACAAGCATCCTGGGACCGGTTTCAGGGCATCACCCTTCTTCAGCCAGGCTAGCTTGAATCCAGTGGTGTAGTGAGCACGGGACCCACGTCTGGGCATACCCTTCCCACTTAGAGCGACAAATGCAAAAGAAACAATTGATGGACGGAATGCTGGACAATGCAAACATTCACCCCCAGTCACAAGGATCTGGGTTAAATCCATCATTCTTTTGCTCACTACACCACCCCAGTTTGGACCCAGCCATATGCAAATCAGTCTTGACCCTGTTCCTTGTGGGAACAGTCCAGCCCGAACTGCCAAGCCAGATCCTCCCTGGACCAGAAACAAGCATCCTGGGACCGGTTTCAGGGCATCACCCTTCTTCAGCCAGGCTAGCTTGAATCCAGTGGTGTAGTGAGCACGGGACCCACGCCTGGGCATACCCTTCCCACTTAGGCGACAAATGCAAAAGAAACAATTGATGGACGGAATGCTGGACAATGCAAACATTCACCCCCAGTCACAAGGATCTGGGTTAAATCCATCATTTTTTTGCTCACTACACCACCCCAGTTTGGACCCAGCCATATGCAAATCAGTCTTGACCCTGTTCCTTGTGGGAACAGTCCAGCCCGAACTGCCAAGCCAGATCCTCCCTGGACCAGAAACAAGCATCCTGGGACCGGTTTCAGGGCATCACCCTTCTTCAGCCAGGCTAGCTTGAATCCAGTGGTGTAGTGAGCACGGGACCCACGTCTGGGCATACCCTTCCCACTTAGGGCGACAAATGCAAAAGAAACAATTGATGGACGGAATGCTGGACAATGCAAACATTCACCCCCAGTCACAAGGATCTGGGTTAAATCCATCATTCTTTTGCTCACTACACCACCCCAGTTTGGACCCAGCCATATGCAAATCAGTCTTGACCCTGTTCCTTGTGGGAACAGTCCAGCCCGAACTGCCAAGCCAGATCCTCCCTGGACCAGAAACAAGCATCCTGGGACCGGTTTCAGGGCATCACCCTTCTTCAGCCAGGCTAGCTTGAATCCAGTGGTGTAGTGAGCACGGGACCCACGTCTGGGCATACCCTTCCCACTTAGGGCGACAAATGCAAAAGAAACAATTGATGGACGGAATGCTGGACAATGCAAACATTCACCCCCAGTCACAAGGATCTGGGTTAAATCCATCATTCTTTTGCTCACTACACCACCCCAGTTTGGACCCAGCCATATGCAAATCAGTCTTGACCCTGTTCCTTGTGGGAACAGTCCAGCCCGAACTGCCAAGCCAGATCCTCCCTGGACCAGAAACAAGCATCCTGGGACCGGTTTCAGGGCATCACCCTTCTTCAGCCAGGCTAGCTTGAATCCAGTGGTGTAGTGAGCACGGGACCCACGTCTGGGCATACCCTTCCCACTTAGGGCGACAAATGCAAAAGAAACAATTGATGGACGGAATGCTGGACAATGCAAACATTCACCCCCAGTCACAAGGATCTGGGTTAAATCCATCATTTTTTGCTCACTACACCACCCCAGTTTGGACCCAGCCATATGCAAATCAGTCTTGACCCTGTTCCTTGTGGGAACAGTCCAGCCCGAACTGCCAAGCCAGATCCTCCCTGGACCAGAAACAAGCATCCTGGGACCGGTTTCAGGGCATCACCCTTCTTCAGCCAGGCTAGCTTGAATCCAGTGGTGTAGTGAGCACGGGACCCACGTCTGGGCATACCCTTCCCACTTAGGGCGACAAATGCAAAAGAAACAATTGATGGACGGAATGCTGGACAATGCAAACATTCACCCCCAGTCACAAGGATCTGGGTTAAATCCATCATTCTTTTGCTCACTACACCACCCCAGTTTGGACCCAGCCATATGCAAATCAGTCTTGACCCTGTTCCTTGTGGGAACAGTCCAGCCCGAACTGCCAAGCCAGATCCTCCCTGGACCAGAAACAAGCATCCTGGGACCGGTTTCAGGGCATCACCCTTCTTCAGCCAGGCTAGCTTGAATCCAGTGGTGTAGTGAGCACGGGACCCACGTCTGGGCATACCCTTCCCACTTAGGGCGACAAATGCAAAAGAAACAATTGATGGACGGAATGCTGGACAATGCAAACATTCACCCCCAGTCACAAGGATCTGGGTTAAATCCATCATTCTTTTGCTCACTACACCACCCCAGTTTGGACCCAGCCATATGCAAATCAGTCTTGACCCTGTTCCTTGTGGGAACAGTCCAGCCCGAACTGCCAAGCCAGATCCTCCCTGGACCAGAAACAAGCATCCTGGGACCGGTTTCAGGGCATCACCCTTCTTCAGCCAGGCTAGCTTGAATCCAGTGGTGTAGTGAGCACGGGACCCACGTCTGGGCATACCCTTCCCACTTAGGGCGACAAATGCAAAAGAAACAATTGATGGACGGAATGCTGGACAATGCAAACATTCACCCCCAGTCACAAGGATCTGGGTTAAATCCATCATTCTTTTGCTCACTACACCACCCCAGTTTGGACCCAGCCATATGCAAATCAGTCTTGACCCTGTTCCTTGTGGGAACAGTCCAGCCCGAACTGCCAAGCCAGATCCTCCCTGGACCAGAAACAAGCATCCTGGGACCGGTTTCAGGGCATCACCCTTCTTCAGCCAGGCTAGCTTGAATCCAGTGGTGTAGTGAGCACGGGACCCACGTCTGGGCATACCCTTCCCACTTAGGGCGACAAATGCAAAAGAAACAATTGATGGACGGAATGCTGGACAATGCAAACATTCACCCCCAGTCACAAGGATCTGGGTTAAATCCATCATTCTTTTGCTCACTACACCACCCCAGTTTGGACCCAGCCATATGCAAATCAGTCTTGACCCTGTTCCTTGTGGGAACAGTCCAGCCCGAACTGCCAAGCCAGATCCTCCCTGGACCAGAAACAAGCATCCTGGGACCGGTTTCAGGGCATCACCCTTCTTCAGCCAGGCTAGCTTGAATCCAGTGGTGTAGTGAGCACGGGACCCACGTCTGGGCATACCCTTCCCACTTAGGGCGACAAATGCAAAAGAAACAATTGATGGACGGAATGCTGGACAATGCAAACATTCACCCCCAGTCACAAGGATCTGGGTTAAATCCATCATTCTTTTGCTCACTACACCACCCCAGTTTGGACCCAGCCATATGCAAATCAGTCTTGACCCTGTTCCTTGTGGGAACAGTCCAGCCCGAACTGCCAAGCCAGATCCTCCCTGGACCAGAAACAAGCATCCTGGGACCGGTTTCAGGGCATCACCCTTCTTCAGCCAGGCTAGCTTGAATCCAGTGGTGTAGTGAGCACGGGACCCACGTCTGGGCATACCCTTCCCACTTAGGGCGACAAATGCAAAAGAAACAATTGATGGACGGAATGCTGGACAATGCAAACATTCACCCCCAGTCACAAGGATCTGGGTTAAATCCATCATTCTTTTGCTCACTACACCACCCCAGTTTGGACCCAGCCATATGCAAATCAGTCTTGACCCTGTTCCTTGTGGGAACAGTCCAGCCCGAACTGCCAAGCCAGATCCTCCCTGGACCAGAAACAAGCATCCTGGGACCGGTTTCAGGGCATCACCCTTCTTCAGCCAGGCTAGCTTGAATCCAGTGGTGTAGTGAGCACGGGACCCACGTCTGGGCATACCCTTCCCACTTAGGGCGACAAATGCAAAAGAAACAATTGATGGACGGAATGCTGGACAATGCAAACATTCACCCCCAGTCACAAGGATCTGGGTTAAATCCATCATTCTTTTGCTCACTACACCACCCCAGTTTGGACCCAGCCATATGCAAATCAGTCTTGACCCTGTTCCTTGTGGGAACAGTCCAGCCCGAACTGCCAAGCCAGATCCTCCCTGGACCAGAAACAAGCATCCTGGGACCGGTTTCAGGGCATCACCCTTCTTCAGCCAGGCTAGCTTGAATCCAGTGGTGTAGTGAGCACGGGACCCACGTCTGGGCATACCCTTCCCACTTAGGGCGACAAATGCAAAAGAAACAATTGATGGACGGAATGCTGGACAATGCAAACATTCACCCCCAGTCACAAGGATCTGGGTTAAATCCATCATTCTTTTGCTCACTACACCACCCCAGTTTGGACCCAGCCATATGCAAATCAGTCTTGACCCTGTTCCTTGTGGGAACAGTCCAGCCCGAACTGCCAAGCCAGATCCTCCCTGGACCAGAAACAAGCATCCTGGGACCGGTTTCAGGGCATCACCCTTCTTCAGCCAGGCTAGCTTGAATCCAGTGGTGTAGTGAGCACAGGACCCACGTCTGGGCATACCCTTCCCACTTAGGGCGACAAATGCAAAAGAAACAATTGATGGACGGAATGCTGGACAATGCAAACATTCACCCCCAGTCACAAGGATCTGGGTTAAATCCATCATTCTTTTGCTCACTACACCACCCCAGTTTGGACCCAGCCATATGCAAATCAGTCTTGACCCTGTTCCTTGTGGGAACAGTCCAGCCCGAACTGCCAAGCCAGATCCTCCCTGGACCAGAAACAAGCATCCTGGGACCGGTTTCAGGGCATCACCCTTCTTCAGCCAGGCTAGCTTGAATCCAGTGGTGTAGTGAGCACGGGACCCACGTCTGGGCATACCCTTCCCACTTAGGGCGACAAATGCAAAAGAAACAATTGATGGACGGAATGCTGGACAATGCAAACATTCACCCCCAGTCACAAGGATCTGGGTTAAATCCATCATTCTTTGCTCACTACACCACCCCAGTTTGGACCCAGCCATATGCAAATCAGTCTTGACCCTGTTCCTTGTGGGAACAGTCCAGCCCGAACTGCCAAGCCAGATCCTCCCTGGACCAGAAACAAGCATCCTGGGACCGGTTTCAGGGCATCACCCTTCTTCAGCCAGGCTAGCTTGAATCCAGTGGTGTAGTGAGCACGGGACCCACGTCTGGGCATACCCTTCCCACTTAGGGCGACAAATGCAAAAGAAACAATTGATGGACGGAATGCTGGACAATGCAAACATTCACCCCCAGTCACAAGGATCTGGGTTAAATCCATCATTCTTTTGCTCACTACACCACCCCAGTTTGGACCCAGCCATATGCAAATCAGTCTTGACCCTGTTCCTTGTGGGAACAGTCCAGCCCGAACTGCCAAGCCAGATCCTCCCTGGACCAGAAACAAGCATCCTGGGACCGGTTTCAGGGCATCACCCTTCTTCAGCCAGGCTAGCTTGAATCCAGTGGTGTAGTGAGCACGGGACCCAAGTCTGGGCATACCCTTCCCACTTAGGGCGACAAATGCAAAAGAAACAATTGATGGACGGAATGCTGGACAATGCAAACATTCACCCCCAGTCACAAGGATCTGGGTTAAATCCATCATTCTTTTGCTCACTACACCACCCCAGTTTGGACCCAGCCATATGCAAATCAGTCTTGACCCTGTTCCTTGTGGGAACAGTCCAGCCCGAACTGCCAAGCCAGATCCTCCCTGGACCAGAAACAAGCATCCTGGGACCGGTTTCAGGGCATCACCCTTCTTCAGCCAGGCTAGCTTGAATCCAGTGGTGTAGTGAGCACGGGACCCACGTCTGGGCATACCCCTTCCCACTTAGGGCGACAAATGCAAAAGAAACAATTGATGGACGGAATGCTGGACAATGCAAACATTCACCCCCAGTCACAAGGATCTGGGTTAAATCCATCATTCTTTTGCTCACTACACCACCCCAGTTTGGACCCAGCCATATGCAAATCAGTCTTGACCCTGTTCCTTGTGGGAACAGTCCAGCCCGAACTGCCAAGCCAGATCCTCCCTGGACCAGAAACAAGCATCCTGGGACCGGTTTCAGGGCATCACCCTTCTTCAGCCAGGCTAGCTTGAATCCAGTGGTGTAGTGAGCACGGGACCCACGTCTGGGCATACCCTTCCCACTTAGGGCGACAAATGCAAAAGAAACAATTGATGGACGGAATGCTGGACAATGCAAACATTCACCCCCAGTCACAAGGATCTGGGTTAAATCCATCATTCTTTTGCTCACTACACCACCCCAGTTTGGACCCAGCCATATGCAAATCAGTCTTGACCCTGTTCCTTGTGGGAACAGTCCAGCCCGAACTGCCAAGCCAGATCCTCCCTGGACCAGAAACAAGCATCCTGGGACCGGTTTCAGGGCATCACCCTTCTTCAGCCAGGCTAGCTTGAATCCAGTGGTGTAGTGAGCACGGGACCCACGTCTGGGCATACCCTTCCCACTTAGGGCGACAAATGCAAAAGAAACAATTGATGGACGGAATGCTGGACAATGCAAACATTCACCCCCAGTCACAAGGATCTGGGTTAAATCCATCATTCTTTTGCTCACTACACCACCCCAGTTTGGACCCAGCCATATGCAAATCAGTCTTGACCCTGTTCCTTGTGGGAACAGTCCAGCCCGAACTGCCAAGCCAGATCCTCCCTGGACCAGAAACAAGCATCCTGGGACCGGTTTCAGGGCATCACCCTTCTTCAGCCAGGCTAGCTTGAATCCAGTGGTGTAGTGAGCACGGGACCCACGTCTGGGCATACCCTTCCCACTTAGGGCGACAAATGCAAAAGAAACAATTGATGGACGGAATGCTGGACAATGCAAACATTCACCCCCAGTCACAAGGATCTGGGTTAAATCCATCATTCTTTGCTCACTACACCACCCCAGTTTGGACCCAGCCATATGCAAATCAGTCTTGACCCTGTTCCTTGTGGGAACAGTCCAGCCCGAACTGCCAAGCCAGATCCTCCCTGGACCAGAAACAAGCATCCTGGGACCGGTTTCAGGGCATCACCCTTCTTCAGCCAGGCTAGCTTGAATCCAGTGGTGTAGTGAGCACGGGACCCACGTCTGGGCATACCCTTCCCACTTAGGGCGACAAATGCAAAAGAAACAATTGATGGACGGAATGCTGGACAATGCAAACATTCACCCCCAGTCACAAGGATCTGGGTTAAATCCATCATTCTTTTGCTCACTACACCACCCCAGTTTGGACCCAGCCATATGCAAATCAGTCTTGACCCTGTTCCTTGTGGGAACAGTCCAGCCCGAACTGCCAAGCCAGATCCTCCCTGGACCAGAAACAAGCATCCTGGGACCGGTTTCAGGGCATCACCCTTCTTCAGCCAGGCTAGCTTGAATCCAGTGGTGTAGTGAGCACGGGACCCACGTCTGGGCATACCCTTCCCACTTAGGGCGACAAATGCAAAAGAAACAATTGATGGACGGAATGCTGGACAAATACAAACTGCATTACAAAACAATTAAGATAAATAAACTCCAGTAACATAATTAACATTAATTGAGAAATAAATACATTATTAAGTATACATCTACAATTTCATTCATAACAAAAATATGCAATGATGGAAATTCAATTAAAATATGCACAAACAGACTATGCATCCCACGTTGACATACCATATTAAAAAAATCTGCCAACTATATTTAAGTTATGGTCAGCCTTGATCAAATATGTGATTTAATCTAACAACCAGAAATATGAATCAGGAAATCCAATTTGGGTTTGTTTGTAATAGTGGTCTATTTGATATTATCCTCAGTTTATTGGCAAGAAGGTAAATAAAATAAAGAATGTGTTGATAAGTCACAAAGAAAGAAATAACCATTAATGCAGAATTTTCTCATTGCGTACTATTATTCATAGATGAAAGAAATCACATTTACAACATAATACCGCCCAGGTCCTTCTAAGCATTTTGTAGATACATGCATCATTACTGTGATTTTGATAGCTCAACTGTTGACCTAGCTGTGACTTCTTTGTAACTATTATGTCAGTTTTGCAGCATTACAAAGTAAATCTGTATTCTTGAAAGATTGGGATGGCCTAGGTTAACAAAGGACTGATATAGGACATTAAGCAGGGTGATAGCATCAAGGAACGCTTTCTTTAGAATAGCTTTATATGAGGCCACATAGTCCTTGGTCCAAATAGGGGCCCAGGAAAATAATAGTTTCAGATTCACACTAATAATAATGTATGGCAGGGATAACAGCTAGAAGAGAATGAAAGTGGCAGTCGAATGGGGAAGTCGCAACAGCTTTCTAACGAACCTATCTTCTTCCAGTTGTAAAGGATGTAAATTCACATAACCCCAAATGTTGCTTTCATATGTGGTAATATCCACTGATCTTGCCATACACATTTTGAGCCACATGTATCAAATAAGCTTTGCGATTACCAAATAACGTTTTTACTGAATCAATATTTGGTAATCATAAAATGCTATTTATGTAAGGAATCGCCAAAGATTTAGCGATTCCTTAATATTACCTAATAGCGATTCGGTAACTAGCGAATCACTATTAGGTAATATTACTCCATTAGTTCAGTCCCATAGGTGGGAATGGTTTTGCATCAGCTAATTTGTGATTACCTAATTCATAATCGCAAATTAGGTAATGCAAAGCCAAGGGAGCCCGGGGGCCTAAGTCCTCCCTGAATCACCTTCAAAAAAATAAATGTGCACATGTGAAGCAGACACATGCCCTACCGGCATATGTGCGCTACATGGTACTTTGAAAAATGCAGTTTTGTGCATTTTTCAAAATTTGCACATGGTTACCAGCGACTTGAAGTCGATGTTAATTGCATTTTCCTAAATGCATTTTCCTAAATGCACAGTTTGCATTTGGAAAATGCTTCATACATGTGATAAGGTATTCGTAGTCGCAATTTTAGGTAATCACAATTTTTGCCATTACCTAAAATTGCGACTACAAAACCTTTCATACAGCAATCGCAAACCGCCGATTTTACTGAATCGCACTGTTTGCAAATGCAAAAAACTTTCATACATGTGGCCCTTTCGGATTTAATAAAAATGTTTCCTACAATAAAGCTGACCATTTCTGAAAAGGGGACCTGGTATTTAAATCATGTCAAAAGATATAATAAACACATAAGAAAATGTACGACCTCTAGTCCATTGGGAGGACATGAGATCACAACTGAATCAATCCCATATATTATCACAGAGATGTGTCTCTGCCAAAGATTGGAGAATCCGACTAAGCAGGTTGCCAGCTATCATAAAAAGAATTAATGTACATATTAAGCAGGATTGCCACAAGGACACTCTCCCAGCTAATGCCTTCTGTTGAACAAAACTATTTTACATTGAGGCCCATGGCCTTCACCTTGCAAATATGCGTCTTGATGCCAACAAATTCATACTAAAGCATTGCCAATAGAGTCAATATGTCATAATTCCTTTTTCTTCTGGCTAATTTTGCATGATTGAGAACATCAGATTGATTTAAACTTTTTTGTAACATTGATTAATGAGACAGGTCGGTAGCAGGTTGGGGTTGTCTTATGAACACTCTTGGCATTCTAACCGATTTGATGCCAAGAATTCAACATGCCAGGCAACATGATATTATAACAGTGGTTAACAATGGTATAATGGTTAGACACGGAGCCCAGATAACTGATAAAAAAATGAAGAACACCATTGGGGTAACTTATTTACAATATTTTTAATATCCTGTTAACCCAACATAAATGGTTGTTTCACATGATTTTTTGCATGTGTCCTGAGTGCATATGAGTATATATTTACTGCAGTATACCTTTCTGAAGCAATCTAGACATTAGGGACGCGATCTGCTGGAAACATATTAGCTGCCAAGTCCAGCTTTCAAAAGAATTATGTATTATCCTCCTGATTTTGTTTGTAAATCATGCTTCTCTGAATTAAATATTTGTTTATATGCTGTCCTTAAACACATGACGTCGCTATTATGTGTATTTCTATATACCTATTTCAACTGTCTTGTTTTGCCATTCTGCATAATTCCTAAAACCATGCCTGGAAAATATGGCCTTTAATAGGCTATATGGAGATTGCAAGGTAGATAAAATATTGCTCTGTATTTTCTCAAATACCATAAGAGACACACCACACTATTCTCAAGCACTAGAAACAATATCCCTTCCCGCACAGATTTTAGTACATTGTTTAGAGCAGTCATTGGATCTTAGGAATCACATGGTATCCTTTCCAATAATTGGCCAGCAATACCAGCCTAGGTTTTAAGAAGCTTACACCAGCTCATAGGAACCATAGCTCAGTGTACCCTTCAGCAGTTTTGCATCATTCTCCGTCATAGCCGTCACCCCAAAGCTGTATATGAAAGCATCACTATTCAAATAAGTAATAATGTAATCTGTAATAATAAAAGCCTAATTTGGTGATTGGACTACCAGTCATCAGTATGGTGAAGGAATAATGTGCGATGCACCAGCAGAGGAAGTTCACCCCTATTTAAAGTTTTCTGCCACAGCAGCAGTTGCTTTTCCCCCACTGCAATGTCTGTCAGTATGGTGGGACCCTCTCAGAAAAATGCAACGATGACAGTTCCACCATGCTCAGGGGGGGATGGTGAAAGTGCCTCCACAGTAAGTGGGCACTGAAAATGTATCTCCTCGAATGCAGGGAGCTTACATTGGCTGTTTTGGAAAAGAGAACTAGTAGGCCTAACTTGGCAGGTGTATACGACAATCATGGTGAGGACTTCATCAATAATGGCTCCACTGAAGAAGGCAGACAGGACTTCTTCTTTGTGGCAGAGGTCCCTTTGCCAAGTTCCTCTAAATCAAGGCTCTAAATCAGTACCCTCTGGTAATACACATGTAGTTCGCCATATTATCTCACTGTGTCCTATCATTCAGGTAAGACCATGAGCTGTCATAGTACCCATCAACCAACAGCCGGATCTATTCCTTCTCAAATCAGCAGCTCACATGTCTGGTTGCCCCATGCTTAATTCTCATTTCTCTGTTTTACTGTGAACATCCTGCTTAAGAGGTGGGTGGTAATTGAAATGCCTTCAATTTCTTTAGAACGTACTCAATTTGGAGGAGTATTTTCTCCACCATAGAAACAGTGAGAATGAGTAAATCCCGTCAATGGATTGTGATCCTGATTCGGAACATCCTTCAGAAAAGTGAGGTTGTCAGTACCATTAACCTGTAGATCAGCCTCATCCACTTTCTCAAGGGTGAGGTTAGATGATGTAGATCTGAGGCTCCTCTCAGTGAATCAATGTCATGCATCAATGTGTATTTCAAATCTATCAGACCTGGGATAAGGTGAGGAATATCTTAAACCATGTTGAAATACCATTGAGGGTATCATATTTTCTGGCCAGAGTGAAATTAATTTGCATACCCATATTCATTGGTCACAAGTCACCTCTAAAGTGGTGAATGCTATTGTAATGCCATCTTTATTTATTTCAATGTTCTGGTCCAAAGACCAACTCATGATGATATTACCTAGGTCAGAAAACACATTATCCCACAACACAGAGTAATACACTGTAGTTTTCTGAAGTCTAAAATGGTGAATTGGGTGAAGTTCCATCATAAAGATAGCTGAGTGATGAGATGGAAAACATCCTTTAGTTGTAAATATGTTGATCAGTGCAAGAAAAATAAAATGAGTGGTTACCTTGTGTCATTTCTCTCTCTCTTAAATAACACTCTGCTGAATTCACTGTCTGTAATATTTATTGATGATGGTAGGTGAAAATAATAGGTTCTCCCAGGGTCTTGTAAGATAGCAGCAATCCTAAATAACTAACGGATGTCATACAAGGCCTTAACTAATGTCATAGCAGTTTTTATGTTTTCTTATTAAAGAAGTAATGATGGTAACTATTCAAAAGGAAAGAGCAGCAGGTTTGCAGAGGGATTATGTGATGAAAGTTTGAATTGGGTCATCGAGGTCAAAGTTCAATACCTGGCATTGTTACTATCTAACGAAATCCAGTACCACCACTGAAAATCTGGAAGATAAAAACAACTTGCAAAAATAGCTAGACTTAGGAAGTTATTTAAAGTTTGGTGGGGGTCCACCATCCAACCAGGGTAGGGGTGATTATAACCTCCGCCACCCTGACAGATGAACCCCCACAATATTTAAAGATTTCATCCTGCTTGGTGGAGATTTCTGTGCCTTCAAAGGAGGACTGCACCGGCGGCTCCTCTGATGGCAGTGTAAGTTTGCTGAGTGGCTGCCATGCTTCGTGTGGCCACTCAACATAATGTTTTTCAAAAGCAAACACCCAAAAGCTAGCGGGGGCTCCACCAGTGTAAACAGGATGTTTTGCCTGACCCTAAGAAGAGTGAATGAATCCTCAGTTTGGCAAACAGAATCCTCTTCCCCATGTGTGGCAGAGTGCCTAGTCCACCAAATGTTAAATACCCACCTTAGTTCGTTTATAAGCCCTGCAATGTTGTTTTGCTCTCCAAGTGAAAGCAGTTTGATTTTAGCTACCAAAGGCTTAACATTCAGGCCAAGTAAGGTCAAGTTTAAGCGGATCTTCACAGCTAAGTACTTACCCACAGCACAAGCTGCTAATGTATGTACAATGTGATTGGACTAAGAGTGGATAAGCTGTGTCTTATTGGAGTTAGTTTTGTATCCAGAGTGTGAGTCAGATTCTATTCGATTGACTTGATCGGTGGGAAGGCACAATCAGAATCTACCCTAACCATATCATTATATTAACTGAGTTCCAAAGGCAGCAGGAAGGACTTCTATAACTAGCCTATAATTAGCCTGCTTAGTAGCAACAGTAAAGCAAGTGCATGAAAACAGATGTTCATGACAGAACTTAATAGGCAAGGATTGCTTGAGATATGGAGCATTTACCCAAGAATAGCAGAGCGTTGTGACAGCTCCAAGAACCTGCCAGTGTATGCCATCTACTCACATTAGTAAAAGATATATGGATAACATTTGGTCTGAAAACATATTCTAACAGAAGTGGTGTCCTTTTCTCTTAGAGACTGGCTTCAAGAAAAACAGAAGTTTAGTCTTGTTACGACCAGCACTAAGAGACCAGATTAGGGCAATGAGCACTTTAAAAATGTATTTATTCAGTCAGTGAAAATTTGCAAAATCCAAGAGTCCTTAAAAGTTATTATGCGCAGCCCTCTGACAGATTATATTTGCGCTGTCCTATCCATGAATCCCTTCCTGCCATTACTATATTAGGGAATTGAAGTAATAGACATCTCACTTATTTCTTAGTAAATGGAGTGGAACAGGAATAGTATGTTCAATTTTGCTTTCCATTAAAGTTGATATATTTGCCAATAAAGTTACTAATGGCACTGCCTGTAATGAAGGTGAACAATGGTTAGATATGGCAAAAGAAGTACCTTGACCTGTAATACGCAATGGATGCAAAGTCCTTGTTTGCTCCATGACGCACCTTTAAGCAGGTGCACCGGCGCAAACAGGGACAGTGCACCCTATTACAATCAATACGCTGCCCCAAGTACAGCTGCAAACTGGCAGCTGCTAGGAGCCGTGGATTCAGTAAAATACAGAGCAACTTCTTCTAAGCCGCACAGTGTTTCACAGTGCAGGTGGCAGCCGCCTGTACTTCTTAAAGAGGCCCCCCTGCAGGTAGATGGAGCGACTGACTGAACCTGCCTGAAGTGGGATGTCTTGAAGGTCCATGGAGCCCCCTTTGCCCCCTCCAGAGGGCTATCCTCAGGGGGCACACTGACAGTGTGGCACCTTATTGTGGCACATTGTCAGCGTGTCTTCTAAGGGCCTGTTTTCTTCTGTGCCCACCTCTGTAATATGGTGTGCAGTGGCACTGGTGGATTTTAAAAGTGGTGCGGGAGGGAAATTCTGGACTCTAGTATAATGCACGGGCAACCACAGAGATCAAGCCTGAACTGAAAGAGGAATGCCATTGTTCTCCCCCTGCACGAACATTTTGAAAACGAAATTAATTGAAATGGTGGATTTTACAGCATAAATATTATTAAAAAATTTGAATAAAAGGAATCCGAATTAGGTATTTTACAGCACACATGTGAAGAAAATATTAAAAGCACACCAAAAAGAACCCCAAGCATAATACTTAATTGGCCTGCTTATTTTGATAAATGCATTTCCCTGAATGCACAAAAGAGAGACCCAGTCCAGAGGGTTCACATAAAATGAGCCCAGTGAGCCAACTGCTACTTCCTAAAAGCATTGCCTGCGATAACCCCTTGGCTCTTTAAAGAGATAGTGTGTCCCCACCATCAGAGACCAGTCAAGGTCAGAAAGATAGCTCATTGAGGTAATGTGCTTACTGCAGAGGAGCGTGTAGGGTCAGATATTTCAACTCGATTTCGGGGTGGCTCAGCCTATCGTCCTTCTGCATTCAGTGAGGTTCATCAAATTGAAAAATCATGATGTAAATAACTATTGTGGATAGAGAGAAAAAAGCACCTAAATTACATTGTTCCTGCACAAAACGTTATGAAATAATAGTACTGTTAGCAGGAGCAGAATTCCTGACTCACTAGTGCATTAATACCTGTAGGAAAGCCACATGACCCCATGATCCATGATGGTGACGGCCCAGCATCATATTAAAAATACATCTAATTTCTTTAGCTAACCTTTGTATCCTCGTGGAACATTTGACTTTGTCGCTATAGAGTCATTGCTCCTGCTTAGAGCACCTTTCATTGATAACAATTATGATGACAAGTAACCTGCCAAAGGATGCACATTTGAAGTAGTGTAAAGAGTCACACAAAAACAATGAACCACCACAGACCTCTTCACATTTAGGTAATCAGTGAACATCTGGTCTTCTCACAAAGAACGCAAGACACCAGCTGAGAAGTCTGCCTTTGAAGCCATTAACAACTGGGCATTTGATGGACCTTGAATCATACACAAAAAAGAGCCCCCTTTACAGCAGCTATCACTTTCTCAGCTATTACTTTCTCATTATTCAATGCATGGCATCATGTAAACAAAAGAAAAAGAAAGGTAAAGAACCTGAAACCCTTCCATGAAAAAGGACTATCAAAAATGACATTAAACTATTTCAGAACATAAGAAGACAACGTGAGATACATGACTATCCACAATGCCCACATTGTAGAATAGGGATAAAATTGTTCCATCAGGGATGTGCATCACTATATCACTCACAACACACTGTATGTCTGATAAGGGGAAGGGTTAGCTCTTTATAAAAACAAATACATGAATGGCACCTCAGATTATGTGTGAAAACAATATTTTGTCCATAAATAATTGTTCTGTATAATGAATAAAGATGTGCTCAACAACCAAACACATACTGATGACAAGCTGTGTATTGAACAATTGTAGCACCAACCCTCCCTTCTCCAAACAATCCATACCTGAATGAATGATTTATCTAGTGCTAGTGAGCAATGACACTGGGTCAGTCTGCCAAGACTAGACCCAGTCCTCTGGTTCATGATTTGTGCTGTGGTCTGACGTAGCACTGGTGTCTCTCTCTTGCTGGTAAGTCCCGCATGCAGGTCCAATGGTGAGAGCATAATGACGGGTGAGTGTGCTTCTGTGGCTCGCCGTGGTTGCTGTGGTTAGTCAGTCCAGCTGGTTTCCTGGGAGCCAAGTCTGGGGTCAGGCCTCAGTGTGAATCTTCAGGGTTCAGAAGTCCTGCGTAAGGCGCAATGTGTCTGGGTCTCATGCACCCTTGGGCCTGCTGGCTCACAAAGGCACTGGATAGTGGTCCTATTGGGGTATAAATTGTGAGGTGACTCGGGGGGTGGAGCTTGCCTGGCTCAAAGATGGCTGCGGAGTAAGAGTGCTCCGCCATCCATCAGGAATATCCGACATTTATCCTTGCATTACCGGACACTAGGGACCCAGTAATCGCTGCTGCTGCAGTTGGAAAGTGCGAGCTATCGATCGAGCCCGGTATGAAAGTGATTGGGGCACCCTAGCTGCGGAAGCGGAGAGAGACGTCACGCTGCCTTCGGAGTGCGCGGGGTGAGCCCTGCTGCTGTGCTCCCCTGCCGCACCTCAGAAGACGACAGGCTCCCCAGACGCCGTGAGCCCCGAGTGGAAAGTGAAAGGAATGACCGGAGAACGACAGTGCGGCCAGAGACGAAATACGGCCGGTAGGAGCGGCACCAGCGGCTCTGCGGGGTGGGCCGGCTGCACTGGGAGGCCTGAGAGCGAGACCGCTCGAGGTGATGCCGCGTCCCAGGCCTGTGCGGCGGTAAAGAAATAGGCCATAAATAAACGCGGCTGAAGCAGAGTGCTGCCACCGGCTGGTGGCGCCTCCACCCTGCATTGTCTCTGGGGGTTACCGACGCCGATAGCGCGAACGCGGGCCCTGGAGGTCGCAAGGAGCTGCGAGGCCTCCAGAGGATAGAGGGACATGCCTACTGTCGAGGCTGGCGTCTCCGGGCCCTAATGCTGCAGACATAAGACATCCAAGAAAAGGTCAGGTGAGGAGACCCGCGCTGGCCAATGCGGACCCTAAATTTAATATTTGGTACACCCTATTGAGCTTGGGAGCGCGGAGACTGGGACTGCGCCCAGCGCAGAGGGGATTAAGCTGCTGCTTGTGAAAAAGACGCCTGGAGGTTGTAAGGGATTCATGTGTGAGGCATAAGAAATTCGAAGAGTCTATCCACGATCTCAAAAGGTCACAGCGGTACCTGCCTCTAACCCCCATTGCTGGAGCACATATCCCGCAGAGTACGAGGATCGTTCTTAAGCCACGGAGAGCGCCGTGAGAGGGTGGCTGGGTTCGCCTCATGCACATGGGACTGACCCTGCGCTGACTGTCTGCCAGGTTTGCAAGGCTGGGCTGGCTGCGTGGCCGTCTCCTGCCTGGGTCTATCCGATACGGCCGGGGAGAGTTTCTTCGTTGTGGAATTGGAGGCAGAGTGTGGTTTGCAAGTACTGGCCTTGCCCACCCCACAAACATGGGCAAAGTGGATAAAACACAGAAGAAGCTGCAGTTCGAGCAGCGCAAGTCAAGCCATGGGGAGGAGGAGGCAGGCCTGGCAGGGACAGATCAGCAGCCTATCTTGGAGGAATCGGAGGGAGACCTGCGACACATATTGTCAGCAGTTCAAAACAGTCTGTCCACCATTGACGCTAAGATTGACTCTTTGGCCTATAAGATGGACAGGATGTCGGAGCGGATAGACAAGCAAGCGGAATGTATAGATATGACAGAAAGGAGAGTTGCAGACATCAAAGAAGCTCAAATTGAAACTGATAACTCGCAGAAACAGATGACCCTACAAGAAAAAGCAGAAGATTTAGAAGCAAGGTCTAGACGCAGCAATATTCGAATTACTGGACTGCCTGAGACCACGCCGATGGGTAATATGGAGGTCTTCATAGAAAAGCTGCTGGTCACCTTCCTTGGCCGAGATACATTCTCGGACATGTTCATCGTGGAGCGTGCTCATCGATCCCTGGGTCCCAGACCACCGCCCGGTGCTCCACCTCGCCCGGTAATTCGAAGCTATTGAATTATAGAGACAGAGACGCTGCACTGAAGCGGTCTAGAGAGTTGAAAGACTTGCAGTACGAAGGTTTCTCCCTCTCTCTATTCCCTGATTTCACCATTAAAGTTCAGGAAGCCAGGAGACAGTTCGCCCCACTGAAGCAGAAGCTGAGAGATCTTGGGCTTTATTACGCGATGCTCTATCCGGCCAGACTTAGGGTTACGATGAATGGTACATCAAAAATATTTGCCGACCCTAGGTCACTACAAAAGGCAATCAAGGACTGTAAAACATCGGAAAGACGAGGGAACACTACACGGGAACAGCAGGAGGTGACAGGAGATGACCTGGAAGAGTAGACGCCCTGGTTGGGTGAGATGTACAGTTTGTAAATGATAGTAAAAGGTACGTTACTGTTAAATCTCTTATCCGGATGTCATAGAGGTACCCTGGGGCTGCCCAGTGATCGGAGCCTGTTTTTGAGAGACTGGCAATGGCCATTGACTGTACTATTGATGTTAAATTGAGACATTTAACAAGACTCTGTATAAGCTTGATGTTATGGTGCAGTAGTACGGAGCTGGACTATGATCACAACGCTCCACGTGCCACTTTGAGGGCCGCCCTAGGGGGACTCTTCTCTCGAAGTTGGGTGGGAAATGCATAATAGACTTTGATGGCTAAGTTTCATCTTCAAAGTTTCACAGTTGCCTTTAGAGGTTATGCCGGTAACATCCGCCCCTGAGTGTTACCCACTACCTAATTTAAAATCGGAAATAAGTGTTTCATGTACTTTTCAAATTGATACGGAATTGTTATGCGAGCCGGGGAGGGGGGTTGGTACCGATCATGCCCAGTTGGGAGCGGCATGGCGTGGGTGGGGGGGGGAATTTTTTCTTCTAGTTTGGTACTACAGTGCAAGATACAGGTTGAGTGCAAACAATACTCTACAGTTAAGGATGTTCTTGGTGAGTACTCTGTGTAACTTTTCATATGCGACTACCCCTGATGTGGCTACTGTACTAATCTTAGATGGAAGGTAGAGGTGCTAAAATTCGATTACTTACTTGGAATATTAGGGACTTGAATGATCATAGAAACCTACGCAAGGTGGTTGCATATTTTGTGAGACATGAGATCGATTTTGCGTTGATACAGGAGTCCCACCAACCTGCAGGTAGTAATATGCTGAAGCATAGAATTTACATGGTCATATTCACACTGCTGGTTTCACCTCCCATGCTAGGGGAGTTCTTACATGGATGAATCCCAAATCAGGTATCAAACTACAAGTGCTTGAAACTGACGCATCTGGCAGATACATTATTTCCAGATGCACAGGTAAGGGAATCGATTGGCTGATGGTCAACGTCTATGGGCCTAACTATGATTGCGCACAGTTTTATCAGAATTTGCTAGACCGCATGATAGCAGGGGGGGACTTGCCTATCATCTGGGGCGGAGATTTCAACTGTGTGTTGGACCCCTCGCTAGACCGTTCTGGAGGGCTGGCGAGACGTCCATCGGCAACAGCCAAGGTTGTTAGCGATATAGCTGTGCAGCTGGAGCGACTGGATGTGTGGAGGGAGCGCTCCCCTGGCGTGGGTGGTTTCACACATTACTCTGCCCCACATCACTTACACACCAGAATCGATTACTGGTTTGTTTCGAGAAGCCTGATTCAGCGCGTGCAGGATTGTAGGGTGCTTCCCCGTTCTTTTTCAGATCACTCCCCAATACTGCTGGATATAGATAATCTAAAGAGGGGACCTGCACCCTTTACTTGGTGCTTTCCACCATTCTCATTAATGGATAGCGTCTTCCGGTCTGAACTTGCAGAAGCTATAGAGAGCTTTTTTGATACTAATATAGGTTCTGTCCAGAAGTTCTCTACGATCTGGGAAACGTTTAAAGTGTACATCAGGGGGACAGCCATGTCTAAGAATTCGGGTGTACTGCGCTCCATCCGTCAGCGCCTGTCATGTTTAGAAGAGCGGCTAGCTGAGCTGGAAAAGGTAGCTATAGAGAAGGACTGCCCCAGTGTCGCTGATGGTTTGAAAGAGACGCTGATCGAATACCACGAGACTGCAGATAGTGAAATAAAGCACTTGGGGAAGTATGCTGTGGCGAGAACGTATGGTGAGCGCGACCGGCCGGGTGCGGTGCTGGCTGCTTTGCTACGCGGCAGGAGGGAGGCGGCTAATGTGATGGAAATACGGTCAGCGGATGGAGAGCTGCTGACTGACACCACAGATATTGCAAATGGGTTTAATCAATATTATACTGATTTATATAGTAAGAAAGTACAACAAATAAACAACAGAGGGTCCCTGAAATCTCAATAAGGAGGAAGAGAGCAGGGAAATAAGCACAAGCAAAATACAAAATCTTCCTCCAACAATTTAAACAATGTTGGTGGTTCATCCAGGATACATATAAAATTGTCCCACAAAATCCTAGTATTCACTAAAATTGTTTTTTATATTTTTTATCAAATGTAACAGTCAACAATTTTTTGAAAAAATATATACGATTTATTTTCCTTTTTCTCAACAAAAACATGTATAATCGATTTTCATAAATACAAATATAGGTTGTAACATAGGCCCACTATGACAAAACAGAAAATAAAAAAACATAAAAAATACACATACGATACATATAACCAAATATCACAAAACAGGGAAATTACCACACATTAACAATTGACAATACAGAATTAAATCATATAATTAATACACCAAGTTAGAACCATAAACAAAAAAACAAAAAAACAAAACAAAACGCCGACGCGCGTTTCGGAACAATACAACATATAAATAATTCCTTCTTCAGGGCGTAGACTGTAAGTACGTTCAATTTATAGGGGCCTTCTGTATGGAGTGAGCAAACCACCGGATATGTGGTATAGAAGCTCACAGAGTACAAGGATTACATTCAGATTAGAAGAGGTATAGGGAAAAAGCGAATATTCCTGCCCTCAACGTCATCCTATACTCATGACAGTAGGTTCACAATAGATCAATCATCATGATGGGGCAAGCGTTCTGTCAAAGTTCCATTGGTACAGACAAAACCTCCAGTTGAAAGACGATGTAAAACCTCAGACAATCCAAAGATTACTTGCGAGTAAGCGACTCGAGAAGTAAGAAAGTCTACATCTGGTAAGGATACTAGCAAAGATAAAACAGGGTAGACACGAGCAGGAAGTGCTTCGTAGCCGAATAATCTCACTCTCGATGGAGACCCAACGATCAAGGATACGTATGGAACCGCACTCGTACGACGGGCGGCTAATGTGATGGAAATACGGTCAGCGGATGGAGAGCTGCTGACTGACACCACAGATATTGCAAATGGGTTTAATCAATATTATACTGATTTATATAGTAAGAAAGTACCCATGGATAAAACAGCTATTACAGACTACCTAGAACATGTACAGATGCCCTGGCTCTCCAGTGAGCACAGGGAATACCTTATGAGGCCACTGGATGCACATGAGATATCGGTGTCATTGAGCTCGATGAGATCCGGGGGTGCGCCCGGATCGGACAGTCTCACAGTGTGGCGTTCTATAAAGAAATTAAAGATCTTCTAATCCCACACTTGTGTACGCTTTTTGAAGAGATGTGTGAGGACGGGACAATGCTTGCCTCCATGAGAGAAGCACTCATTGTAACCATCCTAAAGTCTGGTAAACCGGTGGATGAATGCTCGTCATTCCGACCACTATCGCTACTTAATGTTGACACTAAACTTTTCACGAAAGTTCTGGCTAACTGCCTCGCCCCTTTGGTCCCTAGGCTGGTAGGCTCGGAACAAGCGGGGTTTGTCCCAGAACATAACCTGTCATTCAACCTTAGAATGGTATTTGGTGCAATACAACATATCAGACCTGAGATTAAGGCGGCGGCTGTATTTTTAGATGCCAAAAAGCCCTTTGATTCGGTAGAATGGTCATTCATGTATGCTGTGCTGAGACTCATGGGTGTGGGCGATATCTTCCTGCGTTTTGTGGGAGTCTTATATAGCTCTCCATCCGCCCGAATACGAGTTGGTGACATTGTCATGTCCCCTATCAAAATATCGAGAGGCACGCAACAGGGTTGTCCTCTATCCCCGTTACTTTACGCCTTAGTGGCTGAGCCGCTTGCCTGCGCTCTCAGACAATACCATAGCTATAGGGGGATTAGATTCCCTGATCTAATCGTGTCGGCTTACGTGGATGATACGCTGTTGTATGTAAGAGACCCCGAGGTTAATCTCACCCCAATTCTTGATGAGGTGGTAAGATATGGTGATAGATCGGGTTGAAAATTAATTGGGCGAAATCGACGATTTTTCCCTTAACTCCAGCTATGCTACCGACTGAGCTGGGATACCCTCTGCAGTGGTCAACTGAAGCAATAAGGTATCTTGGAGTCCGGGTTCATACGGATTCTGCCTTGGTGATTAGGGACAATTATGGCAGGCTAATCTCCAGGTTAGAGGAAGATGTTGAAAGATGGATTCAGCTACCTCTGTCGATACTGGGACGTATATCCCTTATGAAGATGGTAGTACTGCCCAGATTTCTGTTCCTTTTCTTAAACATACCCATTGTACTGCCTATGCATATTTGTAAGACAATCTGCATGCTTCTCACTAGGCTAGCCTGGGCCGGAAAACAGCCGAGGGTCAGTTGGAATATATTCACACTCCCATACTCCATGGGGGGTTTGGGAGCTCCAGATCTGGAGCTTTACTACAGGGCAGCCCAGAGCTCCCATGTCTACCACTGGTTGCACGAGGAAATGTGTCCTCCGCCTTTAGCTATAGAAAAAGTGGCTGCGGCACCAGAGCAATTGCCTGTAAGGTTGTTTCGGGCACCGATAAGAAGAACTGAGGTCCTGGACTCCAAAACTCTGTGGTGCACGCTTGGCATAACTTGTTGAAGAGGCAGGCGGGAGCCATCCTATATTCCCCTTTGACCCCAATTAAGTGGTGTGACTGGATGCCAATAAGTCGAGAGAAAGGGGTGGTCCAGGCTATTGACAAACTAGGAGTTTCCAAGATGGAGGATGTGTTTGCGGAGGGTAAGGTCCGCAGCTGGGACGAGCTGGCTGGAGGAGAAGAGCCTCCCACGCAGTTGGTTCGCTTTCAGTTCCATAGAGTGAGACATGAGATGAGTGAGCTGCTGGGTGCTGAGCTGCTGGAGCCCCCTGAGCTAATGGCTCTCTCCCATATTTTAAGTTGCAAAACTCCCAGAAAGATGGTCTCCATTATATACACTATAACGCAAGACTATAGGCGACACCACTATTCGAAAGCTGGGTTAGAATGGCAAGCAGATCTAGGAGTGGCACTAGAAGACAGTGTGTGGAGCTATTGTTGTGAGATTACTGAAAAAGGTTCACTGAATGGTAGACATCGATTAATTC
The DNA here is from genome assembly GCA_963921515.1 of Calotriton arnoldi. Taxonomy (NCBI): domain Eukaryota; kingdom Metazoa; phylum Chordata; class Amphibia; order Caudata; family Salamandridae; genus Calotriton; species Calotriton arnoldi. Next base: position 24,190 of record CAWUFW010013023.1, on the reverse strand, counting down.
ATTTTAAATTTCTCCAAAGAGTTTATTATACACCTGAGAGGGTACTTAGGTACGGGCTGCACGATTCGGCAGCCTGGGAACGGTGCGGAATGGACCCTGCTGGTTTTTTGCATTTGGCCTGGACGTGCCCACGCATAGCTAAGTACTGGGAGCAAACCTTTCATTCACTGAGTGAAATTTGTGGCTTGGAACTCACGTTAAATCCACTGATGACTTTGTTGGGATACACAGGTAAATTGCCCAAAGATGTGCGAAGATTAATCGATATAGGATTATTGCTAGCTAAACGTAGAATTGCTATTAAGTGGGCGCGGGGCCCGATTCCTACTATCTCTGATTGTTCCAGGGACATGATATATTGCAATACGCAATCAGAACTGTACAACAAACTGCTGCCACCGCAGAATCGTCCTAAGAGTTTTTGGGGTCTGTTCCAGCAGTATTTGGTGGGAAAGGAAACAGGGGAGACGGAGGGAACACGCGAAAAAGACAAGGAACTAACGGTTTAAACTTGCTAGCATAAGCTGAAGGGCCGTATTTTATAAGATACGCATAATTAGGTTACTGTATAACAAAACTTCTACCCCAGATGGAGATTAGTGCAAATTTAAAGGGGGCAAAGTATTATTTGTAAGGTTGGCTCTGTACGACTGAAAGGAATGTTTTACTGTCACTGATATTGAAACTTGCACAATGTAACTCGCATCTATGCACTGTATGTACCTTGTTCTGCTGTTCAATAAAAACAACAATAAAAAATAAATAAATAAATAAATTCTGAGGTGACTCTCTGGAGTTACAGCCCCTTCACTGGTTGCTATCGGTGATTTGTAAAAAAAACTGATAGAAGTGAGGAAAACTTGTAGCTTAAATGTACAACTGGAACTGGAGGATCACAGTATTGGCAAATGACAATGTCAGTGTCATTAGCGCCAGCTTGGAATGATATCCAAGTGTGTCCCCACCTGACATGCACCTAATATGATAACACTCAATGGTAACTCATTTCAAACAGTGAGTGTCCCTGCTGCTTCCGAGTCCCTTGTGTGCCATCTCACCATTCCCACCTCCTCAAAAAAGTGGCTTTAGTGGCAGACTACTTACATACCAGGGTCCAGTTCCAGTGAAGCTCTACACATGCTAAAAGAGGGTGAAGAGGAATGGCAGTGAAAGGAGTTTTGATTTACAGCCAAGTGAGATGCCTGATGGCTGTTAAAGTAGTGCATCATAGCAAAGGGAAGGCAAGAGGAGCAAGTCTAGCAAGGAAGGCAAGGAGAGCACCTGACAAGGGTGGCACAAATAAAAGACAGGAAATGGCATATGAAAAGCAAGAAGGCACCTGGAAAGCAAGAGCACACAGGACATCAGAGGAAAGGGTGACGAAGGAGATGTGCGATGCTTCAGGAAGTGCATGGGTGGCAGAGAGTGGAAAAGGATGTGCTAGTTGTGAACAGATGATAATAAAGAAGTTGCAAGGAAGGCACAGAGAAGGCAAAGTGAGCACAAGTCAGCATGTAGAAGATAATGAAACACTGAGGTAGAAAAATGAAAAGAGCTACCGCCTGCCACACATAAGAAAGTGTTGACAGTGCTACGGCAGGCAAGGGACCTCAGGCCAGTCAAGTTACAAGACTAGTAAGTGGTGCAGCGCACCGGAGTGATGACCAGGCAACTTAAGTGCAGGTTAAGCATATGTGGGTACCTGCTAAGGCTGGGCGTAGTTCGCGAAGTAATGCTTCGCGAAGCTACGCAAAGTGCAGTTCGCACTACGCAAGCTTCGCGTAGCACTACGCGAACTGCGTAGCGCACTGTTCGCAATGATTGCACAGTGCCGGATGCTTGTCCGCACTGTGCAATCATTGAAAACGGCAACTTGCACAGTGCGAGCTGTCTCTTACTGCCGCTCGAGTAGATTTTACTCGAGCGGCAGCTTTCTCAACGCGGACTGGTAGTTTCTCATCGCGAGCGGTCGCGAGCATACGCGACCACTCGCAATGAGAAACCTGACCTCCCCGCGTTGAGAATCTCGCCGGGAGGTTTATTTTCCACGCTCGCGATCGGCAACTTGATGTTGCTGATCGCGAACGAGCGAAAAAGTCTCGCCGGGATGTCATTTTGCTTGCTCGCGGTCGCCAACTTGACGTTGAGGACCGCGAGCAAGCAAAAATGACCGCGGCACTCACGCTACGCTACGCTACGCGTGTTTGCACTGTGCTACGTGTAATTCGCGTTGTGCGAAGTAGCGCCAACTTCCAAACTACGCGAGCGTAGCGTAGCACTTCGCCCAGGGTTAGTACCTGCAGCTCTGCAGCTTCTGAAGGCTCTGCGCTCCAATGAACTAATTTCTCTGCCCAACACCTAGCCTGTTTCACTTGTGAAGTTATTTCTACTGCTTCCTAAACCATAACTCCACAGCAGGATGTCTCCCAGAGGCCAGTCCCAAGTCAGGTCAAGATGCCAAGCAAAGCAGGGATATTACCCTTGGACAGAGACAGGCGAGCTAAGGACACTCAGTGCTACCTCATATCTCTGAAATCTGGCCTCACCGCTTCCTCACATGTCATGTGGCCTCTTCCTTCACCAAGATTGCAGTAATAGCACAAGCAGCTAACCTCTATTTTCATCTGCAATGCATCCTGGATTTTTTCTTGAGCATGCATTCTCCCCAAATGTACAACTACTCCTCATTTCTCAGAGCCTGAAATGCTGCACTCAGACAAACCCTACCTCTGCTAACACAGGAGGATAAGGGAACGGTTTCCACTCACCCCTATATCAATGGACCAGTCTAGTGTAGCCATGAACGTCCAGACACCGGGGACATCAGAGAGCACCATCAGAGCGCAGTGGAGGAGAGCTGGGGCACTTCTTTACAATCACCCAAACCAAACACTCTGCAAATGAGTTGCTGGTACACGTAGGGTTCAACACTGGCAAGTGTTAGGTCACCTAGAGCAGCTAGTGTGGCCTGTGCACTCAGAATGGCAGGCCTGTCTGTGTCGCCTGTCAAAGTGCCATGTCACCAGCGGCCAATGTGTAGTGCCAACCTGAGGCCACCCACCATGCTCCTAAAGGAGGCGGTGGAGTATAAATACAAACTCTGCATGCAGCGTGCACTGTTACATCTCGAGTGTAGCATGAGGCTCAGGATAGGCCCCGGGTAAATAGAGGGGGCGTGTATTCAATAGGACACAGACTGTCAGTGGTAGGCCAGGGACAACATTATTCTTAACTGAGACTGAGGCCTGTTCGCGGTGCTGGCCATCATTGACAAGTGCACTGTATACATCTGAACCAAATGTGAACAGAGTAGGGGAAAATTTCCTCGTCATGAATTAATTTTTGCAGTGTTTGTTAGTGCAAACTTGACCTGAAGGTTTTTACAGCACTCTACATGAGCACCAGTTACATTACACAAGGGCAGATTCATTTTTTATAGGCACCGGGAGATGAAGGGGCAGATTTACAATAAACTAACGCAGCATGGCGCAGCAAGTCATTTTGCTGCGCCATGCTGCGTTAGTTTGGAAAGCTCAGGGATGCGACATATTTACAAGAATATGTCGCATCCTTGTGCTTTCCCCTGCGCTGGTGCACAAACTGCAGCCATGCGCCGGCGCAGGCACCCTTGCACCATGGTGCAAGGATGCCTGCGTCGTGGGGAGATTGTTTGTGCAGGAAGGGGAACCTTCCTGCACAAAAACAATCACTACAACCATTTTCCTCTTTCAATGCGTGCTGCAGAATGCAGCACGCATTGAAAGAGGAATAAACGAGGAGAAATTAAAACATTTCTCCTCGGTGCGCCTCGCTACGCCACCTCTAGGGTGGCGTAGCTTTCAGACGCATCTCCAGAGTTACGATTCCTCGTAATTCTGGAGATGTGTCTTGTTCCATGAGTGTTGCGTGGGAACACCCACAGCAACACCCATGGAACGCCCCTTCACCGCAAAGTGCTGCGTGTGAAGGGGCCGTATTTACAAGGAGAGGAAAAGTCACGCAGGGTGGCTTTTCCTCTCTTTGTAAATATGGAGCAGCCCCGTGCGCCACCAGTACGTCACGAAAAGTGACGTACTGGTGGCGCAGGGGGCTTGTAAATCTGCCCCGTAGTGCTTTGGCTAGCATCACAGGGTGCTGATCTGACGCAGAGACCAGAACCCTAGCAGTTTCGGCCATAGCACCTCCTCCTCTCCCCCATGTATCTGCGCCACACCAGCAGCTCATGACTGAAGAGCCGAGCCTGCGTACAGAACTTGTGCAGGTTACTGTCCACCACTTCTCCTACCCGTCAGAGGCCTGTCTCGCCCTCTGTCCTCACATTCACCCACTCAGGAGGGGAGCCAAGCCCTGCGTATTTCCCAAAAAATAAATATCTGAACAGAGGAAACGCAAGCTGTTTCCCCTCTGTCTCTAGGACCCTGTGCCTTTGCACTGGCTGCACAACGGATAACAACGTCCCTACCTTTCTTGTCCCAGCACATTGCTTTTTTCGTTCATGGGTGTGATCTTTTCCTGACTATTATGTGTGGAGAAAGAGGAGAAAGACTAATGCTACGGTACACTCAACAAGAGCGGAAGCAGCTTGTTCTCCGTAACAACACACTCCAAATGTAGCGTTGAGCTGAATAAAATAAAGACACACACGTGTGCCACTGTCCTAGGCTCCAGACTGCCTCCAAACTCATGATGCCCTACAATGGTTGCCTCCCCTCTGACATTGTCTCCATCGGTATGCCCTTCCCACTGCCATTTAAATGAATGGAGCTCAGTTAGCTCAACCCTGAGCCTTAGAAATAAACACCCCAAATGAAACCCTGTACATCCCATTGCAACCTAACATGTCCCCCCACCAGTGGCGGCTGGTGACATTTGAAAGAGGTGAGGCGTAAAAGTCACTGGCAGCTCAATGTGGCGAGCGAGTGTAGCGAGCGAGCTCGACCCTATGAATGGGGTTCCGGGGGGTTCTCCCCCGAGATAATTTTGAAAAAAGAGCGGGCAAATGGTGCATTTTCAAGCACATTTCAGAAAGCAAGAATGTTAATAAACCATTCTATATATTCGCACCTTTCATCTTCTCCCTCATTATCTTTCATTCTTTCCGTCATCACTCTTACTCCTACTCCAGCGCGCGCGCTGTACAGGAGCATCCCACAAACAGGCATGCGTGCTTAGGAGACAGGGGGTACACACGTTGTTTCCTTGAAGTATATGCATGGGACCGACCTGGCAGGTTGTCGTGGTAATGCGGCAGTAAATATGCCGGAACCCTCGCCGAGAATGATAAGATGTAAAGTATTGGTTGCTTGTCACAGTAACTTTCAATGTATGTGCTGCTTTCGGCTAGAAATATTGCAACGAGTGCTGACAGTTCTAAAATAAACAACTAAGCATAACACACACAAAGCAACATAATACCACAATTCAAATATAACGTGGTGCAAAAGAAAAAACACACTCGGAACAGAACGGGACTCAAAAATACGGCAGTACAATTAGACAAAATCACATTGCAGCACAAAAAGACAGCAGCAAAAGAAAAAACAGAACACATCACTGCAAAACAAAATGCCACACAGTAAATGTGCACAAACGTTATTGTCACATTATAAATTCCTGAAGCCTGTTTCCTTTAGTACTTTGGTAAAACTTAGTGTTTAAACCAAGCACTACCTTGATAGCATCAGACAAAAATGTTTTGTGATCGGTCCCAGATCTTACTAGTGACTTTCTTAAGTTAACTTATTTTTTTTAAACATATTTTTAGATCCACACACCTTGAAGAAGGCACTGAGCACTCGCTTTCAAAGCACACATGGCCAGCCACCACACCCCATGTCCGTTTACGTATATGTGATCAAAGCACGACTTTCCATAGCACACTTTGCTCAGGGAGGCAGGCAGTATGTAAAGAGAGACCACTCTCCCGCCCAGTACCGAGGTGAGTAAAGACAGGGGGAGACCCTATAAAACACTCTCCCGCCCGGTACCGAGAGACGGTGTGAGAGACCCGGGGAAACACTCTCCCGCCCGGTACCGAGAGCCAGAGGGAGATCGGAGGACTGACTCGCAGACTGTACAAGACCAAAGAGGGGTATAAATGAGGGAGACCTCTGACGCAGGAGAAAATAAACTTACTCACCAATAGAATTGTTTAAAACAAGTTAGCACAGCTTCAGGGAACTTATACACCGCTCCTACTGCACCAGCCGCGGCCGCTATTTAGAAATACTATGTTCAATGAGATCGCAAATATTCAATTCACCCTTTTATTCAAAATGAATATTAATTAGGTAAAAACACAAACATCTGTTGCGTTTACAATCAATGAGCCTGCACCCGGCAAGGGTCTGTGTTGTGGAATGTCAGGAAAGGTGAAGTGGTCCGTGTGACTGCCTTTTCAGGGATCTAGAACAGTAAACATTGGTGTTTATCTTTACCTCGTCTTGTGAGCCAGGAAGTCCACAGTTCCAATGTTATTTTGTTCTCTGGAGCTGGCTGCTTGTTTTCAGGCCTCTTTTCCAGGAGACCATCTGCACTCAGCTTAAGAGCTGCGTCTTGGATTTGGTTTCCACTAGGCCTGGGCGGTAAATTCCGTTCCGCTCGCGGAATTTGCGAAATTTTGGCAATTCCACGTTTCGCGGAGAACGCTGAATTGCCGAAAATTCCGCGATCCGCGGCGTAGCGGAATTTTTTCCTTGTTTGCGCTTTCAAAATGCGTGTTCGCACGCGCAGTAGCGACTTACCGGGATCCCTGCGTTCGCCGACGAGTTTTCCTATCCATTCGCGCGATCCCGCGAGAGTGTGCGATCACGAACACGTCATTCGGACGCGCCATCGGACATCTGCGTTCGCGAACAAGAAACACGCATCGGGAGCGGGCGGGACAAGTGAAACAAGATGGCCGCGCCAATTGGCGAACGCATGGGCAAGTTCGTGAGATATTTCCCCCGAGCACGCAAACAGCGTCCCCGAACAGGAAAAACGCATCGCGAACGGGCGGAACAAGCAATTCCGCGTGCTCGCGGAGATTTTTTACCGTTTCGCAGAATTTTGCGTAACGCGACTACGCAAATTCCGCCCACCCTTAGTTTCCACGCGCGCTGAGCATCGGTTATTGCGGACATGACGTTCATGCAGTTACCGCCTTGAAACCAGGGACTGACTTTCCCAGCGCTGAACCCAGCCCAGACCCTCATCCGCCCACCGGACCCGGTGAAAGAAGGATCAAAGATGCTTACAGAGAGCCCACTAGCCCGGCCCCCAGTTGTGGAAATCGCAAGACACCCTCGAGAAACCACAAATGCTCGGCCAATTCCATTTTAAACTGAAGGGCACTCTGAAAATAGATGGAAATAGATGCACGGTTCTGGTGACCTAACTGATTCAGCGGCGGTAATGAGTTAGACAGACATATGTAGCTGTGTGTGGTCTCGTGTAGCCATGCTCGGGGGAGTGGGGGCGCGGGTGGGAAATAAAAAAATAATAAATAAAAAGTTACCTACCTTACCGCGCCGCCTCCGCTCCAGGCGTGTGATTGTGCAGCCGGGTACTGCGTGTTCCTGCAGGAACAGGAAGCAGCCAGCTCAGCAGGCAGCCTCCCTCCCCAACCCTAAGCCAATCACAATGCTGCAATGGCAGCATTGTGATTGGTGAGGCGCAGCGGAGAGCGCCCCAGCCGGGCCATTTTCTCTATGTAGGCTGCATGCAGCAGCCTACATAGAGAAAAAGGGAGAGTGCGCATGACTGAGCTGGTCGGCCCTGGGGCCGACCAAACAGTCAGTACCCACAACAGTGGGTAAGCCACTACCCCCTGCCCTCGAGCAGGACCGCCCAACCTCCCGCCCCCAACCAGGCACTCCAAGCACTTCTGCTTTCTCGCAGTGCGAGAAGCAGAAACATAAAATGGTAGTTTTACCATTTTATGTTTCTGCTTCTCGCACTGCGAGAAAGCAGTGGGGCAACGCCCCTATGGAGGAGCCGCCACTGCCCCCACTGTGATGTCAATGCTGTAACTTGTGCCTTCAGGTCAAAGTAGACCTCACCCGCTCGGCACATGCTTATCAGGCCACAGTCAAAATCTAACCCTCCCGCCCCCCCAGAAGAAAGCAGAGATTCAGCCAACTTTATCACTGAGCAGCAAGTATCCATTACTTTCCAGCTGCTCAGTGTTTCATCTCCTCTTTTTGCCTCTCCCCTCAGGATGGGAGTCACACCCATTAATGTCAGTCACCACTGATGGTGTGGGCACAGAGGCAAAGTGATTCCCTCATATACGTCGAGCCACACCCCCATCCAAATGCTGGAACACCCTCTCAACAAAGCGCTGGCACTACATGTGTGCCTAGGCTATTAGGATTATAGAAGGGGCCGCACACAAGTCTACAGCCCCTTTAATAATACCATTGTACCTGTGGCTGCACAAAGCTTGTTGTGCCCCCAGGACACTCTGTATAATATAGCTCTAGGAGTGAAAAACATTTTGAGATCAAGCTACCTCTCCAATGGATTTCGCTTGCCCAGTCCTATAGAGTATGAAATAAGATTGGCATCAGATGGTACTATATTTTCACTGAAAATATAACCCATTAACGGATTAGTACAGCAGCAGAATGGCATACGTTTTCCTGCTAAGCATAATTCCATAAACTTTATTTTCGGGCTAAGACCTATCAACAGGGAGCCAGTTTACAAGCAACCTTTCTTAGTAGCTTCTAGTCTGATATCTAATGACCTGGACACTGATTCCAAAACTTTAAGGTCTCTATCAAGAGGAAGCTCAAGTATAGCAGGTACCACCAGCTGTGTTTATACCCCCCAGGCAAGAGAGCGTATGTGGGCTACAAGCAAAACTTGGCTTCGGGACACAATTGCCTTGGTAATCTCAACTAGAAAAGGAGATAAAAAAGTAAGCAACACGTGGGTACTGTACACCTTATTGTAAGCATAGCACATTTCAACAAAACTTTCTCCAGCTCTTGTCACAATAGGTTCAGATAGTTTCCTGAGTGCTGCCCTCTTTATACAGAACAGTGTTGAATCTCTTTTTCTTATTACCATATTCATTTCTTCTCAGCAAGTTTTAGAATATGCACGCTTTATTCTAAATATTTCTAAAAATGAGCTGCCCATACCCAAAATGTCCTTTAGCTCAGTTTTCAAGAGCAGCACATTGCAGCATTGATTTAAAAATGTTGCTGCATACAATTGGAAACTTTGTGGCACACAATTGTATTTATTGCAGCATTTTTGTGGGTAATACATTATTATATTGTAACTGTTTTTCATCTTTTTATTCTCTTGGAATAGCTCAGTGAGCTAATCCCTCCCAAAAGACCATTCCAGACATACGGCTGCCACACAGCCATCACTAAAAACCCATTTGCCTGGCATCCTGCCTCTCCACCCCCCATCCACTCAAAAGATGTGTCAATTTTAGAAATAAAGGCTCTAGGGTGAAAATGCATTGTACAGCTTAGAAAAGGTGTTCATTCCTGCTGTGTCCATTTTTTCAAGCTAGTCCTTTGTTTTCCTCTAGTGAACTTAACAATCACATAAACCCAATAGAAGAGCACCATCTTTTTCGTTGCTATTTGCCATCCATGTGGTGTTTGGTTGGCCTGAGTTGCTCTATGGGTACTCCCCCATCTAGTGGAGCATGGCTATTGCCTCTTCAATCTAGATTGTGTTGTGGCTGGAGGTGATGACAATGGCTTCATAGTTGTGGGGCATATGCCTTTGTTTCTGAACCTGTGAGGATGCCCATTGACATTACCTAGTTAAAGGTCCATCAAGTCCCCTAAATTGGTTTGCATGTCTTCATCCTGTGTGGGAGTATGTGGAAGTTGTGTGCTGATGTGTATGTGATTTACCCAAGAAAGAGTACATTGCGGTTCTATTTCGACTCGGTGTGCACAAGATGGTGACTCATTTGGAAATTAAGGTTTTTTCCAACTTGGCAATTTCCATTTCCAGGCCAACTTTCCCTAAACCTGCTCTGCCTGCTGAATTATGGTAGGTCAGTAGCCCAGTGTTTCCCCAACTGTGAGTCGCCAGGCGATTTCTGGTGGGTCATGAAAGAGCAATAAATAAAGATGACTTTACATTTTGTATTAATCTTGTCACATTTGCTGTGCTTCAAATACAGAGCTCAAACATCAGGCTACGTCTTCTGACAAATTGCTGCTTATTCATTTAACAAGTGGATTGGTGTTTACTTTTCTTGTTCTGATTACAAAGTGAGAGGAGTTTGTAAAGTGAACTATGTGACAATCTTGCTGAGGCACAGGGATCAAAACAAATCAAAACACTCAGCTTGGTGATGCACAAAGGATAAATATTCACTGAAACCCAATCTCCACACATTATCATTGTGTGCTATATAGTTTTATCAGTAAAACAGTATTTCTGTGCAAATTTAGCGGCCATTACAATGAAAAATGTGCATGTCTGTAAATGACAATGCGCTACTGCACAATGCTATAGTAATATATTTGTGACAGTGTGCTCTAAAATGCATCACCAGCTACATACTACACCCTTACCACTATCCTATCTATCTCTGTATCCCACTATTTCTATATGTGATCATACACAAACATCCCACTAGTGTAAGACTTTTACATGTAAATTGAGAAATATGGATGTGGCCTAATGGCCATAGTGTCAACTTTGGATCTGGGGAGCCAGATTCGACTCCCTGCGTTCGCTCTGGGCAAATCATTTCCTCTCCTGTGCTTGAAAATAAAATTAATCTGACCTTATGTAATGTAATCTGGTGCTCATGTAAAGCACTCCAGTGCCCTTCGGCACACCACTGTTTGCGATATATATACATATATCTATATCTATCTATATATATATCTATATCTATATATATATATATTTATTTATATATATATATATATATATATATATATATATATATATATATATATATATATATATATATATATATATATATATATATATATATATATATATATATATATGCATATTAACACCAAACCCTGTATGACTGCCAATATCACAGAGGCAAACATCCTCCTTTCATGTACAGGAATCAGAAGCAGGGGGACCAGCTCAGGATAGCTTCAAGTCCTTTATTTTGTATTTTATCTCAATCCATCAAACAAAGTGCAATTGTGCGACAATATTATTATATATGCCTAGTTTCCATAGCAAAATGTTTTTTGTTTTGCTAATAACTTTGACGCTGTTTGATGAATCATCACACAATTTTCAAAACTAGATTGTCACACTCTTCAGCTGCTCTCTGGATTGTTTTGGGGTCAAGTGGGGGCCGAGAAAAAGGAGGGGGTCCCAAAACATGTTTTTCCCATGTAATTTCCAATAGGTATTTTAGAGACTACTACAGCACGAACCGCTGAACAGATTTACACCAAATTTGGCAAAACACGACCAAGGTAGGGCAGTACCACACCATATGCAAAAAATCAGCCCCCTCCGCCCCACACTTGGGACTTGTGCTGCTGCTCTTTTCTGGGCTGCAGCACAAGCCTCAATGCAAAGAGGCATGTTTCCGACCACCTCCACGGCGGTCGGATCCTAATTTGGCAGTCGGGACTGCCGACTACATGTCGGACAGTCCCTTTACGGCAACGAGGCCGGTCGGACGCTTGTTCGACTGGTATCATAATTAGGCCTTAGTTGGCATCTGTTGAATACCCCAAGTGAGCGAAAGTTTGTATCATTCTCCTCATTGCGCCAGGGTAAGACCAGGTTTTCCCTGGTCTTAATTTTGGTGCTGCCTCCTATTTACCCACCCTTGTAAATAGGGGGCAGCGCCAAAGTCAATGGGTGTTTTGCGGTGAAACGCCCACCGCAACACCCATTGCCCACCCCTTTCACGCTAAGTACAGCGTGAAAGGTCGCCTTATTTACAAGGCAGCGTTAAGCCACGTTAAGTAAATAAGGTGAAGCCCCTATTCCCATCACAACGTCACTGAAAGTGACGTTGTTGTGGCGATAGGGACTTGTAAATATGCCCCCTAATGCGGCTCGCACGAAAAAAGTGCTGGTGCGCCCCACTGGCAACCACCAGCTCAAAATAAGCACTGCCCTCACCAGGGATATATCCTATATGAAATGGCAATTCTTAACATCCACAAAGTGATTCATTTTCACACATCCGTTGTTCTCTTGCAGTAGGACCGCGTCTCACATGCACAAAACGTGCAGGAAGACCCCTGACGCCACTGGTGCGCCACTTTTAATATGTAAAAAAGTGACGCACCGGCGGCGCAAGGCACTTGTAAATAAGCCCTGAAGTCTCTTAAACATTTTTTTAATATGATGTAGACATTTTCATGAATTGATTGCTGAAACATGGCTGAGAATATACACCCATCCTAGCTGCATACAGGAAGGACAGTACTGGAAATCACATTCCAGCATTGCAGTGGCATCACTCTTTAAAATACAGTGATTCATAGAATGTGTAAAGGGAGCACATCTCAAAAATGGCACCAGAGAAAAAATACTTTCTCCAAAATGTCAGCATGACAGTACCGTTTTCTTTTTAAGAACCATTGAAATAGATCTGCTTTGTTTGCAAAACTTTAACTCAGTTACTGCAAATTAAACCGGAGTGTAGGTGCATCATGACTTATCAGAAATTATCATCTTGATCATAACTATCACGCCTCTGCCTTGCAAATGAATTATTTGTAAGTACTACTTAACTCTACATTCCCTGAAACAGAAGTCCAAACCTTATCCTCTTAAAAGGAGACATTCTAGGTACATGATAAACATGACACAATGGTCCCCTTACAGTTATCCTGCATTGTTACCCAAACACAGATATCTTCACTCTTCTTTAAAGCTGGTAATCTAATGAGTTTTTTTCTTCACTTTCAGAATATAAATGTCCAGTGGACCAGCAGGAACAGCTTGAAGAAACCCTGCCTTTGATTTTGGGTCTGATCCTAGGATTTGCCATTGTGATAACTCTGGCCATCTACCACGTTCACCACAAACTTACAGCCAACCAAGTGCACATCCCTCAAGACAGATCTGACTACAAGCACATGGGATAGATTTGTATTTTATAGTTGTGCGACTTGATTCTAAACATTTGCCAGGAAGTTAACTCCAAAAGCACTTTGTTCTTGTATATAATAGCCATTTTGATCCCATGTATCTGCTATGACTGTTAGATATGGGTACTTGCTAATCATCCTCGAGGGGAAAAACAAGTCAAGCATTTGCCAAAAGACATTTTACATGTTGAGTGCACCATAAAAAGATACTAAATCAATGAATCATTAGTATACAACAATAAACGGATATATTTATATTTAGTGCGACCGGATGGAAGGTCATTTGGTTAGCTGGAGAAACTTTACATGGACCTCCCCTCGAGGACTGTCAGCACATATCCCCCTGTAGAAGAATGATTCCCTTCAGCAGAGGATAGCATTTTATCCAGTGCTTAATTTGTAAAATATTAAGTGCCAGGGCCCTCATCAGGATGTCACTGCACCCTACACCATCCATTGCCCCTGCCAGCGCTACCAATGACCGTACCAAAGCAGCTACTAACCATCACACTCCTACAGATGTGACAATTCAGACTATTCCAGGCCCCCAAAGCTATAAGATTAGCATGGGCGGCAGGTAATAGTCATTTTTAACGTATATTGAATTAGTAAACAACTGTTGTTATGCTCACTCTAAATCAGACAAACAGCCCACCCTGTGGCAGACTGTCATAAGTGCTGGTGTTGCCAATTAAGTGCCAGGGCCGAGCACCAGAAACCACCAGCTCAAATTAAGAACTGATTTTATTGATTTAAATGTCATGAAATGATGGCAGTGGGCCATTTCTACGAATACCCGTGAGTTATTGAAGAACTCTGAAGTTGCATAGCGTGGTATTACCCTGCTAATGCAATGTTGAACTTTAATATTATCTTTAATTGTTTTGTTGACTTTTCTGAGCATGTTTTGGTTCTTCTTTTTAAGTTAAAATTGTAACCGTTTCATTTAATGTGGCTACACTAGAGAACTTCCGTTTGGCCAGGTACAAGCGGTTTCTTTCAGCATTAATGTTTTTGGACAGTGGACTCCATATGTGCAGGAGAAAAACAATGTACATTTTAATGGAAAATGGAAATACAGATTGAAACCAATGGTCACAATCAGACATCACTTGTAACCTTATAATGTAAATAGATAAAACTGAAATTTTCTCCATGGCAGTTTCAAAACATATTTGAACACCTAGTGGCCAGCAATTGGATCCTGTTGAAACCTACTGTAACTGGTCCAGTCAAAGTTGTACAAAGGTAATGTAAACCAAGCAAGGAGACTGAGTTTGAGATTCATGTATATAAATAGGACAACAAAGAAATATTTAAATAATTTTAATGTGAATCATATCATTTATGAACACAGGAAAGCTCTGTTGAAAGCAGAGTATGGAAAGATATTGTAGTATTTCATAATCAGAGAAAAGCTCAACGCAGACTGCATGTGAATCAATAACTATACTTTCAGTTCATGCTACCTGCGCTTTCATATGTACACAAAGGACAAAGACAGTTAGAAAAAACTGCACTAGAATATGCTACTTGAATGGGTAGCGAGAGACACATTAACTTGGCGGTCTAGTAATATACAATGCAACTTGAACTATGCACCCAGCCTCATTGAAAGTCATCAATAGATAAACAGCTGCGTTCACGGCGTTCGCCATCCTTAGCTATGTCTGTGTGTCATTTAAAGTCAAGCCTTGTTTGCGGGCCCGTTCTGTTTCACAGCAAAGGTTATTCCCTTTTTCGGCCTTTAAAGGTAAATACCTTTGTGAGAGGTGTAAGAAATGAATCCAGGACGGATCTGCACAGAATTATTGTTTGTAACAGTAGAAACCCTCTTTAATGAATGTTTCTTTTCAGGATCCGCCTCAAATAAACTCTATACATTTTTGCGCATGTTAAATCTCGGAAATCTGTCTCTCTGCTTTTCTTAACAGGGAAAAAAATAGGTCACTTTCCAGATTTAACGCCATCTGGATGCCAAAAGTATACTGGACGAGTGTCAGTCTGTGTTCATGTATGCCCTAGCCTGGACGCGGTGCTATAAATAGTTTAGTAAATGAAAAGGAGCATGTGGATGTGGTATGCTAGGTTGGGTTTCTCAAGCACCAAAGTGATGGCCATAATTGAGAGGATGTTTTTTTTTGCTTCTATATTATTTTTTGCACACCACTTCTACATTGTGCGAGTACACACTTGGCCTACTTTCAACTTGGCAGCAAATCCCGATTTTTGCGCAAATTCACATTTGAGGCCGAATCTGGATCATATAACCAGTGCGCAAATAGCGTATACCGCAAGTTTTTCCAAAGGATATCTACAATGAAAAAAACTGGTGCGAATGGTGCAAGCAAAACACTGTTCAATCAACATTTGAAGCTCGACAGGTAAATGTGTGCATTATTGCTCATTCGAGGTCCAAAACTTGCAAACGAGGTAACATATCTGTCAGTATCAGTATAGTGGATAGGTAAATCCATTCTGGCTAATGAATTCGATATGTTCAAGATTGAAAATAATAGGATTATTTTTTGTTACATGATGGTACAGCATAAGGAGCCATCACCTCTTACACCATTGCCAAAGCTAATAACAATGGGGCATATTAGCAAGGACTTTATCGCCGCTTTAGCGGCACTTTTTGCTGCTAAAGCGGCGATTTTTTATCGCCCTATCAGCAAGCTGTCGCTAACAAGCGTTAGCGACAGCTCTCTGGCGATAGCGGCCGGTTTCCCATCGCCTTGCATGCCAGCGATAATTATCGCTAATGACATGCAAGGTAGGCGTTCCCAACTAAAAGCGACTGAAAACAGTTGCTAACACAACTTCCCCTATTAGCAACGCAGGCGAAGCGATAAAAAACTTGCGCTAAGCGCGATTATCGCTAGAATTTAACACCTGCTAAAAACATGACTTACCTGTTTGTTCAATGGGAGGTGGATTGTCAGGCTAAGTCCCCCATGGCGTTAATGTGTGAATATCGCTGGATTTCCAGCGATATTCACGCATTCTCGCCGCTATCGCTGGATATTTTATCGCATTGGAGATAAACGTTGCTAATAGCGTGTTATCTCCGCGATAAAATCCAGCGATACGCGGCGATAAAAAAAAAACGCGCTAAGCGCGGTTTGCGATAATTATCGCAAGTTGTTGCTAATATCCCCCCAATGTTGTTTACCTAGTAGACCTAATGAAAAGATTGTAGGTATTTAGAGAACGTTTAAAGTATGGTCATAGGTATAGAGTAATGGAGCGAAGGGCATGGGGAAGAAGGGGGTGCAAAATATTATCCAGTTTACAGGGTGGCTGTTCAGATGGCTTGCAATGCTGATTGGCCAAAATTAAATATAGCCCCTCCCATTTACAGTTTACTGAATAAAACATGGAGATAATCCTATCTTTGAGATTCTATACAGGTTTGCGTATGGGTAGATACCAGGTGACATCACCCATAACTAAGCCGAAGCCAAAATTGTCTCTGAAGTCACTTGGAACCCGAATGTGGAACCATCCATCATTGATGATTATCCATGTACAATTATTGGGCTGTATATAACATCTCAGCTCCAATGACAGCACAGGATTTATACACAAAATTAACTTTGTCACCCCATCCCAACTCTCTCAGAGCTACAAAAATTTAAAAATAAATGCCTTTCATCCTACCCCCTGCCCACATCTTGCTAATCATTAAGTCATCCCATAAAACACCAAAAAATGCTTGTGTCTTGCCACAGTCCCTCACCTCTCTTGGTAAATCCCTCCCCTCCAAAACATTAAAAAGAAATACCTGGCCTGCTGTGACTTTCCTCTACCACCAATTGGGCCTTCCCTTCCCCCTGGAAGCGAAGAGAGGCATTCTATCAGGAACCCTATTAAAATTGAACTCAGCATAGATAGAAATTCCCTTTTCGTGGCAGATTACATCAGCTCACTACACCAGACTGTCATCCACGTTCCCATGTCCCCAACTCACTCTGGTCTATGAAGACCCGAAAGAGGAAGGGGAATGCATACCATCATCTATCATTTCACCACTTTCTTTGGCTATCCTTAATCCAGGCAGAGTTGGCAGAATACTGCATGCCATTCCGCTGCGTTGCTTGGTTCTCGAAAGATCCAAAAGAAGCACGAGGAGACTGGCGCAGTAGCTACCCCCCATGTGACATCACCAATGTAGATAACGTCAATCAATCAATCAGGTATCTTGCAAAGAGAGATTACTCGCCCATTAGGGTCTCAAGGTGCTGGGGGGGGGGGGTATCTGCAGTTCAGTTGAAGAGCCAGGTCTTGAGGTCCTTCCTGAATTGAGGCAGCAACGGTGATTGCCTGAGATGTAGAGGCAGGGAGTTCCAGGACTTCGCAGCGAGGTAGTAGAAGGATTTTCCTCCATAACGAGGTAATGTTTTCAATTCCTCTTAGTTAATAGCAGGAAATAACCAGCTTTAAACCAGATAGTCATGCTAATAGTTTCTGTGTATTACAAAATAGTTCTATTTTCAGGATGAACATTTGAAGTTATTCACAAAATTGCATCATGTGCAGTACATTCTTATCGAAGTGGGCAGACACAGAGCACTATGTTGAAGATATTGTCTAGTGACAAAATCTTTTTTATGTAGAATTTTATAGAAAAGATCTGAAACCCTTGACCGAAAGTATAATTAATTATCTTTTTAAAATGGACTTGTAGAAAATATATAGTGAGGGTGAAAACGTCCTATCCATATAATTGTAAACGAAGTTAAGCAAGCTATACAATCACTTCTAAACAATAAAGCCCCTGGCACAAGGTTCATCAGCTTTACAGCTTATAATGTAAAGTTGTTAAAGTGATTAATATGCACCTCATTAGGGGAGTTGTCTCCTGAATCTTTACATAAAGGTTTACTTTTATTATTTTTTAAACCAACAAAGTACTTTTCGTGAGCCTTACTGAACAATTCCATTGCTCACCACTGACTCTAAAATACTTATTGACCCATTACATTGCTAAACACTGACTTTATTTTCTTTTAATGAAAATACTCCTCAACCGAATATTGATTGATATTGTAGCAATCAAATATTGAAACGTAATATATAGCCTTGTTTTTGATTAGTGCAATTTAACATTTTGTAAAGGATTTTTATACATATGTTGAGCTACTGAACATTAGAAAGGTCCGACTCAATCGCTTTGTCAGGGGCTGCAGCTAGGTTGGTTTATTAGTAATATGTTACCAATATTAGTTAATTGTGTTCCAAGGTATGACTATTCTGGAATGTTGTGAAAAATGTTTTCACCAGGATGATAGAGTTGCCCATAGAAAGTGATGCCAAATTTATGCTATAGGGTATTTGAAAAGAACAAACACCGCCTAAATATAATAAGGCATTTTGTGCAGTGGCGGCTCCTCCGCTATGGCGGAGGAGCATTGCCCCACTGCTTTCAAGCAGTGTGAGAAGAGGAAACATACAATGATAATAACTGAACGTTATTATCATTTTATGTTTGTGCTGCTTTACGGGCGGGTGGGCGGTGCTGCTCTGCTCTCGGAGCAGGGCAGGGGAGGAGTGGTTTTCCCACTCCTAAGTGTGCAATGACTGTTTGGTTGTCCCTCTGGGGCCACCCAAACCAGTCATGCGCACTTTCCCCGTTCTCCATGTAGACTGCATTACAGCCTGCGTGAAGAACATGCCCAGACCCCCATTGCCTGGTTGAGCATCAAACCAGGACGCTCAAAACCAATCACACGTTGCATTGCAGTGTTGTGATTGGTCAGGGGAGCCTGGGTGCCTACCAATTACAACACTGCATAGCAGCGTTGTGATTAGTCAGGGGGCCAGGCTGTGCTTCCTGATTCTTGAGGAGAGCATGGGGCAGAGACACGGGACCCGACAGGAAAGGTAAGTACATATTTTTTGTTTTGCGCATCCTCGCGCGACCCCTGTCACCCCCCTGTGCCCGCGACACCCCGCGTCCTCCCCCATCCCCCACCCACAAGCCATGCGAGTCGCCACTGATTTTGTGATATGAGACTGACAGTGGTGTGTCGTGGTGTGACCAGATTGTGGGTAACAATGGTGGAAGCAGCTAAAATAGATCAAGACTTTGCCAACATGGATTGGTGTATGTTGTCCGAAAGGTATGTATGTGTATGAGGTCAAGAGCTGTAGGAGGAAGTTCGAATAAGTATGCTCCCATGGACGATGTTCTACAGTTTTTTACAATTGTTAGCTCCGAGACAGGCGCCACATCTGCAGAGGAGACGTGTTGGTTTTCAAAGATACTGTTACAACCATAAGTACAAATTAAAGAGTCTTTTTATAGATAACAGCCTGCTTCTAATAAACATTATATTTTGGAACACAGTAATTATACAGAAGTTAATCAAGTACCACCAGTAAAAACCTGCATAGGTGCAGAGAAGGTTTTTGACCCAGTGAATTTGAAAGGCCTGTGGTCTGTATTTTATTAAAATACTTTTTTTCAAGCTCATAGGGTCATTCCTCACCATGGGCCATAATTAATATTTTTTCATGCAATGCAATGCAGCCAGACACCTTGCTGCGCTGTGTGAAAGGGCGAGGGCATGAATGTGCCATTTCTATCAAGATATGAAGCATTCCTGCTCTCTCCTTGTGCTGGCACAGTTATGGCTGCCTAGTGCCAACGCAGACTACCTTGCACCAAGGGTGCCTGCATTGCAGGCAGGATTGTTTTTGTGCAGCAAGGGACTCCTTGTGTTGCTTTGCGTTACTCCACATTTACTATGCATTGCAGGGCAACGCAAGGAGGCCTTGCATGGCTTGGTAAATCTCATCTAGGTTTTGCAGAGGGGCAAAGCAAAACTTTGATAAATATATGCCCCCTTGTATTTTGGTGCTTCTGCAAGTTTAATTGTAAGAGCGCACCCAGGTAGTTATGGACCAGGGTGGAATATGGCCTTCAGCTTCACCTCTGGCCCTCTGACACTACCCCCTCAATAACTACCTGGGAGTGCCCTCTCAGTTAGATAATAATTCTTAAATAGTAACTCTGTTGGGATAATTGCAAGTGAATGAGGGATAAGATAGGGATGTTCCGTTTCCACTTTTCTTCTTGGCACACAGATTGGGGTGAATAAAGAATCCGAGAAGTGCTGCATTCATGTAAAGTCTCCATTTTCCAAAATACTGATTATACTAACTTAATAATGGTGCATTTGAAGAAATTGGGTTACTGGTTAAGGGGGTGAAACCTTACTCAAGCAGGAACCACAATCCCTGTCAGGGGGAAGTCACAAGCAAACCCTAGATTAAGCTGTGCTAAACCCTTGGATAGTTTGCCACAGAGAAGTCAGTTAACTTCGAGGTAATGTGTAAAGTATGTGTGCAACACATCAAGTAGAAACTCAGTGAAAACACACCACAAAAGGATCGCACACCAGATTAGAAGCACTGAGTAATTTTTTATAAATAAAACAAGACCAAAACAACAAAAATCCAATTAATAGAGTGGAGAAATGCGGGTTTAAAGATTTTAGTGAAAATAATGCCAAAAAGCAAAGCACCAACTGTGGGTATCTGGTCGCGCTGGACCTGGATAAAGTCACAAGTTCAGGCCAACCACAATGGAACATGGGCCGGCTACCGGGACCTAGTTAGGTTTGCTGAACAAAGTACCTTAAGTCCTGGTTGCTGAGCATTGCGAGGTCCTGTGCTGAGGATTTGTCGCACAGCTGAGGAGATGTGTTGGTTCTGAGGAGCTGCGATGCGAGGTCCTGCATCATCATCGAGGTTCCTGTTGAATGTTGCTATGTGAATTCCGGTGTCGGGGATGTATCGCACAGTTGAGGTGATGCGTCGGATCCGAGGACCTGTGAGGCTGCGATGTGAAAACCTGCATCATCGAGGCTGTCATTGACAGGAGCTTAGCGATGCAAGGGCCTGCATCAGGAAAGCTTTGCACAGGCAGCGGTTCTGATGTGGGCTGTGAGGTCGATGCAGAGACCTTTGCATCAGGAGAACCCTCGCAGCAGAGGCGATGTGTCGGTTCTGCTTGGGTTTGCGCCGCACAGCAGAGGAGATGCATCTGTTCTGCTAGGTCCACAGATGGGCTGGCAGAGCACATTTAGGCTCACTTTCAAGGGTCCAGGACTGGGCTGGCACCACTTGGCAGGGTAGGACTCACAGATGGCAGACTCCAGGTGCTGGGTTCAAGGTTGTTGGAGCATTTTGTTCCTGAGGCTCTAGTCAGGAGGCCAACCTGGACTTGGAGTCACTTTGGAGTTCCGGGTTCAAGAAATGTAGGTCCAGTCCTTCTCACCCAGGCAAGAGGGCAATAGGTCAGCACAGCAAGGCAGCAGTTCCTCCAGAGCAGCAGTCCAGCAGTCCATTCAGCAGCACAGCATTCCTTCTTCCTGGAAGAGTATCCACAGGTCCAGAGGTGTACTAATAATTTTTTTTTTTTTTAAACAGAGGATCTCAATGTAATAAAATTTTATTTAGGGTGGATAGGGGTACCATATCAGCAAGAGGGAACTGTGCTGGACTATAGGGAATTGCATTATTCCAGATATAGACCATTGCCACTAGGCATGGTCATACAGTAACTGCAAGACGTATCCTTTGGAACATAATTTCTAACATCTCCATTGTCTTATTAATGAAAACCAAGATGCTTGTGGAACGCTATCATTTTTTATAATGTTAGTTGGTACTATGAGGCTTTGGCCGGCCTAAATCTACACCATTTAGGCATACTTCATAACTAACTGTCCTCAGTCATCACGCAAAAATCTATTTGTGTAATGGAAGCCTGCAGGAATAAGGGATATAGAGTAGGTTGAGAACAGGAACACGGATGTGGGATTTTTCAGGTCAATGCGAAACAAACCGTTGTCTATCATTAACTACAGATGCATTGAATTTCTAAATGTTTGCCATCAAGGGTGGTTTTATTGATAACTTATAAAGAGGTAGATCTGCCTGCTCCCCAGCATACACCTAGAACAAATACTAGTCAGTCAGTCAAAAAAAATTATTTTGGTTACACAAGTAACCATAAAAGTGCATCAAAATCATATCATTGATATACTCATGACAATCCATTGTGCAAAATATGACATGTAAAAACAATGGGAGCAAATCCATAGCATAGGCTCAGTACAGACAAAATATAAAAACCTCTTGGGTCCACCATCATAACTGGCTGAAACCAAGGCCAATCCTTATTGAATCCTTCCAAATAGTGCAATAACAAAAAATTGCAAGTAACAAGTAGCATTGAGTTTCACAAGACCCAATGTGCACTTATAATTATATATAAAACAAAGACATAAAATTCATAAAACCTATACAAAATCATTTCACAGGTAAAAAACGGCCACAAAATGTCCATAAAATGTCCATAAAATGTCCATAAAGTCCATAAGATGGTGTCCACCTAACAGAAAATTCCTCACTAATTAGAACAACATAGTTTTTCTTCTGTTGAAGGCACATTTTAAAAAGAACAGATATTTACACAGTTAAATGGGGAGTTACGTTGTACCAAATAAATCAGGCCTGCACCACAACTTCTAATTCCCCATTCCCTAATGATTGGAATTAAAAACCTTTCAGTAAAAACAGAATAGAATTAACAGAAGAAGATAAAATGAAGCAGACTCTGTGTTGAGAATTCATCACATGGGCATATTAATATTTTGGTTGGACTGAATTGGCCAAGTGGGAAACCAAGGTGCCATCTCACAATGCCCAGCCTGAATCAGGTTGATAGCAATCTATTTCAGGTACTATCTACCCAGTTTAGATACGGCTCCAACGCTGGTAGAGTTTGGAGTACAGTGTACTCCTTTACAGTCATTTTTGGGGTTTCAATTTCTTCCCTTTGACAACACTTCATCACCTTAAAAGTGTTTTTCACCCACACCATATCAGATTTTGTCATAGCAGTAGGATTAGAAAAGAGGGTTGGCCTCCCCAGGTTCGCCAGTTCCATCTTGATATATTTGAGCCCAGATCGAGCACCACAAGACCAGGGGGGCCATTTTAATAATATCATCCACATATTTAACCCCAAACTCCTAGTGCGTGATAAAAGTTGAACATGCAGGTGGAACACCCAGGAGCTGCCTGAGTACCCTCTTTTGTTCTCACTGGAGGGAGTTGATATTGGAATAATACCATATGCCCAACCCATAGCTGAGAATCGGGAGACAGTTTCTTCTGCACACCTCCAGCAGTGGAGCCTCTGCTTTTTTCTCGATGCAGGAGGCTAAATTAAAAATATACCCAACCGAACTCACAAATCTCTGGTACACTTTGGCAGTACAGGGTCCCAAGTTACCCCTTGCATCAAAAACAATACCCAAATAAGAAAATTCCTGAGTAGAAGCGACAGGGTGACCTTTTAAATGTACTCCTTGCATCTTGTGGTGCCTAAGACTGCAATCCATAATAAAAGTTTTGGTCGGTTGACTCCATAAAGATGACAAGCTCTTGGAACAAGATATTCAGTCCATTAGAGGTTCTGGAAAATAATACAGCATTGTCCCCATAGAGTAAGACTGGATACTTTTCATTGCCTATTAAGGGGGCATCCGAAACTTTTTCTGACAGGACTGTGCCTAAACCATTGATATACAGAAGGAACAGTATCGGGGACAGGACACAGCCCTGGTGCACCCCCCTCCCCAGCTTAAAACTATCCGAACACCCACCTATTGGGCCATACCTTACTGAGGCTGATAAATCATAGTGCAGTGTCCGCAGGAACTCCACTAAGCCGCTATCCACCCCTAGGTTAATCAGGATCTCCCACAATTTAGATCTTGCCACACTGTCGAAGGTGCAGGACAGGTCCATAAAGACCAGGCAGAGGGAACCCTGCTTTGTGACATAATATTAGCTAATCTGCAAAAGCAAATTCAGGCATTGCTCCACCATGTCAAGCCCCTCGCAATACACGTACTGCACCTTCGGCAGTGTGTCCTTCTCTCTGGCCCAAATTAAGAGGCACTTCAAAATAGCTCTTCATGACAGCTTCACTGCTGAATCCAGCAGGGATATTGGCTGATAACAGCCTAGTGATTGTGTTATGTTTTATATAGGTACCCTAATATAGGCCCGGGTAACATCATACCCTTTCACCTACATCATCTCCC